>CM067378.1:76275532-76308437 GCA_034510155.1 Eucriotettix oculatus | reverse complement strand
TTTTTTTTTTTTTTCTTCCTTGCTATATAATCCATGGAATATTTATTTTACAAAGATGAATTAAATAATCAAATTCCGAGTATGATTTAAATTTATATTTCCTTTTCTATTTATCAAATCGATTAAAGTTGCATTAACATCGCAAGCGATGGTCAGCCGGCTACGTAATGATTGCGTCACCGGTTACGTAGTGAATACGTCACCCGCAGGCGTTCGCATGCAATTTCTAATATACATCGGGATTTAGCGCGCTAAAAGTTTTTATAATAAATCCTAAAATTGTAACGGGTCGTTACATAGCCCCCCCTCTAAAAGGGAAAATACTTTAGTAATTTCACTAAGCCTTACTAACGCACATATGGTTTCAAGTTATAGAAATTGTATGAACCGACTTCATTGTTGGCTAAATCGACTAGCTGAGCTACATTAGGTAGAGTTATAGATTTAATCTTAAAAGGACCGGTAAATATGTGAAAAAACTTGAAAAATAACCTTTTATTAGCATCAGAATGGTGTGGTGTCCTCAATAATACTAACTGCCCTTCACTGAATTCGTAAGTATTACGCTTTTGTTGCTTCAATCTACGCGAGGCAGCCATCTTAAGCCTAATTAAAATATCTTTATTCGACACTATCGTTTGGTGCATATAAGGTGCTAAAGTGTTAATAATATCTGGCCACGGATAAGGTGGTTTTTCCTTAAAATGTGCTTCATGCGCAGATACTCCAGTCGTTTCGTGTGGGACGTTGTTCAACCATACATTCACGTGAGGTAACAATCGATACCAATCTGAATGATTAGACGAACAATATACTCTGAACATCCTAGATAATTCTCTCATTACTCTTTCTGAAGGGTTCGATTGAGGGTGACGTGGTGTAGTGTAAAGGGGTTTGGTTCCTATTATCCTCAATAACTCCTCCCATTTATTACTAGTAAATTGTGTGGCACGATCCGATAATATTTTATTATAATGTCCCGCTTTACTAACAAATTGACGTAGACAAGCGAAACAATTAACGGTCGTAACTCGTTTCAACGGATACACTTGAGTAAATTTGGTGAAGATATCTATAATGGCCATGATGTATTTATTACCATAACTAGATGTAGGTAACGGACCATATATGTCTACTGCGGCCAATTCATTAGTCATTAGCTGCATTAGGAATAATGGATCGCAGGGCTCCTTCGTAACTACGATTGGGAATCTTTGTACGTTGACATAAATCACATTTCGCTATCGTGACACGCACTTCTCTTTTCATCCCTTTCCAGCAAAAATATCCTGATAACAACGTATACACTTTCTTGGCACCGAAGTGAGCATAGTTAGAATGGAAATACATTATCATATCTTTAGTAATATGCCTAGGAACTAAGATTTTATAATAACTATCTTGAGTGCTACTTTTCTGTAATATAATCCCTTCTACAAGTTGCCAATTATCTCGTTTATTGTGAATTATCTGATATTGTGGATCTGTCTGTTCCAATGAGTTTAATTTGTATTGAATTATCTTATGAACAAATGGGTCTTGTGATTGAAACAAAGCAAAATCTTGAACAGAGTAGTTTAGATTCGGATGAACTTGTACATTAATAGGACATAAGTGAAATGTAGTTTCTTGCAGAAATCTCTGGTGGTTACCCGCGTTTATATTCCTACTCAATAAATCTGGGATGTGATTATCAGTTCCCTTACAATGTTCCGCAGAAAACTCGTATTGTTGGATATACAATATCCAGCGTAACATTCGCTGATTTTGAGCGTGGCAATTCTGCAAAAATATAAGTGCCTGATGGTCTGTTCTTAGAATAAATTTACGCCCCAGTAAATACGGTCGGAGTTTTTGAAATGTCCACACTATAGCTAACATTTCCTTTTCCGTAGTAGTATAATTCAATTCTGGCCCTCTTAAGACCCTACTAATTAAGGATATGATTTTATGTTTGCCTAGATTATCGATTTGGTATAGCATTCCGCCAAGCCCGTAATCCGAACTGTCGGTCTGGACAAACAAGGGCTCACTAAAATCGGGATGACTTATCGTGAATGATTTGAGAAAATTTGCTTTAATACGTTCAAAAGTAGACTGATGTGTAGGAGTCCAGTTCCATTTTTTATTCTTTTTTAGTAAATCAAGTAATGGATATACACTAAGAGCGTAATTGGGATAAAAGCGGGAATAATAATTACAGATCCCCAAAAATCTACGTAGTCCTCTCAAATTTTTCGGGGCTGATATCTGATGTATTATCATCGCCTTTTCGAGGGATAAATGAATTCCTTCTGTAGAAACCTTATAACCTAAAAATTCTATTTCATTTTGAAAGAAAAACGTCTTGTCTAACTTTAAGGTCATATGATTTTCGTCTAATATTTTAAACAGCTCTTTAATTTGTGTTAAATGTTCGCTAACATCCGAAGACCACATTATAATATCGTCAACATAATAAATAAGGTTTTTAAATTTTTCAATCGGTATTACCTGGCTTAAATAATGTATTAATGCGGCTCCACTATTCTTAAGTCCGAAGGGTGTCCGCTGAAATACGTAAGTGACATTGTTGTACATGAAACCCGTGTACTGCTGATCGTCGGGGTGTATGGGCAACTGCCAATATGAAGTTGTGAAATCAGTCTTTGTAAAATAACTCGCGCCAACGAAGCTTTTCAAAACGTCATCAATATTAGGAGGTCTTTCGTATTGTGGAATCGTAAGTGAATTCAATTTCCTGGCATCCAGACACACTCTAACCTTCCCATCTTTCTTTCTTACGATGACTAACGGGTTTAGGTATGGTGTTGACGCCTTTTTAATTATGTTCGCCTGAAGCATCTCATTGATAGCTTCAGCTACCTCATTCCTATATGCAACAGGTATATTGTATAACCGCCCCTTAAATGGTGTTGTATCCGTCAATTTAATTCTAAAATAAAATTCTTTTACAGCTCTCAGGCCTGAACTAAATAATGCTTTTGATTCTTGCAATATTCCCTTGAGAATTCCCTTACTTTCTGAATCCAAATTGCAACATTCCTCGACTTTAACCTTAATACGCTGCGTGAACTCGTCTTCCTCTTTAATATTTTTCCCATTATTCCCTAACTGTAAACCACTTCTATTTAACGCGCTTTGCCTCATCACCAATATGGGTCTCATTTCATCCATATAACCGTCGTCTTCGTCATTACTATTATTTAAGTCTTCCATATCCCCTTTATTACTCCCCTTACTTAAAAACTCACACTCGCAGGTATTATTCTTCAACACATCGTTGTCAAGGTCTACAATCATAGCATTATTCCTTAGAAAGTCTACGCCCAAAATCATCGGATACATTAATTTTTTGATGACGATGGCAATGACGTCATACGTATTACCATCCAATTTAAGCTCTACTAATGCCTGGCACACAATATCCTTGATCTTAACCCCGTTAGCTCCTACTATTTTTCCCTGTAATATAGGTAACGTAGCAATATTAGGAGTTATTCCACACAATTCTTCAAACAACTCGTAAGACATAGCTGAAATCTCGCTACCTGTATCTATTAAACACCTCCACTTACTGTTCTTGTGTTCTGCGTAAATGACGGGACACATCCTTTCTACCTTTACATTGTTCCTACATAGACTATTGTTAGTAACTACTTGGCGCTTAATGTTAGGTATCACTGTCACGACTAATGGTTTTGGGTCAGCCTCGGGATACCTAGTCTCGCTAACCCTAGCTAGTTTTCCCTTTGCTTACTTGGTTGGGTAGCAGAGCTACTTTCTTGTGGCGTGATTACTGCATCCCTGTACCTTGAATTAACATTCCCCTGATCTTGTGTATCTCTGCTTGACCTCGCACTTCCTTCAGTATTTACATTTCCCCCACGTGTCGTTTTGTTGCCGTAACTAATACGATCGCTGAGAGTGTTTTGACGACTTTGGTTAATCGGTGAGTTTCGTAATTCATTATCGGAATGGGATCTTCCATTGCCAGGCCAATGTTGGTCATAGCTAGAATTTCGATTGGAATTGAGCCCAGTTTTACGCCATGGTCGGGGCGATGTGTTTATGTTGTAATTGTTTCTCTGTGCACCGTAATAGTTCGCGCCTCGTTTATCTGCCTTCCTGTGATTTTCACTGAGTAAGTGTCTATCACGGCTCTCAATTTCGTATGTTATAGCGTTAACTTTATTTGGATGATTACCCCTAGCAATCTCGAACGTCTGATCATAATTGCCCAAAAGAAGCAAAAATCTTTGTAATGATACCGGACATACACTTTTAATTAAATTTTGCGTCGGTATCGGAAAATGCCTAGTAAGGATGCCAACGATTTCATCATCTCCCATCGGTGGTTCACACAATTTTAAAGCTGCGGCCTTATTCGTCGCGTAATCTCTCATCGTACCCAACTGACGATTCCATATCCCACTAATAATATTTATTTTATGTTCGATCTGACTGGTATAGTTCCAATAACGATCTAAGAAATTCAGGCGAAACCCTTCCATCGTGTTAGGTTGAGGTGTAAGGGTATCTAACCAGGCACGGGCGTTCCCTTCAAGCAAGCTACATACAATTTGTACTTTCTTGCTTTCTATCATTGGGTAAAGAGCAAAATAATTTTCAATTCTTTTTAAAAAAATACAAGGGTGCTCCCCATGTTCCCCGCTATACTTAAAATTAGGCGTTATCGATTGTACACTAATATTGTTAACCCCATTCGTTGGTAAATTACCAATTATTTCCTGTACATTATTCAACCGGCTATCTACCGCTTCCCGATGCGATTGCAACTCTTGATGCAATTCGCAAACCTGATTTTTGACACATGTAATATTACTAGTATTTACTGAAATATGATTATTTAATTCAGTGGTAGTTTCTTTCACTTTATTTGCCACTTCATTGTACCGTTCAATATTGGACCGATCATTAGCATCCAAAGCTGCATTTAATTGTTGGATGGATTGATTAGTTTCATTTCTTAGGTCTGTTATCTCTCGTCCCATATGTTGTTCGACGGCTTTGAGATCACTACTGACTTGTGTAAGAACTTCGGCAAAATTAGCCATCTGAGATTTATTTTCCTCCACTAAAACCATATTTCCCTCTATTATCCTTTGAATGCTAGCCTGCATGTCTTCGCGCAGGGATGCCATTTGGGTTTGATTCTGTTCTATCCTTTGTTCTATCCTTTGTACCATTTGGGTTTGATTCTGTTCTATGAACCTTGTAAGCATATTGTACAACTCGCCATTCCCACCTGACGTGGGTGAGCAACGAATCCCTGGGGCCTGCTCTATTTCTCCCTGAACATTAATGGGATCACTCATTACCTCCACTGCTGCGGCATCCTCATCAGGTACCGCTACACTAGCCTGAGCCTCTCCTGTAGGAACAGATTCTTCCTCACATTCTTCCATGGGTGCACGCTGCCTGGACCTGCCGCGTTTCATGATTGGTGAGCTCTGTCCGGCGTCCGTGGTTAGTCAGCCTAAGGAAATTCAAGACAGCGACAATTATTCTTAATAATAAAAAAATTCACTCTAAAGTACAATGTGACGACAATTAGAAGACACTATTTAAATATAATTAGAATATTATTTAAATGCACATTCACTTTTTTTAAAAAAAATTTTTTTTTTCTAGTGTCTTTTTGCTAATTATGAACAATCGACCTTATTTCGGGTCCCTGTTCGGGCGCCATTTGTGAATTCCCTCTTTCTCTTCCGCTCTTTCTTCACTTCGGAGGAGAGGGAACTCGGTTCTTTTGGACCCGAGGAGTGCGGTCTATTCCATAATCAGCAAACGGACAGATAAAGCAAACAATTTCATTTATTGGAACACGTTAACACATACAAATTTCTTTTCTTTTTTCCTCACGATCGCCGAACAGAGCGCCCACTCGGGATGTAGCAGGCAGCGAACAGGTTTCAGGCAGCAGCAACGGCGACGATTCAGCACCAAAGGGGTCCCCTTCTCTATGGGTATGTTATGGCGTCCACTCCTGCAACGACTCCCGCGAACGGCAGCACCCTGTATTGGTGTCGGCGTTATGGCTAGGCCAGCCACGTCCGTCCACTACGATGTCTCAAGCTCACTGTCTGCGTTATGGCTAGGTCAGCCACGTCCGTCCGCTACGATGTCTCAAAATCAACCACTATTTGCGTTATGGCTAGGTCAGCCACGTCCGTCCGCTACAATGTCTCGATCTGTTTTTGTTTTTGTTCGCGTTATTCTTCTTTTTTTTTTCTTCCTTGCTATATAATCCATGGAATATTTATTTTACAAAGATGAATTAAATAATCAAATTCCGAGTATGATTTAAATTTATATTTCCTTTTCTATTTATCAAATCGATTAAAGTTGCATTAACATCGCAAGCGATGGTCAGCCGGCTACGTAATGATTGCGTCACCGGTTACGTAGTGAATACGTCACCCGCAGGCGTTCGCATGCAATTTCTAATATACATCGGGATTTAGCGCGCTAAAAGTTTTTATAATAAATCCTAAAATTGTAACGGGTCGTTACAATATATATATATATATATATATTGTCAAGAATTTGAGAAACTAAACATAATTAAGGGGTTTTAAAAAATTATGTAATGCTGATTAATTCTAGTCGAACCAAACACTTGTCAATATCTAAATTAGGGAATTAATATTGTAACTGAATAATTATATGGAACAAGTAGCAATGTCCTCGACTTCTCCATCTTTCTATTCTGAACATAATAAATATCAAAGCCTATTCACTTGTGTTGACTTCACACTCAAAAATATTTTCAATGAGTAAATGACACATTTTTTTACTCTTTTAGACGACATAATAGAAGAATTAAATAAAAAAAATCGCCCATTAGGTATATTCTGTGACTTAAGTAAAGCTTTTGATTGTGTAGACCATAGCATACTGCTAGAAAAACTGAGGTACTATGGAATAACAGGAACTTCATTTTCTTGGTTTAATTCATACTTACAAAATAGAATGCAAAGAGTAGTATTAAAAGACTTGTGCACAGGTGAAATACATAAATCAGATTGGGGAATTATTAAAACTGGGGTCCCACAGGGATCAGTATTAGGGCCATTATTATTCCTTATATATATATATATATATATATATATATATATATAAATGATCTTCCTAATACCATAGATTCAACTTCTAAAGCTATCCTCTTTGCAGATGATACTAGTGTAATAGTAAAAAGTAACAAAGACACACCACAAGAGGCAAGCAACAATAATTTAACTAACCTGCTAACATGGTTTAATGCGAACGGACTAACAAATAACTGTGACAAAACACATTTCATGCAATTTCACACACTCAACACAACTTTACAATCTATAACACTTAAATACGACAGCAAAAATGTAAATGAAACTTCCTCTGTTAAATTCTTAGGTCTCTTAGTAAATAATAAATTAAATTGGACTGATCAGATTAATCAATTACTTAAGAAACTCAGCTCAGCTACATATGCTGTAAGAGCAATGTCCACCTTCAGTGATTTAAAAACAAGAAAATTAGTATACTTTGCATATTTTCATTCTATTTTATCATATGGTATTATATTTTGGGGCAACTCAGTAGGCATAGATAAGATTTTTATTAGTCAAAAACGTGTTATTAGAGCAATATGTCAGGTTTCCTCATGAACTTCTTGCAGAAATCTGTTCAAAAAGTTAGGTATTTTCACTTTGACGTGCCAATACATTTATTCATTGATGTTATTTTTAATCACAAATAGGCACTTATTTTTGAATAATTCTGATATTCATCCCTTCAATACAAGGAACAAAAATAATCTGTATAAAAAATGTAAAACATTGTCAATTGCACAGAAAGGTGTGCATTATTCAGGGATATCCATCTTCAACAGACTGCCGCACAGAATTAAACGGTTGTCCGATAATCAAGGTAAATTTAACACTGAATTACGCTCATTTTTGCTTAGCCACTCCTATTCAATAAAGGAATTTATAGAAGAATCGGAGAAGAGTAATTTATTATAGTTTATAATACATAACTTTGTTATAAGTATATTTTCTTTTATACAATAAAATAATGTAATAAATGTACACCCTGACCCATTCCACATCCTTGAAGTTTAGCTTCTTTACAGGATCTACGGAATATGATTATTATTATTATTGCCAATTGTGAATTATTTAGGAAGCACAACATGAAAACATCAAAAATTTGATTGACCTCAAAAGGGCTTGCAGTCATATTGGATGAAAACTTGTACATTTAAACATTTCTTTTTACATAAAAATGTCATTTTTTTTGAGAATAGTTATTACCCAAATAAAGAAACACCTTTAATAACACATTTCTGCCAGATATTTAGTTAATTTGCAAACAATTATTTCCGAACTTTCACAGGGTTGTTTATGCTTCTAGTCACAGTATTTAGCCTACTACAAATTTCTCCTTTATAAAACTATTCCTTTGATTTCTTGAAAAATTAAATATTTTCAAACAAAAATGTGAGAAATACCCTCATCAAAACTGCTGTTAACAACTAATATTTAACTAAAACTTGTCCTTATTGAAAAACCCTATATATGGAACTTGAAGTTCCTGAATTGTGTTGATAAAGCTCACTCCACAATTCCCTGTGAATTAATGTTATGTGCAGAATTTTACAAGGCACCTATTTACATAAACACATGGGAATGTTTCTTAATACAAAATACATTTCCAGAATAGAAACAAAGTACACTTCCAAAATTAGTGACTGTCTTTCTGCATGCAAAAAACTTGATACAACTGATTTGAAGGAAAATATTATTCTACAAGGAAACTGAAGTATATAAAAATTAAGACTGCACCTATAGACACCTAAATAATATAAATGCTTCAAAGGAGAAAATACAAGTGGGTATAGTGCTGTAATTTATTGTGATATATTCAATAATGAACAGTGGAATTATAAAGAGTGAATACAGTATATATTTTTTCTGTGTTATTGCGAAAGAAATGATATTTCGTAAATTTGACACCAGAAATAAGTAATATAATGGAATATATATTGTATTTTTTAGTTTCACTACAGAGGTGGCAGTGATCGTTGCAGTAGAGAGGGAACAGGGGGGACTTTGGCAGAGCAGAGTCAAAGGCAAGAGACATTATATGACAGAGTGATAAAATTAAAGCATTTATGCACTTGCAGGGTTTGTCCAACAGCCTCTGGAATATGGCGACCAAGGCTAGAAAGGAGCATGGTTTTCCCCAAAAAATGGTGGAGAGGGGCAGACTATTCTTCCCAGAGAGGAGAGAGAATAAATTTGATTGTGAATATCCAGCTCTGCCACCGGCAGAATATGAATTAAGGAAGTGTGTGTGGGGGGGGGGCAATATTAAAACCCTTGCAGAAACAGATTTCAGGGCAGATGATCATATATTGTATTACAGACAGATCGAGGAGACAAGGCGTGGCGGTTATGACCAGAGGCTAAAACTGGAAATTGTCCAGACCACGGACAACACCGGCAGGAAGGTTGATCCAGAACAGTGCAGAGGTGCCGGTGGCATCTGGAATGCACTGGGAGAAGAAACTAAGTTGACACCATAAATACATCTGTAACAATTTGCAAATTTACTTATACTGCCAGGTCAAAGTAGATTTTGTGTTAAATATTTCTGCTCTATGAGAAGGCCCATATAATACAACTCTTAGTGTAGAGATCTTGAATTTACTTTTAAGAAAATTAACTATAATCATTTCTATAATATAAATAAAGGTTGGCTGTGTAAATTAAATCACTTTTCTACATTACTGGTTTTAACAAAGTTATTGCCATCTTCAATCTTATCTCATTTACAATATCTATATCATTTTTACATTTCTTTAAATTGAAATATTTATACAATCTCACTTCATTATTTTTTATATTTGAACTACTATGATTAGATAAATTTATATCATCCAGAATGTCATTTAAACATACATTTTCAGTATCTACATCCCTTATGTTTTTACAAATTTTATTTTTTTCTTTAATACATATATTCAAAACTATTAATATAATTTCATGGATACCAATTTTCTTATAAAATCTTAAAATATTTGTTTAATTTCATTTATATATATTAACTGTCAATTTTAATTCCTTGGTTAAAAAATTCTTAATCATATTACATAGTATATATTATATATAAATGGATGATTAGATTTATAATTTAATAGTACATCTGCATTTCTTCTTTCTTAAACCATTTGGTCTTAAATCTATTTCCTACCCTTACAAGTCACATCTAAAAAGTTTAATTGTTTATTATTCTCTGATTCGCATGTGAATTTCACTAATTTAGTGAACAGTGAATACTGTTCATAAATTCTAACATAGGATCAATATCACTTATTCATTACACAAAAAGTGTCAACATATTTAACTATAATGGTTTGAAACCCTTTTCAAAAATCCATTTGTACAGAATGTAATTCCATTCCACATCATTGAAGCTTAGCTTCTTTACAGGATCTACGGAATATGATTATTATAAAAATCTCAGCTAAATCACAACTTAAACAACCCCCCCTCCCCATAGGTGTACCAAATAATTGCTTAATCTTCAAATTATTCATAATATTTTTTCAATTATTGTTGATTTCATTCATTACAATCTTTAAATGTACATTGGTAAAAAGGAATTTAACGTCAAAGCTAACCATAACATATTCCAATTTTTATACATTTTTTTATCGTAACTATTAAAGTTTTCTCCTCAACTCAATGACATTTTAAGGTACAATCTTATCAGTTAAATTGATCACTATCTAATTTATAGAACTCATTGAATTTTCTCACATCATCCTTACTATCAATTCTTAAGTTCTTATTTTATTTTTTGGATTAATGGTTGTGAAAAATTTGGATAAACACACTTTTTCACTATATGGATTCATGAATTTAATTTTACAATACCTTTGTTATTTTCTGTGTAACTTGCCTTAACCATAATCTAAATTTGGCCTTGACACAGTCGCGGTATTCAGTAGACTGGTTTGATGCAACCCTCCACAATCTTCTTAGCATATTCCATCCTAGTCCTTCCTCTTCTGTTGTTCTTACCCCACACACTTCCCTCTAATGATAATTTTACAAGACCCTGGTGTCTTAAAATGTGGCTATTAATCCATCCCTTCTCTTAGTCAATGTCCTCCATATTGTTTGCTTTCCCCCTATTCTGTTTAGAACTTCCTCCTTTTGTGATTCTATCCACCCATCTGATTTTCAGCATTCGCATATAGCACCACATTTCATTTTCTCTTGTAGTCATTCTTCATGCGTCTGTGCTGCTCTTTACCATTTTCATCTCTCGCGTTTTTATAATCACGCCTTTCGTCCATCATTTTTATTATTTCTTGTGTCATCCACACTTTACTATTTGATTTCTTCTGCTGCTCTAGTCATTTCTTCCTGTAAGTGTGCCCACTCCTCTTCTATATAGTTTGTTTCTCCTTTCTCTATTAATCTACTCCGGATATCTTCTTTTAAACTCTGAAGCACATCCTGATGTTGCAGTTTTTCTATTTCCCATATTTTTGTTCTAATTCATTTCCTGAGTTTCTTCATTTTCAGCCTGCATTTCATAACCAGCAGATTATCTGCTCCTGGGTACGGCTTGCAGTTTAGTATCCGATTCCTAGACCTCTCTCTAACCATTATATAAACTAATTGGTACCTGCCCGTGTCCCCCAGCTTCTTCCATATGTATAGTCTTCTTTCATGATTCCTAAACCAGGCATTCATCATGACTAAACTGTGCTGCACGCAAAATTCTACTAGCTTATCTCCCCTTTTATTCCTTTCCTCAAGTCCATAGTCCCCTACTACATCACTTTCTCTTCCCTTTCCTATAACTGGGTTCCAGTCACCCATTACTATCAAATTCTCATTTCCCTTGACATGGTTAATTATTTCGTTTTTCTCTGCAGCACTTGTGGGAATATATATTTGAATAATCGTCGTCGGCTGCGGTTTTGTTTCTAACGCTATCGTAATTAACCTTTCATTATATTGTTTGTAATAACTTATGCGTTGCCCCAGCCGTCTATTCATTACGAGACGCGGTTATTCTAACATACACACATATTCATATATACATACTCATCCTTCTCAACAATCCTAACTGATGCCCAACACTGGTCGTCCGGACGCACAAATCTTTTTTCCTCGCTAATTTCACTACAAACATTTATTACTCTCACGACCTAACCAAATGTATTATATTAAAACTTTTTACTATTATTCAAATTATTATTATTCTTAAATATCATGTTACTTAGAATAAAGTTGCTACTTGTTCTAATACAACGTGCTATTATCTACAATGCTTGCCTAACACAGCCATATTGTTGTAACAATACTCCTCGGTGTTCGCCGCCCTGTAATCTTTATTTATTACGGCCAATAAACCAATAAAAGTTAGAGTTAATTTATTGAAAATCACAATTAAGAGATTTGAATTGATAATATACTTATGTTTCCAATCGTTACAGTTCGTTTGCTATCAATCACGTCCGTTATGAATACGCGAGGTTTGTAACAGAAAGGAAATTAAAACTCCTTTTAATGATCACTGCTAATTAAGTTTATTTACATGTACAACCAAACTCAATATATTTGCCCTATAAATACCTGTGGTTCCGAAGATCTCTATTAACTGCAGTTATCACGCGGAGAACCGTAAAATGAATGCATTCAAAACTTCATATTGGTTCACACGGTTCGCTACTAACAAAACCTTCCTTGAAAGTATATTTGGCTTTCAGCTGCATTTGTTGCAGATAAACAGCCATAGTCCGTTAGCATCTGCATATATCTATACTAAAAATCACACATACACAAGAAAAGCATGAAATCTACCTACATTTTCGGAGAAACCATGCACTAGCACTCAACCCCGCAACTCGTCCGAACGCCAATACTATATCTTTTATAAATTTAATTTAAATATATAAATCTCCAAGTTAATGTCTTTGAATAAATTCCATTTACATAAATATCCCGTTTCAACTAAAAAGTCTGCTTTAAATCTAATTTCAATAATTATATTAAAAAAGTTTCATTTTAAAACATTAAGAAATTCTTATTAAAACAATTTTCAATTTAACCAGTTATACTAAAAGATGCATCAGAGTAACATTGTCATTCCTGCACTTTATAAGGTATAAGAATCTAAGGTCAATAAATATGACAACTTTGTGACCTTTTTTCAAGCTATAATGTTTTAACAGATAATTTCATATAGAACTGAAAAATAGCTGAATTTTTGTACGCTGAAGCTCAGGTTGCGTGATAGTCAAATTGTGATTAGCCTGGCTTTGGTTGCTCAAACTAACACTATTACTTTCTAATGAAACGGTCAAAATAGTCTAACAGAAAACAAGAAAGTCCTGAAGGACAGTAATGTTGTGGTATTCAGTCCTAAGACTGGTCAGATGCAACCTTCCATGCTAACCTGTCTTGCGCAAGCCTTTACATTTCCTTATAGCTAGCACAACCCACATCCTCCCTAATCTCCTTTGCGTATTCCATCCTTTTCCTCTTCTGTTCTTACCCCACACACTTCCCTCTAATGCTAATTTTACACGACCCTCTTACCTTAAAACGTGGCCTATTAATCTATCCCTTCTCTTAGTCAACGTCCTCCATATTGTTCTCTTTTCCCCTATTCTGTTTAGAACTTCCTCGTTTGTGATTCTATCTGATTTTCAGCATTCGCCTATAGCACACACTCAAAGGCTTCTATTAGTTGCTTTTCCCAAACTCCTATCGTCCACGTTTCGCACACATAACGAACGCCACGCTCCATTCGAACATTTTTAGCAACGATTTCCTAATATTCACACATTACCCGTAAGTAAATCCCTCTTTTTCGCGAAAGCCTCCTTGCCTGTGCTATCCTACTCTAAGTCTATGATATTTCTACCATCCCTAGTTATAACGCTTCCCAAGTAGCAGCATTCCTTAACTTCTGTCAATATATTCCTTCACAATCTAACACCCTTATTTGAAAAGTTTCTTAAGCGGCTCGTAAACGAGCAACAAAAATTTCAATATTTCTGAAAATTATTGCCCGGCAATATTGTCGGCTGTGTGTTGCCCTAGCTATGGACAGGCAATGTGTTGCAATTACGGCCACGTTGTAACCGGAACATTTCCTGCTTACACGTAGTACAGCAATATGGCCAAAAATAAAGTTATTAGCGCATCGTTAGTGGTGATAAACTAAAGAAAATGAGAACCTGGTTTAGACCTTTTTTAAATGAACAATTCACGATCGAAGCAACGAACTGATTCTTGATTATCTATTCAAAAACGTCGCCTTCTATGTCAAAGGGAGACTGAATATATGAAAAGGTACGGTGATTGGGAATAACACCGATTTATACGAGATTGGCAATTATCCAAAAATTATTTTGACGGGACTGCCCTATACATCTTTGACGTATTTATTAAGTGTCCGAGTGCTCGATTGAAGTATGCATAGTTTTAAAGAAAGGATTAATTGAATTTATTTAATTACAGGTTAGACCTCTTTATTTACTGAAAAATTTTAAAAATTAGAAATTCTTTGTAATTATTTTTTTTTTACTTTTCAATAAATGACCAATATATAGATTTCACAAATTGTAAAATTTGTTCGCTATTGTTTGCCAAACATCTATTTTTTTCCTTGCTATTCTCTTATGGCCCACGTCTCAAATTGATGAATGTGTGTGAGCTGCATCGATAAATGCAATAATTTTTTCGTTTGGCGAATCCATGATTGGAATAATGAATAATATTTATACGAAACACGACGCTAACCACATCTAATATTAATTATTAACTCGGCTGATTGGTCATAGAGACCTCTAGGCGAGGTCTGGGGACTAGTATTGCTGGGAAATATTGCACAATTTCGATACCGGACCGAACTCACCGGCAACACTCCGGCAAGTGGTTGCAATACGAGCAATATTGCCCAGCAATACTGATATATTGCAGGCAATATGTTTATATTGCCGGAAATGTTGCTGGATTTTAGGTAATATTGCTTGGCCATGATTACCGACCACATTGCCGTAAAAAGTTGCTCGTTTACAAGCCCCTTTAAAAATTCGGAAGTATATGATCGTGCTGGAATAATTTTCGTGTTCTACAGGTTCCAGATTCTTTAGTTTTACCCTCTTTCTCCAGGACTACGTTCATGTCATTTATTATGGTTTCTAAGTCGTCGTCTGACTCCCATATAGTCGGCAAAACGTAAGGTTTTTATTTATTCTCAGTAAATGGAGACGTATTTTAAACATTCAAGGAATTTTCAAATTAATGGTAGTCTGTTAAATGTATGTTTCATTATTACTATCAAATGTTTTGAATGTTACCTCTTTTGTGGTAAAAATCACTACGACTAAAAATAAAATATTGCTTTTGATGAAGTTTTCGAGCTAAGTCTTGGTTTAAAGCAAATTATCGTTCATAATCGCAAAGTTGTAGTAAATTTCACCTCTTAAACGTTCACGATATAAAAATGTAATACGTACAAAACAGAACTTTGAAACTATAGAAAACGTTAGGCTTGTATTGCAAATTTCGATGAAGGTTATGTTGAGGAGTGCTTTAGATTAGCTTTGAACACAATAAAACAAGAAGCCTTGCGTTATAGAACACGAGTCGCGTCTTGAAGTTTCTTTGGTTGAGAATGGAAAATCGCATAGTGAATGATAAATAGTGATGTAGATGAAGAAAGTGGTCTTCAACCGAATTTGAAACGTACCTTATTTCGGAATCCTGCAGAACTGAATGATTCCCATCAAGTTCGTTGTTACCGCTCCAGTAAGTTAATTGGCCCGAGGTAAAAACAAAACAAGGCGCATGGAAGGGGAAACATGGTGCCGACCAATAAAAGGTACTGCCAACATTGGAGCGGCAGTTTAAATGTTCCGTTCTCCATGTTCTCAGATTAAGGCATGCATATTTCCTTAAATTTAATCGAATGATTAAGAAGAAACAATAAACTATTTAAAATATCCTTCAAATATAACAATTATTTTTTGTTTATGCTTATCTTAAAATAAAATTGACTGTGAGTATCCCAATGCAAGGCGGCAACTTTCTGTTTATGAAACACGGACATTATGTTTACGCGAAAACACAAAGGACAAAATATTCAACTTGGTATAAACAATGTATCAATACTATGCAACATCAATATCACATTCGAATTTTCCAATTGGTCGAAGTTGCTAAAAAACAGCAGAGAAGTATAAACATGTACCAGAGTTCACTGCCCGTTCTGTGGTGTGGGTAGCACTTCCACACAGTTGTCAGTGAAGAAGTGGGCAGTTGTCTGCCCACGATGTAAATGGCTGGCAGTGCTCAGCCAACGAACTTTGACAAACATTACTGCCCATGTAAACCTACCTTAATTTAGGGTAAACAATTCAGAGCAAGGGAATATCTTGTAATTTATACAAGCATTCTTAATACACTTTACATAATCAAATGAATGTCTGTCTCTCGTTAATTTTTCTAATTTACTTATCTTTTTCAAAAACTACCCTGTTTTATCAATGACTTGATTTGTAAAAAAAAAAATGCATTGTACTTATGGAGTATTTTTGAATTAACATTTCCATTATGAAAATCAAAGACTACAGTGCACAGACCTGAACTGGTTTCACCTTTAGAGAAATGCACTAATTATACAAACAAATATACTTCTAGAAAAAAAAATACATAATTTTGTAAATTATGCTAAAATATTTAAGAAAAAATCTTGGAACCCTATTGATAATAGATGTCAACTGAAGATCATAACTATCTAATATAACTTACTGAATTTCATTCCTTACCTAGTCACTCAAAATTATTTTTCAGTTAAATACACTTCAAGTTTATACCTTTACAATCCATAAAGGGAAAAATGGGATATTCAAAATAATTGGAAAGTAATAATAGAGAAAAATATTTAATCACATTTCATAAAATTCTATATATAAAAGGTAAAAATTACAATGTTTTGTAGAATTAAATTTTCATTTATCACTTTCATTTACTCATTGTTAAAAATGTATTATTAGAGTAAAGCAATTCAATTTAAAAAATGATAATAGCAGAGAAGTTAACAAGTATAATCTACCTCTGACAACTATTTCTTGTGATACTATATCATATTTAAGTAGTGGAAAATAAATGCAATAATATGTATTCACATTTATGCTACTAGTACTTAAAATATGTGCAATGATTGACTTTATTAGGCTTACCACAATCCTTTCTATTCATCAAATTAAAATGCCAGACAATTTATAACAACATTAATTTTAATGTATTTCAGTAAATGAAGTTTAAATGTTACTACATTAAATAAATTATTCTACTTTGTGTGCAATGGTTCTTTTAAATTAAAATGTCTTGTTTTGGCAGGTATAAAATAATTTGTACATAAATAACAATAGTTTTAATTAAAACCAGGAATGACATAAACCTGAGAAATTCCCTTCAATAGATTTGTAGAGTTCACAGAACTCAATATGTATTATATCTTGTAGACTTTACAAGATACATGTACATAACAATAACAATCAAAATTTTGTGTCAGTGAATTCAGACTGAATATTTTTATCTTGTTTGTTACTATTCTTAGATTTGCTGTCCCTCTTACTGTAAATGTTTGCAATGTTAACAAATTTCGGCCCCCATGTAAAAATATATCCAAAATCTTGAATATTCTCTTCTGTACCTGTTAAAAAATGATATAATAATTATTTTTAAATAAAAATAAACTTATTTCAATAAACTGAAACTGAATTTCAGAAAAGACATCAACTCACTGGATGCTAGGGAAGATAGTGAACCAGAAGTACTACCACCACCTTCAAATGCATAATTTCTGAGGTCGTCCGGAAGTAGTATATTGGGATCAATTTCTGCATTCTGAACACATTTCTCTAAAGCATTTGGCCAAATATTTTCATCTGATTTTGGTTCTGAAATGACAATTTTAAAATTAAACATTTGTCTGGTAATATACCTACTGATGTACTTTATTATGCATCAGTCAGTGACATACAGTTCATGAGATTCTACATGGCATGTATACATGCACAGTAGGGAAAGGAGGAGAAGAAGGGGAGTATTGTTTGAGGAGGCACTACACCTGGCGAAACACTACTATCATTGTTAAGAACATTAATTGTCTTCATATTAATAGGATATGGAGACTGTGACAACATCTTTTTAACACATTTTAAGGACATACAAAATATCCTAAACTGACAGCAATATATTTTCTAACGCCAATATTTTTCAGAATTGCCTTTACACTACCAACTTGTCTCAACAATGGTCAGAGTAAATGTGAGCTGATGTCTACCCTGACTACAATATGGATGGAGTTGTCCACTGCGCATTTTCTTGACACATGACTATCTAATTCTCCTGAACTGTAAGCATGTATAACGTCATTAGTTGCACAAATTACAAGGACACGGAGAAAGCAGAGATCCATTAATAGCATAAAAGAAAATTAAAGAAGTGTTCCCAGTACAGTACAAAAGGTTCAACAAACACATAAACTGCTGCATAATAAAGAACAAAGGAAACAAATGTTTACTTGAAAATTAAAGCTTTCAGCAACTAGTTTGGTTAATATGCATTTAGCAAGGGTGTATATGTTATATCTGAAAGATGTACTGTATACCTGGAAAGCAGCAGCATAGTGTGGCGGGGGTGAGCTGACCCGGGTAGCACTTTTTGGGGGCGGCAAAATTTCATAATAAATTGTAAACTTAACTAAAAATTTGAACCCAGTGTGATACACTATAACATTTTTTCTTACCAAACAGTTCTTCAAAATTTTTGTAAATTTGGGAGCTGTTTGTATTTATATACCTAATTTGCAGTTTGGCCTATATCCTGGGCAACTGAAATCCACACTACAACACTGTTGGAGAGTAAATCATCACACAAAAATCTACAAATTACCTACAATTAAGATGCACTTAAAATATTAAATTACAGTATTAATAAAATATAACTGTCTAAGGAGAAGAATAGAAAATATCAAACGGTTTGTTTCCTATACTGAGATGAGTGTTTGAAAGCTGTTAATAATTGAGAAACTAATTTAATACCATTTATTTACCATTTAAATAATTAAATTTAATATCTTACCAATAATGTCAGCATTAATAGTTGTCTCTGCAGTAACAACAGGCACCTGAAGTGGTTTCATATCAAATACAGTCATATCATCTTCACCACCCCCTTCATCATTGTAGCTTATGATGTTCTCACGGACATCATCCAAGGCAGGCGGCTTCTTTTTAACTATTTTACGATGGTTAAAACAAAAAAATACTAAAACAAAAACTGAAACAGAATGGAAATAATTAATTTCAAAATCATAGTTAATATTCCTTATGTGATTCAATATTATTAAGTTGACAAAGCTAAAGGTTGTTAATCACTGAAATAAACTAAATATAGCAAATGCTGCAGTTAAAGGTGAGTTTTAAATTAGTTTGGTTTGATAAACAAATTGAAATAATTCACATGCAGTGTAAAACATTACTATAAAATTAAAAATATTTGAATGTTATAAGTATTGTAGAATAATCCAAAATTGAATTCAAACTATTTTTTCTAAAAAAAGACAAAAAAGGTCTATAAAACCTAGCACGTTTAAGAACAATTTCTAATATTTGGAAACAGATATTTTCAATTGAGATTTCTTAGACTTTTTATTTCAGAGAAGTGGTAGACTATAATGATTTTCTATTTATTATATTAATTGAAATATATAATTATAATAGTATTAATTTTATTATTTGCACAGTTCCTCACAGTATGTAGCATGCTAATTTCCTTTCAATAAATAAAATCATAGAATATTTTAAACCTAGATTTATTATTGTATATTAATTTGACAAGACACTGTGTAGTTCTGAGTTCCATTCCATGACACATTATGTCACATTTGGTTCCTTTCTAGGAACTGTTTCAACTGCAAGTAGTTTGTATCATTACATAATACTACCAAGAATTCCCTTATTTAGTTTCACAAAAAGTATTTAATATTTATAATAGATTTAGTATAAGAAGTAATTATAAAATTATGGTTAGTTACCAACAAATAATGTTTATACATGTTGTCATTCACATTGCAATATTTGTACTGTCATTTTGTACCCCTGGGAATATTTTTTAACCTGACAGTATTTTATAAACAATGCTTTCTATGATATTAGGAAAGTATAGTCCAGTGTGGTAGGACAGAAATTTCTCACCTCAATACCCAATTGTTTTTCAGTTTATGTTATTTGTAAAATATGATTAAATTATATCTTGCATTACATCCCAGCTAATTTAATATCTTGCAGAAAATTTATTTAATGAATTGTTATATTGTAATTAAGATAAATAATTACAAATTATATCAATGATATTATAAATAAGAAAATTTTATTGTTAAATGAAACAAAATACATTGGTTACTCACCAAAAATTATTAGAAGACATGCTGCTATTATGATTAAAGCCTCAATACTAAGTTTAAGAGAACGGGGCCGCTGAGCAAGCTCACAATTACGTCCCCAATAACCTCTATGGCATAGACAATGGTACTTGTGTGGTGGTTCTTGATTAATACAGGTACCCCCATTTTGACAAGGTTTATTGATGCACTCATTTTTGTCATTACAATCTCTTTTATCTGTTGTGGGCAACCATCCATCACCACAACTAAAAATAAGGAAATATAAAATGATTTAAAAAAAATGAAAATCAAACTGTAAAAAAATTAAGGATAAGGTATCTCTTTTGTCCCAATATTTTATATAGATTAGTGATGGTTTTACTAAAAATACCACTAGTATGTTAGAAAAAAAGCACATGATTTTTGAGAATGTTTGTAAACTGTCTCTTCTAAATGATATATTTGAACCTCTATTCTTCCAAACTATTTATAATCTTTACTTTACTCTGTAATTTTCTCCCCAATAGTTTTTATTATTTTTATACTAACACAGGTATGTGGTTAAATACTTATTCTGTAGGGTTAATCATATTCATTTTCATATATGCTACCTCCAAATTTATTTGCATGTAGTTGTCTTATAAAAAATATAACTTTTGTAACTAGTTTACAATATTATGTTGCAATGCAAAGCTAATTAATTTTCCAGGAATAATTTATTGTTTATATTGATATCTTATATGTGTTCCTAAACTACTACAGAATATTAATAAAATTTAGCAGCTATTAGTTGAAATGTGAAACTCAACATTATTTTGACTTCTTAGTTTACTTTTAAGTTGAATATCTTATTGAGTGTATTTTCAATTGAGTCTGATGAATCTTGTTGAACACTGAGGGAATGCAATCTGTTTCACTCGCTCTCTATTTGTGCTTAAAATTTGATTAATGTAAACTGTAAAAAAGTGTATACAATGGTTGTGACTGCAAATAAAGTGAGAGTCAAAGCCACTATAGTTCTTAAACAAATATAATATATTTTAGTGAATTAAGAATTGCTCTTATGCTCTGATCGTTAATTTAATTAAATTCCTTTAAATACAAGCTGACGATCAATTGTCCTGGAAGGAATATGTAGAAAATATACGTAAATAGTTAATAGTCTTATAAAGACTCTACAATATTCAATCAAAATCAGGGTAACCTTATTATTTCCCTCCCCCCTCTACAGGTCCTAATAAATTTTTGAGTACCTTGTGCATATTCTAAAATGAAAGGTACATACTTTCCTCAAAAATAATGTTATTTAATAATATTTCCTGTTTCCTTTCTCATATAAATTAAAATAATTCTAATGGTAGTAAATCAATTAACACCTGATTCATAATAATTAAATCAATTAAATTACAGACAAACTTTTTATTTAATTAAACCAACTTTTTTTGTTTGAGCTACTCTTGTAGGAATTCCAGTTTAGATTTTTATATATTTTGACATCTATTTGTTTATCAAAATTTAACATTTAAAATAAATGTGGTGATGTAACATTGATTTAATTTAATTAAAATTTTGTAATTTGGTTGTAAATTTATTTGATTTAATTCTGATAGTAATCAAAGCACAAGCTGAAATCAAATGTTTTCCATCTTCAATTGTATGTCTTTCTATTTACTATATTGTCTGTATGTTAAGACATCCCTTAACTACCCAAATGCTCTTATCCATAATTATTGCATGTAAAACGTAAAAAAATGGCATTTTTCATTATTTGTCTGTACTTGATCTGTATATATAATTTATTTCATCTCTACAAGTTTGAGTTATATATTTTATAATTCTCTTTCTTTTAGTAGATAATTATTTGTGATGATTTATTGTTTAGTAAAAGCTACTTTTTTTTTATCAACATTCCTAGTATTTTGTGCTTACTTATATTTTGTTCTACTTCTTTCTGCAGTTGGCTTATACCACTCATCTTCTTTTCTGATGAATTTTGTAAATCAGGATAGAAACTACAAATATAATGAAAAAGGTGAACTATCTACTACTAAAAAATATCTGAAATGTTATTTTTTTTTGTATAGAATAAATCCTTAGTCTCAAATAAATGGCTAAATGTATACATTAACTCAAAAAAGTGGTTATATATGTGTGTGTTATTTTTATGGCAACAATTTAGATAGTTGAAATAATATTGAATATTAATTGCATTTTTTCAAAATGAGGAATACATAGAAAGTATTCATTTAAGACAGTAAGCAAAAAGGTAATTGCTATACTTGTGTGAGTTGTGGAATGAAGTGACTTTCATTTATTGAACAAGTTAATTATATTGTAGTATAAAATCTGTGAGTAAAATGTTCATCAGTCTTACTTGCATTCATATTCATTCCATAGGTCAATACATTCAAGCGGGTCTGGACATGTTACATTGCTGCATGAATTATTGGATTGGCAATTTCTTTCCAAATTCTGAGCCATTGTAGCTTGTCCCCATTGAGTACCATTCATTGCTGGAGGCAGTGGCAAGTGTTTTCCTTCCAAAACAATATCATCCATACAACCTACATTGATCCATGCTATTAATCATATGCACTGTGAAAATTAAATAGAAACATATCTATAAAATTATTTATATATTTAAATGAGGATAAGTAAGAAAATCTAGCCAAAATTTGGGATGCATTATACTTAGCTTGAATTATGTATTTTATATTTTTGTTACTATTTAGGGCAACAATTTAGATATTTTAAATAATATACATATATATAATTTTTAGGAGCATGCAATTAAGTAGTGGTTGACTTATAAACCCAAATTGTGGCTTTATAAATCATAGTTTATGTTATTAGGTAAATGTTACCTTTATTATAGTCAGACTGTACTTCAAACGTACGAACACCAATGTATTCAGCTTTACCACCAGCATAAATTCCTTCTTGTTTATCCATGGATAGCAATTGATGACCTTCAAATAAAAATGTCTCATTGTACCAATTCCCCTCTCCTCCATCCATTTGTAAAATTACTGATGATCCATACCTTGACACCTATAAAAAAATATTACTGATTTATTTAACAAGTAAGTTTTATTTTGTTGATGTAATATAATTGACTGTTGGTAAATCATTACTTGGTGATACAGTCTTCAATAATTGTTGTCACATGAATTATATAATAACTATAAACAATATGTACATATAGATTTCTTGAAATGTATAAGAGTTTTTATTTGCTATGGAAAAAAACCTCTCTAATAGACTTGAAAATTTCAAACTTTTATCCAACTGTGGGCGATTTCTATTCTCTTTTCTTTTTGTTCTCATGAACATGCTGATTAAAAATAATTTAACTACAATATCAGTACTAAATAATTACATTATATCACTTTGTACTTACCTTTGCTGTATGCCACTTTCCATCATTAACTGCAATTGAACTCAGAGTAACACATTTTTCATCAGATACAATACTGTTAAGGTTGTATCGGAATTGCAAATGGCCACCTGTGATCTAAATGTAAAATATTTCATTTGAAATTGGCTTGAAAGATATAAAAAATGGAATTTTTTAATTTACAAACTGAGGATGGTTGGGTTTTATTAGAGTATGTATTGCAAAATATTTTTTTTAATACAATAACATAAAATATTTTATTATAAACTATGTATGAGAGTTTTTATTTGCTATGAAAAAAACAGTCGTCGGCTAGCCAGTCACTGGAAATGTCTTCCTAACTTTCTGATGAAGGGGTTGGTGCCTCCAAAAATTCAAGTACTTTAAACCTCACAAGGTGTCTACCATCTATGAGCCTCAGGTAAGTCACCTGTCTCTCTGTCCTTTCCCCATTAATTGTTATATATATATATTAATGTAGGTAAATACATCAATGCATTATTGTTTTATTTTTTAAGCAAGAAAATGAACACATTTAAACATTCTTAACAAGCTATAGAATTTGACCTTCTTTTCTGTATGGCATGTAATGAACACACGATAAATTAATGTAAATTATAAAGTTCAATATTGAACTGTAGTCTACCTCAAGAATGCAATATTCCTTGTTATGTTGGTCACTGATTCTAAAAAGTTCTCCTTCTTTTTCTCTGGTTCTGAATCTTAACTGTAGTTTGGTAGAAAATAGATCTGGTTCAAATGATAATGCATATTTGACATAACTATGCATTTTGAAAGTTGCTGGTATAGTTGGTGTAAGACAGTTGAACCCAGTCCATCCAGGTTCACATTTACACCAAGCATCATTGAAACTGCTTTCACATGTGCCATGTTCTTCACAGCCAAAGATCAAATCTTTGGAATTACAAAGAGTCTCTGCCTGTGGACAACCAGCTTGACTGTTCTTTGAGAGGCCAGGCTCAGCAAGATCATATATCTGAAACATTAATTTATTAGGACTGACAATATCTGCTAAGCAAACAATTTTTACAATAATAATTAATTTTTATATTGAAAAACATAAGGTATTATGACTCCATATGAAGTAGAATATGATTAAAAAAGTATACATTTTCATTTACTCTCTATATCTTTCTCTGAAAATAAAAAAGCTGCTTTCTGTTCAGTACAACAAATAGTAACATTTGAAAATATTTACACAATTTTAAATTGATTATAAATACTTTAAACACTTTTAATTACCTGATTGTTATAAAAAATATTTTTGATACAACCATCAAAACTTTTTCCAACTGGTGTAAATTGCCAATGATAGTAAGTTGGGTCTATTTGGTGGGCATATAATCCTCCGATCTGCAATGGAGTGTTGACATTCAAATATTCATTGAAGGGAGGGATAATGCCAGTAACCAGACAGTTTGTATAATTAAATTCAGAGGATTGTTCATCTTCATCTTCAGAAATTTCAGCAGACTTGCAGAAATCCACTACAAGGCTGACTTTCTAAATAAATTAGAATTCATATATTTATCAAATATAAAACAAATCAAGATTATAATTGCAAGAAAATATTTCAATGTATTAATCTAATAAGCAATTTAACTTTAAGAAAGAATGCATCATGTATGTATGTTCCAAAAGCAATCTTTAATGTGAAGAGGAATTTCAACCAAACTTATGAACTATAAAAACATGCTTTGGGGTAAGAGATCCCTAGTACTTATTGGGTGGGGTTGTAGGTGGGTTGCATTTAAAAAATTGTAAAAATGACACTTATTAGTATTGAGATTAATAAGATCACCCTCAATGTAATTAGTCTTATTGAAATACCTAACAGCATGAGAGGAAAAACATGTTGGGGTAGGACTAAAAGAGGGTCATAATAAACATAAGACAGTTAAGTTCAATTTTGGTCAAAACTACATCCAGTGAAGCTGGCTAAACTTGTTGGCAGTACTCCATTTCTGTGGAATAGTATTACGAAGTGTATGGAGTGAACTCGTAGACAAACATTAAATATTCAAATAAAATTAATAAAAGTATTTTGTAGAATGCTGATCATTATCTGTAGTTTGTTGATTTGTCAAATTTAACTATAAATTTGCAATATAAAAAACATTTCACAAAAAGAGAAAAATGATTTTTTTCATGAGAAACAATGCCAATTAACTTAATGAAATATTTAGTATGATAATATTAAATGAGAGTTTTCATGAAAGTCAAGAAAAATCTTGAATATAAATAAGAGGAGTATTTATAGTTTAAGCCTATTCTTCTATTTGTGAAGTATGATTCACAGTGAGGGGTTGGGAGGGAAGAATAAGTATGAAATTTTTTCCTGTTTCTAAGATGAACAATTGTGTGCTTGTTGCTGGTTAACAGGCCTTTTTAGGTGGTATATAGTGGAGTAAAAATATTCTAAATGATATTAGTGTCAAATGAATTTCTTTTCTAGATCAGGAAATAATAAATATATTTAAAATAAAAATGTATTTGTTATCATGTACATACATTGCTGAAATTTTTATATTTGAAGCATACTGACTACATACCTTTGTGTCCCAAATTATGTCAAGTCTGTGCCATTCACCATCATCTAAACTTTGCTTTGTTCTCACTCGCAATTGTAAAGTGCCAGAACCAAAATCTATTAGCAGTCTAGGCATTCCGTTTTCCAACTCTAGAGATATAAAATCTGAAATGCATTGTGTGTTGTAAATTAACTGGAGGAGCTATTAAAACCATTATCACAATAAATAAAAGACAGCCAATATAAATTTATTACTATTTACTTAATGTAATATGATGTTTTGTCTCCCTTTTGAGACTTTCTCCCAGATAAAATGTAGTAATTCATTCATTTACTTCTTGACTCCCTCAGCCAAAAAAGATTATTAAATGTATTTACATGTGAAGAATTTGGTGTCACGGACCATCTCCAGCAACAGGGTCTGCTTGTAGTAAGCCTGAGGGAATCTCAAAAAAGGGAGACAAAATGTTGTACTTATGTTAATGAAATAGTAACAAATTTATATGCTGACTTACTGGCCGTCTTCTATTTATTGTAAGTGTAAAGTCAGGAAGCTGTGTTTAAATTTCAAGCAAACTTGGTACATATGCAACTTACTATCCTGGAGCAAGCACTGTGGATTCACTCTAGCACTCTTATAAGTAGGTGTGCAAAAATGCTCTAAATTGGTGTCAACTAAATAGTTTACGGGGTTGCTAAGATACATAGTGTCACACTTGATGGTTTTAGTGCCACTTTAAATCCATAATGCACAAGAAACACATGGGTGGGGAGGAAGTGGGCATCAAAAATAGTTAAATAATAACTGTGATTGGCATTGATTACAAAGTTAGTGTAGTCACTGAGTTAAATTATGACCTTCTGGCAAGGTTAAATTACAGTTTAGCCCCAAGGTAGGAGGATTAGGGGGGAGGACAAATAGTTATGCATACACTCTTAAAAATGTGGAGCAATTTAAACCAAATTTTGTATAGATACCTATTTTATTATATGGAATCAAACAATGTGGTATGAGACAGCCCCAGTACTGAGATAAGTTGGAATGAAAGTCTGATATAATTATATAAAAAAAGGAAAACCACTGATTTTAGTATTAAATTACTTTTTGGCTTTGCTGAGGTTAATATTAACACTCTCAATGTAGTTAAAGAAGAATAGCTGATAGTACATATGGCAATCTGATAATATAAGCTGTCTGAATCAGAATATTATTGGTAACTGATTGTTCAATTCAGTCAGTCAATAAATCAATCTCATATAGTTGTGATTCATCTATTTAAAAACAATAGTAGTAATAAATATAATTAATATATCATTGATTTGTTAAAAATACCTGAAACTAAACTTTCTTCAACTTCTGGAGGCACTATTGGTCCATTGTATAGCAATAATCCATCTGATTTCCTACTAATGAATTCAAGACTTAAATGAGAGTTTTCACAGAGTGAAAGAGGTTGATACCAAGCCCATCCAGTACCCCAGAAACTCCTTACTGTCTGTTGACAGCGTGGCCCATTGTAACCATCCTCACAAATACATCTAAGAAAAGCAGAAACTTTTTTATTTACAGTACATGTAAATTATTTAATTTAAAAATTCACCAAACACTGTGTTTATGATTAAAAATAATATGATGTTTTTCAATATATTAAAAATATATTCTACTTATTAAATAAATAATATTTTTATGAGTTAATTTTTAGTCATTTAATTATAAGAAAAATGATATATACTTTTTCTTAAAAAATAGAGAGAAATAGGTACCTTATTCCATTGTTTTCTTGCACACACTGTCCTCTGTTGTAACAAGATGAATAATGGCAATGCACAGCATGTGACTGATTGTGTGCTCCACAAATACAATCACTAATTATACTTAAATGAACTCCAACCAAGGATGTCATATTTGCATTTACTAAATATGGTTGTTTACCTATTTCCATTCTGTTTGTACAGCTTCCTTCACATTTATTATTTTCATACAAGCATTCATCAATTCCAATCATTGTTATATTGATATTTAATTCTTTCTCAATCTGAAATATAATTTAATTGATATTCAAAATATACTTTAACACTAAAATGGTTATAGATTGAAAATGTATTTTCATTTCTTAAAGTCATAATAAAAAATTTGTACATACATATTAATTTATAATTTTTTCACAATGTTTAGCATTCAACTGGCTTCTGTATATATATTCAAACATAACAATGAAGCATATTAAAATAAAAATACAAAAATAATAATAACAACAATGATACCTACCTTTTCACGATGAAACAAAATAATTCCATTTAATCTCTCTGGTTTGAAATAAACTGAACTACGTGCAGAAAAATGAATATCTGTCATAGGTGGACTTTTCTGATATAGTTGCACACTGAAAATATCAACCTTCTCTTTCACAATGTTGAGAATTCTTGCAATGTATTCTTGCAACAATTCCAGTTTACTTTTAAAAACTTTCTGAATCTGTGATATTGGAAAAAGTTATGATTCAATTAGATAATAAAAATAAATTATCATAAGAAATATATAAATGTAAATAAGAATAAGTTAAAATACAGAATTATTAATCAGTACAATATAAAATTTTAAAGATGATTGAAAATCTAACAATCATACTTCATAAGCAGAATATGAAAGCGGTATGCATGATAAAAATTGCTAACAAAACAAAATCTCAGGTGTGGAATGGAGAGATAAAAATGAAACATACTTTAAATTACAATTATACAGTAATGACCTCTAGTAATACCACAGATCACTTGAGTTTATGAAGCAGCTTATTAGCAGCCACCAATCATATTAGTCATACTTGTGGCCATGTTTTCAAACCAACACAATTTTGTACAGATTGTTTTTTCTTTTCAAACCATCACAAGATTCATAATAAATAATTCCCACAGATGAAAGGACAAAGTACTGATATAAGATCAGGTTCTACTTACTGGCAACTGGAGCCGCTGCAGGAGTTTTCTCTCAGGTGCTTCACCCCAGAGTGACTGCGGGGCTCACCTGATTATGTCAGGAATGCCTCGCACTCTCTCTGTTTTTTTTATCAAAGTTCTCACATGCCGAGACACCTTCACCTATTTTAGGAGGTATATGAACTGGGGTCGAAGACCTTGGGCATATGGCAAGAATTGTCCGCTGATCCCATTGGATCAGTCGGCCAACTGCCTCCTAAAACTAGTGGAGACATGGAGAAGGGAATGCTGCGACCCCACAGCAAACTTGTCTCCCGTCATTTGGATAGGCGTAAGAATAGTACCCAATGCCCGACCTACCTGATGCAGGTTTTCTAGGGTTTTCCCTGCATCTCTTTTGGGGAAACACCGGGTAGGATCCTTAAACCATAGCCCGGGGGCCCTAGTTAACCCTTGGCTACCTTGCTCTACCTTCTGCATCTCCCCTTTTCAATTCCTTTCCTATGCTATTAAAGGGGAATTGCTTGTTTCAGGATCACCCTCATGTAGCCAGTTAAACCCCCCATCCCCCCAAAAAAACCTTTTCTATTCTAAAAACTGGTCAGGTATAATAATATAATATTTCAAATTTTTATTTTATAATCAACTGAGTTGATTTTAAAGTCACTGATCTTATAGAACTTTGTATCAATTTCAGATGATGAGAGATCTGTATTTGAAATTATTTGCAAATAATTACAAAAATATCAAAATAAAAGAAAATTACATTCTTAATCATATAAAATCATATAATTATAATAGTTTCCATGAATTCAAGTAGTAATGATCATAGTTTTTTTAATGCAATTGCCATTCCCTTCACTGAATTAGTGTGTCGTTTTCTTGCAAAGTTTTTAAATACATCCAGCCTTCCGTCAAATTTATTTATAGGGGGACATATAAGAAGATTTCAGTGAGAAATCATTATGTATTGATGTTTGTTTCAATATTTATGAAAAAAATTGTTATTTTTCATTCTTACTGAACAGCATTCTGTCTCCAAACCTTTTACCGGAATGTTGTTCTAGTGTGTTCTGGCTTACTTACACCCCTGTTGAAATGTTTTCTTTGTATGTAATAATACCTACAGGTTATGGTTATGACTCAGTTTAATGGTAGATATATCTTAAAGATATATTTTATTATGGGCATCATTGATTTACAGATTCCAAAAATAAACCTATTGTATCCAAGTGTCATATTAAATTTTAGTCATACTTACATCATAGTGCCAAATTTTTACAAACTCCTCATCAGTAAGGCCTGAGATTCGAATGGACCCAGAATTTATTACTGCTTCATAAGGGATATTTTTAACAGTAACTGAAACATTTGCCGCAATATTTGATTGAGAATGCTTTTTATCATTCACTCTGAACTTCAAAATGTACCTGAAAATTCATTGTTTATATAAGATTTAATAATCATTAATCAGTAGTAATGAAATAGACATTTAATTATGTGGGCTGCAATAATTACGGCTCAAGCTCGTATTGAAGAGTCATTCAAAAGAGCTTTCTACTACCGTTAACTTAGATCTATGTTTCACACCTAATTTCAATACTTCAATGAGGCATGCATATTGTGTACAAATTTATCTTAGGAACATTGAATTAATTTGAGAACAGAAGAACTACTTACAAATAAAGCTCAGCTATGAAAGTTTTTGACAGATTAGAATAGAAAAAATTAACGTGGTCAGAAATCAGTTAAATGTGTACTATGCTCATGCCAATATAATAGATAAGAGAGAGCTAGCATGGGATCAGGAGTTGACAAGAATAGCTCATGATAATGTCATGTGGTTAGTAACTCAACTCCTGAAGATAACAATTTTATTCCAGATGATTTAACTTAACAGTTATAGTAGATTTTTTAAACAACTATAAAATACCCATTTTAGGTTATTGGAAAAAAATAACAAGAGTCATATTATTTTCTCTTAGGCAGTGTCTGGATGAATGAAATCAATATAAAATTACCTGTTTGGAAGTGTTCCATGACGTAAAGTTATCATACCAGAATCTTCATCAAGTTTAAATTTTGGATGTTCCATCCCATCCCAGAAAAATGTTTTGTCTGGAAGGTCCCAATCATCCTTGTCCTGAACATACACCCGCCCTATTTCCATATCACCTGCCTGACCCTGGAATTAAAGTTTAGAAAGTATAAAATTTGTGAATAATGTTAAGAATTGAGTTGTTAAACAAGTTGAACTCATGAAATCTGTATTACATATAAACACAAACAAATATACATGAAAATAAGATGACATTGTCAAAAAAATAATAACTTGGATAAGAAAGAGAGACAGAAAAAGTCTGATAGCGATAGTAATTATTGACTGACAGAGAAGTGGAAATATGTGAGAACCTAAGTTTCATTTTTCAGTGTTTGAATGGCAAGATGACCAGCTACTCTGTGATGATTCAGATTATGGCACACCAGCCATTAGATGGCAACAATCTACACTACAAAGCCAACAACTCTCTCTCTCAAAGATAGGTTGCAACAATGGAAAAGTAATGGAAGAGAAACGGATAAAGTATTAAAATAAAAAACAGACACATGCACACAATAAGTACAAGAGGAGGAAAGTAAAAAGTCCAGGACTGAAGGGTGTGTTGTAAAAGAAAGTTCCCAAAGGTGGGTGTGGGGTAAAGCACTGGATGAAATTATTGCGGTTATGGTTTTCGGCATGAGTAGCTATAGGGAATTTGGTTTTGGACAGTTTGACAATGGTTATCAATGTGTTCAGGGAGTTTGGCCTGTATAGAAAGGCTAACCTGAGCTCTCATGTCTATATGAGAGACAGAGATATCTTGTTTCTGGACGGTTTACTCAGACAGCTCGGATGGTAGAGCACCCACCGGGCAAGCAGAAGGTCCCAGGTTAAATATTCCAATTTTCTGTTTCGAGTTTTAACAAAATTTTGTTTGATTGCCTTTCTGTTTCTCTTTCTGATCAAAATTTTAAGAATTCCTACAATTCCATCAATTAGAATACTATTCCTTATCTTCTGACGAAGGGGACAGTCGCCTCATAAAATTTATAAATCTTCACTCATCATGGTGTTTGGCAGCTTTACATTTCAAGTAAGCCACCATCTTTTTTTAACTCTCTTTTCTGTTCTTATAAAATAGCACATCACATATCTTAAAATTTCTATTCAGTTTTTTCTGCTCTTTTGTTTGTTTGTTTCATGTATTGCCTGGAGCTACGATGGAAGGACAGTTTCCTGGTCGCAGAGCTCCAAGTAGTTAAAACTCCATTGCATGTTCCTCAGTGTGTGCTTGTTTGTGTTTCCCAGTGTGTGTCCGTGTTGTGTTTATATTGACTTTTGTCTATATAAACTTTCTTTTACTAATTTATTTTAAGTTTATTTGTCTTTAATTATATACTTTATTTTGTTCATTTTTAATTTTTAATGTATGATGTATCCTATTTCCTCAATTGAGGATTAATGGAAACAACAATAAATCTAA
>CM067378.1:75761348-76275432 GCA_034510155.1 Eucriotettix oculatus | reverse complement strand
TATTATTATATATGTATTTATTGTAGAAGATTACTCGTTCCGTCGTTTTTTCACCAACGGCTGCTCAGCTTTACGACGATACTTTGACTCCTCGAAATATATGATATGATAAATTTAAACAATTAATAAGCAATTTAATTATCAGAGACACGAAAATGGTTATCTAATAGAGGGCGTGATCACTCCACAACTTCTACAGTTCCAATCATTCGTCGGTCATTTGCTGGACACTCATTAGTACAAATATTCAACGATAAAGCAAAATTGATACTCCGTTCACTTCTACAACTCCCGCCTTTACTTCCGCCTAACACCACACTACTTGAGTGGCTTGTTCGTTAGCCTAGTAAAGCATGTGGTCGCGATGTTTCGCGAACGACCAAAATCACATCCTTCTGTCAAAAAATCTTACCGCCTACTGCCTTTAACTCCAACTCGTGGCTTACGCCATCTTACAACATATAACAACGTGATCCCTTTTAGCCAATCAAAATCTCAGGCTTAACGCTTGAATGCCATTGGAATCACAGCAAAAAATCACGTGGATATAACGTGCATGCTCGTTTACGCGCGCTGCTGCGGAATCCCGCGTCGGCAATGACGTCACAGATCACTACAACAATACTGTCTGGGCATTTGTAAAGCAGCCTATGCCACAAATTGGCCGAGGCTGTAACTTACATGTTAAAATATATATTATACGAGTCATTTCTGGAAATATCTTCCTAACATTCTGATGAAGGAGGCGGTGCCTCCGAAAATTTAAGAACTGGTGCCTGCCATCTGTGAACCTCAGTTAAGTCACCAACTTTTTATCTCTCTTTGCTGTCTCTATTATATATATATATATATATATATATATATATATATAAATGATATCAACTATAGTTAAGATAGTCAGGAAGAACAAAGGAAAGGATTTTGTTGTAAAAACAATGGATTTATAAATACACATTGATATTGAAATTTCCATAAAGTTTCAATATTTTAAGAATTATAAGTAGTAATTATATAACTATGAAGAGTACATCTAAGGCTTACCATATAATTATAAACAAGTATTTCCTTTGACCCAGGCTGCATTTTGTTATCATTGAAATCACCAATTACAACAGTTAATGTATTGGTTCCAGTCATTGTTGGTTTTCCTGAATCCTTAATAATAATTGGTATATGGTATTCCTTTTGTTGTTCTCTATCAAATGAACGAAGAGATGAAACTATGGCTATTCCATCTCCTTCTGTAAGAGTTAATAATTTATAAATAATACTAATACATTTATAAACAAAACACATTCACACAATAAGTACAAGAGGAGCAAAGTAAAAAGAAAGAACTTAAAAGAATGAAACTAGAGAATGCTGAGTCCAGGATTGAAGGTGTGTTGTAAAAGAAAGGCCCCAAAGATGAGTGTGAGGTTTGAGGAGGGTCACTGTGATATTTTAATTTTTGTACTTAGGTTTTTCAAATTTTAATCTATAGATCATTACATACTTACTGGGATCATATTCCACTTTGAAAGATGACTTTATTATATCACTGGCTGTTGGATCTAATTTGAAGGTGAAGGGAGGACCATTGTTCTTCAGCCTGTCATCTTTGTCTTTTGCTTGTATTTCCACTATTCTCTGAGGTGGAACATGTTCTGAAAGAACTGGTCTATATTCCTTGAGAAAGACAGGTGAATTGTCATTTATATCTTCCACATTTATGAGTAATGTTGCTGTTGCTGTTTTTGGGGGAACGCCATCATCAACTGCTAATATACTTACCTAAAATTATTAAAAAGGTTGCATTTTAAACACCAAGATTGATTATCATACATTTATTTAAAATAAAAAGTGATCAATTGACATTTAACTGATAATGAAAACTTTTCTTCTTCAAAATAGCTTTCCAAGTATCTGGAGTGCATATATTTTTCAAAACTGGCTAGCAGAAAACCTGAACAGGATTTTTAAGGGAGGACAATAAAATAAAATCAAGGCAAGTTTCAGTGCAGAATATAACAGATTTGTATAAATAATTCTTTTGCAGTTTTATTTACAAGAATTGCTTAGCAAATTAATAATTTAAAATTTTTGGTATATATACCTATAATCTCTAAGGACCTTAGGATGATTGTGTGTGTGAACTGCTGTACACATTATAACTTTTTTCTGCATCAAAATTATAGATATACATTGACTTAAGAAATTGTACAGAGAAAAATATTGTTTATCAAATATAGATAGATAACATACCTTATGAATTTTACTTTCTTCTCTATCAAGTTTTCGTTGTAGGGAAACTATGCCGTTTTGATTAATGTGAAACTGTCTTCTTGGATCTGACAGTTGGTCTATGCTGTATTGTATCTGACTATTTCCAGATTGATCAATATCTGTAGCTCTGAATTGAATAATGTTATAACCAACATTGGTGCTTTCTAAAACAGAAACCTCAATATTTTGCTCCTCAAATTCTGGTGCATTATCATTAATATCTCGGATTTTTATAACAATCCATGCATAACCTTTATGGTAGCTATCAGCATCTTCCTAAATCATTTAATGAACATAGCACATAAGATACATTGAGGATTAGTTTAATAAAAATATCTTAAGTAGTTCAAATACTCACCTTGTCACTAACTTGTATTTTAAATTTAAAACCATTTCTTTGCATTGGATCTTCAAAATCTAGAGGCTGTACTATTTTAAGAGATCCAGTGTTATCTGGATTTCTAACCATTAAAAATTTATTTGCACCAAACCCACTATTTTCAAGTATCTGAAAATATTAATGTTTTGTCAATAACCAAATTATAGTAAAAGCAGAAAGGCCCAAAATGTTTCTAATATATAATACCTTAAAATTGAAGGAGCTAATTTCATCTGCATCATGAACTGTTACAGTTAAGATAGAAGTTTCTGGTAGAGTTCCATTGACATTTTCATCGACTTCAGCCACCCATTCTTCTTTTGTGAAATGAGGTGGCATATCATTAATGTCTTTGATTCGTATAGATGCTGTACCAGTTCCTTCACAAATTTTAAAGAGAGATAGATATTTTTTAAATCAGATATCTACTAACCAATAAATTATTTTCAGACTAACTTAATAATAATAAAAATCAGCAGACTGCTGTGCAAGCAAAGAAGGTTATTCAAGAAGGCATCAATTACATGATCATAATACAAGCAGCAGAATGTTTTTTGACATACCCATGGGCAGACTAGAAGAGACATTGAATAGCTTTACACGTAGTGGTATCACGGCCTTAAACAAAGTCCCTGAATATATAAGTTATTTCTCACTAGAGGCCATTAAAAATGAAACACAAAAATGGTTTCTTAGGAGGCTTTACTACAATTTTAATGAAATTTTGGAGCGTCAATTATATTCATTATAAATGATTGCTATATTTTAAGTTTATTAGTAAGCAGAAAATTGTACATCTGATGTATTTACTTTCTCTGCCTTCATATCCTGTTTATATGGCCTTGAGTAATATTATTATTATATGGCAACAGCCTACAAATGATTAGAAAAGGCTGTAGTTGCAGTAATGCTACACAGTTATCAATGCACTTACTTGTAGAAAGAAGAGAACTTAAGATTATTTTATGTATGCTGTGGGAGGTTTAGGCATGTATATTAAACTTAATTCAATAATAAAGTGTCTGTTATTGGGTGTTAAGAATGTTTAACTTTAACTGCCAAACTGGCTATACCTGCATACCTTTCAGACCACCTCCATCCATTGCAACAACTTGTATAGCATAGTCTGGAGTCCTTTCTCGATCTAAACAGCATATGGCTGTTTTAATTGTCCCCGTTTTACTTTCTATATCAAAAATGGGAACACCAGTATCTTCATCAATTACATTCTTTTCAATAGAATATGTCAGTCGAGCATTTGATCCTTCATTTGGGTCATCATAATCTACAGCTGTCATATTCATAACAACCATGCCTGTAAAGAAGTAAAACTGCTGGAAGCATTAACAATATTAGAAACGCTGTTATTCTTTTTCACATACTGATCCATAGTCAATGAGATGTATTTAAGACTACTAATCTGCATAATATACATTTGTGTAATATTTATATTGTAATGGGAATGAAAAAGAGAAACAAAATGATAGTGTTGGAATAATGATGTATCTACCTCTTGTGCCATTCTCTGTCACATTGCCCCAGTATACAATGCGTGGAAAATGAGGTGCATTATCATTAACATCCTTGAGACTTAGCTGTACATCTGCGTAACCAACCAGTCCTTCTCCTCCTTCATCCTGGGCAAAAACTGTGAACCTCCACTGAGCCCTGCCATGTGGAGGGTCACGGTCTAAGGCCTACAGACATAAAAGTTATATTATTTACATTTAACTTTGATATATATATATATATATATATATATATATATATATGTGGGTTTCATGTGACATTTAGTTTTCTAATGCTGAAGTGAAATTTGTTATTAGGGTTTCTGTTATCTCTAAGATTAATAAGTTCAGGAGCTTAGAGGAAAAAGAGAAGTGAAATAAATGTGCTGATATATTCAAACTGAGTGTACCTTGCTTGTTCCAAAGTTGAAGTCTGTCTCATTGACAATCAATCACGAACATAATTAAATCTGTATTTTGGTGTTTCGCATCAGAATAGCATAAACTAAACATTTCATATTAAAATATGATAACAACAAATTCTTGATGTATTTATACCATTATATCAGTACTAGAGCTTGCAACTAGTGGTGGCTGGTGCAAATGTGCTACAGCACATGAATTAATTTAGGGAAGAATTAATTCTTAATTTTAAGAAACTTTATAGTAATAATATTTTAAAAGTGTGAATTTATGCTTGGATTTCGAAGTTGTTAAACTGTCCACCTTCCAGTGCGCACCCTCCTGCTATACACTGTGCTACCTTCTTTATAGTACAAGAATAGTGCACGAAATGAGAAAGGGACAGCATTTCGTTTCAACCCCCTGTCTGTCCAAGAACTAACAATTATGTTGTTGTGGTAATCTATACCAATCTGTCTATCGGTCTGTCCGTATGTCTCAAATAGGCTCCGAAATGGTTCAACGGATTTCAATGAAAATTTGAGGGTTTAAAAATGCAATTTAACTTAAATATTAGTGCAAATTTCATTTATATAATGATATTAATGTATATAAATTATACGTGAAGGTTTCTTTTCTATACGTGCGATAAAATCTCCAAAGTGATCTGTTTAAGCTTAGTCACGGCTTATGAAAATTTCAGGGATTGGAACAGGAATTTTAATTTAAATTTTCGTGTATGTTTCATTTCGATATCTTTCAGAGTTAAAAAGATATCTATATAAATATTTATTAACCCATTGAATTGCCGCACGAATTGCTCATTTTTATTGGCTTCGAAACGTATGATAGACCTGTTCTAAACCAACTGCGAGTTATAAGGTTTGCCCCGAAGCGATCATAAACAGAAGATACCGTAGATTTTTATATTCAATGAATTCAACTAATCAAAATTATTTACCTATTGTTTTGTTTTTAGGACAAAATAAAAAGAACCATTTCGGCGGGATAGAAGTCATGGGAGTTAGCTAGTCACTCTAAGACTCGTCTGATGCAACCCTCCATACTAATATATCCTACGCAAGTCTATTAATTTCTACGTAGCTACCACATTCCACATCCTCCTTAATCTGCTTAGCGTATTTCATCCCATGGCCTCCCTATTCTGTTTTTAGTCCACACACTTCCCTCTAATGGTAAATTTTTAAGACTCTCAAAATCGTGGCCTATTAATATAACCCTTCTCTTGTCCTTCAAATTGTTTTCTCTTTCACTATTCTGTATAGAACTTCTTGGTTAGTTACCCTATCGACTTATCTGATTTTCAGCATTCTCCTATAGCACCACATTTCGAAAGTTTCTAACTCCTATCGTTCACGTTTCACACCCATATAACGTCACACTCCAAACGAACATTTTTAATAATGTTTTCCTCATGATCACACAATAAATGAAATTTAAATGTGACTTATAGTTTTCAGTTATATGAATGTTCATACACTTTTCATATTTTACGATAACTATTTATTTATTTAAAACGAAAGGACACTGAATACAAAATGTCAGCGTAACTACTTAAGTATGTTTACTTAGAGTTATGAGTGTATTATAAACTCCTGTAACTAAATACCGCAAAACACGATAAGTTGCAATATACGGACCGGATATTACACGATAAATATTTTTGTGGGAATTCTAAGGGAAACGAGATCACTGGAAATCGTACGTCCGTGGTGTGTCGATTTATTCATGAGCGGCTAAATGGGAACAGCGTTTATTGAATACAAAGGGAAAGCTCGCGATTCCAAAAGCCAGTGAAGCGTAAACCAATGTACCGTGAAAATACGAGGAACCCAGAGCACCCTGTAATCGTTATACGTGGATGCAACAGAAACCAAGGAAAAACGGTTTCACAGAGCGCTGTGTTTATTTGCCGGAAGACGGAGTCAATCAATCCATTTCACAACACTACGTAATTTCGACGAAGAAAGGCAATGTTTTGATTACGGTTCGTAACCTACATTATGAAGCCACATGCGAATTTTTAGAATCATAATTCTGTTACAATATTTACGTTCGGCTCTGTTTGTTGACAAGTTTTATTTATTTTGATTTAATGTTCTACTTCCTCTGACATTAGAGAGAAAAAAAAAGGAATCAGCTTTACCCTAGAATTCGCTGGATCGAATTAGAAAAATCAATACTCACCGGTCAAAGAAATCGTCTTATTACAGTGCTAATGAGTTTAGTTTGGAACAGGTATGTGGTAATAAAAAGGGGATAATAAATGATTTGATTAGCCTGTTTGTCAGTATTTTTATAATTTAAATATTACGACATTTCGTCTCTAATTTGAGACTTCGTCAGGTAAAAATTTAGCTGTACGTGGAACTTCACACAATGACTCCTTCGACCTAAATGAGAGACGAAACTTCGTAATATTTAAATTATTAAAATACTGACAAAGAAGCTAATTAAATCAGTTATAGTACTTTAAAAGTGATTATTAATGAAAATATAGAAGGAAGAATTTAAAGAGGAAGTCCTAAAAATTTGAATTTATCTACTAAATTAAACAGAATAGGTTTCTTTGCCTGAGGGGCTGATTCGAATAAAAATTTTGCCTGAATAGGTAGGTTTATGGAACCAGTTAGTGAAAACTGTAATGGTATGAAGAAATATTGTACTAACAAGAAAGTTTGTAGATTGATTATGTTATATCTAAAAAGTGAATTTTCAATTACAACAATAGTTTAGAAAAATATTAACAAATTCATTCAATTATGCAAAATCTCTCATTACCATTTAAGAAAGAAAGAAAGAGAGAAAGAAAGAGAGAGAGAAAGAAAGAGAGAAAGAAAGAGAGAGAGAGAAAGAAAGAGAGAAAGAGAGAGAGAAAGAAAGAGAGAAAGAAAGGAAGAGAAAGAAAGAAAGAAAGAGAGAGAGAGAGAGAGAGAGAGAGAGAGAGAGAGAGAGAGAGAGAGAGAGGATTACCCTTTGAGAAACCATGAAATTGATGGGAAATTAAAAATAGATGAAATAAGAATGGATAATTTTATTAAAATTTCCTTAAATGTATTGCAAACTTTGGAGAAACACATTGTACTAATTATACAATTATACAAAATTGAATGTTTGGATTGCAATGCCAGACAAAGCGAAGTCTTTAAACTAGTATTGTTGTTGTGGTATTCAGTCCTAAGACCTGTCTAATGCAACCCTCCCTTCATGCGCAAGCCTTTTCATTTCTACATAACTACTACGTTCTACACCTTCCCTAATCAGCATAGCGTATTCCATTCTTATCCTACCTCTTTTTAAGGATTAATAATTTCAAAATAGAGTAAAAGACCTTTTCTTATTAAACATTTACTAAAAATAATTACCGTAATTAGTTAATTGTAGTGTCAGATTAGCTAATTTTTTGATTTCGCATCAGTTGAACGTATTTTTTTTAGCTGTTCCGTGTTATTCGTATAATTCTTTTTTTCGGTTTCGTTTCATTACCTCCGACTTTGTAGGTAATTAGGGAACACGTGCACACAATACTGTGACATTGTCATTTGCATAGTGGCCGATTAGGGAAAGAGGAGACTTTTAGACATGCAGAGCTTGCAGCCGGTAGGAATTGTCTCCGCTATGAAGTGGTGGTTCCATTGTCAGACGGACAAAGCCTGAGCGTAGTTTGCATTGACTAGCATGGAGCCTCTGTAAATTCTCTCACGCCGCGGGCCTCACAGTAGCATGACATGCGTGTAAATCAAGGTAAGCCATTGTGTGTCAGCCTCTCACCTAGATCAATTCACACTACAATCAAGTTGCTAGTTTCAAGAAACACCCACACCAATGACCATCAGCATCGTGCTCCGCGAAATCCTATAGCAGCTTTCACGTCGATGCTTGAGGGTGATACCGTGACGACTGAATTCATTAATCCTAATTTCGTTTACCAATTTTACCTTGAGCACAAATATCTCCCCGGTGGTACCGTTGATGTCGAACTTGCTGTTCGCTGGATTGTCTGCGTCGACGCCAGGTCCCGTTAAAAAGTAAATGATGTTTCGTGGTCTGTCCTTATCAGCATCTACCGCTACCACCTGAAAAAGGGACAACAAATACGAGTGAACAACCGAAAAGAAATACTCACCCCACCAGAAACCATTCTCAGAGTATCAGCATGGAGGACGGGAACTCGGCATGGCACCACCACTACAGATAAACAGATTGCATGATTTATTTTCGACAGTATTGCTGATTATCCGCTTGTGCGATCCATGGGAACGCTCTATTTCGGTGCCGTAGTTAATTAATGTAATAACAAGCACTAATTACGTCGTGGCGCATCTCGCTTGTTTTGACAATAGCAATGGCTTACAATCCATTTCAGCAGTAGCTAATGCTGCTTCCCGAAACAAATGGTACACTATAACTGCGTCATTACCGTTATGTTGTCATTAAGGAATTAGGTATCGAGGGATCATGACACACACAACTACAAGACACTTATAAATAACAAACAATATTTCTGTTGGACGTACCTTGAACTAAATAATTATACAGCTTGGAACACTAAAAATATATACACAAAATTAAGACGAGTTTTACTCGTTAATCTGTGTTTGTTAAAGTATATACGTTATGGAAGCTGAGTGTTTTGGTCTCATGACAACGATGTAACTGGACATTCCAATATTTTTTATAGGGAAAACTATTTTAGAAAAACAGTCGTTGATTCAATTGCTTTACATTTACGAATTATATTAATCCGAGTGATGCTTGGAATGAGTCTGTTTATTTATTTACGTGCAATATATGTTGTAACGATAAAACACATCTACTCGGACTTTGGTGGTGCGTATCAAAGGCAAACTATGCGAGAGTTACAGACAGGGGTAATAAAAATCAGACACAACGGCGGTACTGTTTTTTTTCCTCACGTCCCGTGAAATTAGCTACATCGGGTGGTAAGGAGGTTGGTATTTTCCCCCAAAATCGTCGGGGTGAGGGGTAGGGGGCCAACGGTTCCTCCGAGAGAGGACAGCCAATAATTTTGATTGAACAATTTGAGCTCCACCACCGACGGAAAACAAAATAAGGGAATGGGGAAAAATGATAAAAAACGCCGGCAGAAACGAATTTTGAATATGAAGGAGATGAGGAGTTGGACGGGAGGTCTTATGTGATTACTGGGTTGGTCCAAAAGATTTCAATTGTTTAACTTCCGTTTCCTACAACCTATTTATGCGAAGCTGGATTTTCTTATTATGCTGCATTGAGGTCAAAGTGCAGAAACACGCCCGAAGCCACACAAGATATTATAATTCAATTAAAAATATTGTGCTTCATGTCAATAAGATATGCAATTCAAGAATCCAAAATCATTAAAGCCAGTAAGTACTTTATTTATTTATCTGTTTATATTAAGGTCTATATTAAAAAATAATTACTAAATTAAATATTGTTTTATTTTTTACGACTAGGAAGCACCCATTATAAAAAAAATAAGCCAAGTGTTCCGTTCGAATGTCCGATTTTCCCAAGTGTTCGATTGAAGGAAAATTTTGGGAAACTCTGGCCTACAAAAATGCATACATTAAAATTTTAATTATTACACATCGTAAAAATTTAAATAACATTAATTTTAAAATCTTCTAGTCTACGCTGCGTTGCTGTTATCTCCTCCCTGCTTCAACAAGTAAAAATGCACAGGTGCAAATGATGAAAATTAGGACGTTGACCGGTTCCCATACATTTTAGTATTTTAAAACAAGTGTTCACAATACTTTGACTGTTCAACAATCCACAATCAGTGTCTGATAATGCAAGCTGTGGCTTGACACAAATAAGAAAAGAAAAGATCGTTTTTAAAGGAGAGAGAGGAGTCAAAACTAGCGTTACAAAATCGGAAATTGAATCTCTGGGGATCAGGCGAACTAATAGGTTTTCTTAATATTTTCTCAAAACTCTACTCCTTGAAACCAAATAAATTTTCTTACTGATGAAAAATGTCAATAATTATTCTACCAATTCCCATCCATTATCCTTGTTTTTAAGACTACCTTTTAATACTTATTCATATTTAAATGATTCGCGATAGTTACGTGAATTTTTGCTGTTTTAGCCTACGCGCAAAACTATTAGCTTCATCGTTATTCGCTTCAAAAAGCGTTCAGTCTGATCTTGAAAGACAAGTTACCTGTAGAATGCGCTTGGGCAGGTTTCTGTCGTCTTCCTCCATGATCTGTGTGCGGTACGTGGGTCTCTCAAAGACCGGAGGGTTGTCGTTAAGATCTAGCACTCGCACCGTCACCGTGGCCTGGGCTTCTTGATGTCCATCTTTGGCAGTCACCACCAGATCGTACTGCAGAAAAGAAAATCTCTGAATATCGGTCTTGTAAGCGAAAACTTTTATTATCTGTTAATAAACGGAAATTGGAAAAAAAAACAGTAAAATTACATTTTCACATGTCAACTGATTTATACAATCGGAATGACTTATTCATAATGAGGATAAATATTTTAAGATTGCATAATTACATAAAATTACAAAAAGTTATTAGAAAATATGTTACGTTAAGCAACGTTTTATTTATTTCGCAATATTTAATTAACGCGCCACATAAATTGAGGAGTAGGAACTTAACTTAATAAAGGTATGAAAATGATTCTAAGTTAATTAATTTTGGTAATTAATATATTATCAAAAATATAAAAGAAAATTATTTCAGAAATTTTTTTTACAATGTATACATGTTAAAACTTGCTCCGGCTAGTAGCATGGGGCTGACTCAAGTTGACCGTGGGCCATGGCAAAATTACACAGAAAATAGATATAAAAATAAAATAAGAAAATGGCGCGCTGTTAAATTCGAAAAACCTGTTAAAGATAAGAAAAACAGTAATTTAATTACCTCTAAACTTGCAAATATTTCATAAACCTCCCTAACACTGCCTCAACATGAGAACACAGGTCATATGGCATTGTCGAACGACGACTGGAAGCTGGTGGTGGAAGGCGATGAAGCCAGGACTTCGCTGATGCTGACTGCTCTATGTTGGGGGCAATCTCGATGCTGTCCGAGCTCTCCCAGAATGAAGCTATTTATCTTATGAGAATTTAGTAGAGGTGGACTGCAAGATTCCATGTTGAATCTCCGAGCAGACAAAATGCTGTGTCCGGACGAGTGTTTTGAGCGAACTCCTCTGCCCTTCAACTCTACTTTCCTTTCCACCAACACACCAGCTCTTGGCTAGATCTGAAGCAACAATCACCGTCTATAATTTTGACAGAACATACCTCCAATTGGCCGCGAATTTAAAACTTTCCGCCATTTTGCCCCTTTGCCGGAGATATATTTCAACAACAGACTTGGGTGGGATGAACAGGTGAATTTCACGGCCCGAAAGGCGTGGAATTCCTTACAATTCATAATGAGGAACTTAAAAAAGCAAGTTCAAAATCAAAGGAGGTGGCATATTTATCCTTAGGTAGACCAATTTTGGGATCCCTATAGAAAAAATCAAATAGAATCACTAGAGAAAGTTCAGAAAAGGGCTGCTAGTTTTGTGCGAGAAAGGCCGGGTCATGGGCATGAAAAAGTAGAACTAGGTTGGGAGATATTGTCACAAAGGAGGGAAAAAGCATGGCTGCAGTTGTCATTCAAAGCTTATACGGGGCAAAAACCAATACAAAAACCCAGTTATATAGGTAGATGGAATCATAAATTCAAAGTGAAATGTAGAAAGCAAAAAACAAATGTTGGAAAAATCTCATTCCTAAATAGGACTATCTACGACTGGAATAATTTATCTGTGTGAGTGTTTTGAGGAAATCCTCTTCAGGAAAATAAATTCAGGACAAATCTAAACAGAAAAACGTGTGAAGTGGGTATTTTGTGTAAAAGGCATATTTGGAATTTAAATGTTAAAATCAAAGAGAAGTGAAGTGTTAAGATAATATAATTCTTGTAGAGTTTCTATTTTTTTCTTTCAGGGCTATAGAAATTTTAAAGGACTGTGATTATTTTTTTAGATTAGGAGTATTTATGTTTAAGAAATTTGATTTCGTATCTGCCACCAGGCTTGCGCACAACTGTAGACTAACAATAAATACAAATACAGAAGTAATATATGCGGGAACACGCTATTTCAGGTCGACTAAATCTTCCCACGTCTGTGTGTGCAGATAATTCACACTTACAGTACGAAAAACAGGCTTCTCCCAAGTCTGGAGTCAGGTCAAAAGATCCCCAATAATCTCACGTTTCTTATCCTCCCGACGGAAATTACAACAACCTATCTTTCCAGGCGAACAGCCAGAGTCAGAAATGAATCTAACACTATTCTTGAAATATATAAATTTATTCTACATTACCTACTTAATATCTGACACATGTGCTTTTCTCTAATTAATAGTATGAATAATATACAATTCTATAACTGTGATAAGACGCAAAAATCTCACTTAACATTTTGCTGAGTGTGGATATAATTCATATTATCAAATTAATTCCTCAAATTCCTGTAAAATGAGACATATAATAAAACACCCACCGAAATGTATGAACGAACTGCACCAAATTGGATTATTCTTTTGTTGTGTTCGTTATTGTCAAGACAAGGTTTGTGTAAAAGAAAATATTTAAAAATTCGTACGGAAAAGTTTTAAAAATCTCACAGTTTGAAAAGTGAGTGAGTGAGACAGAAGACAGAGGAGGAGATCTTTAATATATTAACAAAACATTGATATATTGATGATAATTTGTTCAACCAGAATTATATAGACTCACTGTAAAAAAGTTATGATAAATTTGAATGAAGCTACTATAATCATAGGGAAGTTCAAAGGCGAAGATGTAAAGGACATAACGTTATTTCAGGTGGGGAAATGTCGTGTAAAAGGCGACTGAAAAGGGCTCCAGACATTTTTCTTCATCTGGGACATGCAAGGTTTAGCATTGTTTTTGACAACTGTATTAACACAGCAAGGGAAACAGGGGTAAAAATAATGCCAACTGACTTTCATTTTGAATTTAAGCGTGCCCAGTTTCTGGTGCGCCTTACATTCGTAATGACAATTAATAAATCCCAAGGTCAGTCGTTAGAAGAGTGTGTAATAAACCTTGAATTGCCGTGTTTTCATCATGAGCAGTTGTGTGTTGTGTGCTTGGGAGTCGGCAAACCATCGGCGCTATTTGTTTTCTCTCCGGAAGGAAAAACGAAAATTAATGTATATTACAATAAAGTATGGTCGAATTATTTAGTTGTAATTTTATTTCATTAAATAGTCGTATTGTAAATCGAAGATTTTGTCTGATTTCTTTCATTAGGTTCACGACCCGTGCGAAACAGGGGTGGCAGCCTTTTATTTATAAAGCTAATGATCACATACCCATGAATGTAGAACTTCGGAATACGAATGAAACTGCAGAAAAACTTGAAATCCAACGCAAACTTAATAGTGTGAACACACAAATGACTGGTAAGCTACTTCTCGTTGTAAAGAAGAGTTTGATATTTTCATGAAATGTATCAATGAAGTACATAAATGTATATTATTCAATGACCTAACCTATTTCCCAAACGTTTATTTATGAATTACTATTATACGCGTTACAAAATTTATTTAGTTTTAAGAATTTAAAAAATGAAAAAAGAGTTATAAAAACCAAATGTAATTATTATTTGAGTAATTAAATACTGTGACAAAAAGAAATAAAACATTCGTATATTTGGATTAATTTTTTTCTTGTAATATACGATTCTGATAACCATAAACAATAACAGTTTACTTTCAAAATTAGTGGGACAACATTCACTCTCAAAGGAGGTTAATTTAGGATTAAGATGCCTTTGCCGTAAACTTCATGGATATTTTGAGGAGTCCGAGAGACAATATACACTCTCAAAGAAGGTTAATTTTGGAGTATGAGATCTTTGCCGTAAACTTGTTAGACAATTTGAGAGCGAATGTTAGTAAATTTAAAAGGGAACTTGATTGATAATGATTGCAATAATCGCGTATAGGAAGGAATCGTGTTTTTGTTACGGATTTCAATGAAAAATTGCTTTGATCGACTATAGATTTATGCATTGACATCCTAACAAATAAATAATAAAGAGTAAAACTCTGTGTTCTATGTGGTGGAGGCGTATAAGTGTAAACGATATTTACATACTAGAATAAATGTCCAGCACACGTGGTGAGATAAATTTGTGGTCCTGACCTACCGGAAATCGCTAGTAATGCCGTTATTCAAACCTCGGTTCGCTGTTATCTCACACCCTCACATATTCAAATGTGGTTGCTCAGCCATAAGACAAATTATAGCTAATGTGTCTTAATCCAGTTGTAGATAGAAATTAAATAGAAATTCTCAGATCATTGCGTCTCTCATTTTAGTACAGTGGGTTTCCTCTAGAAAATAATGGAATGTGAAATTATACGAAACAAATGTACAATTTTATGAATATTTCAGTAAACACACAATTATTTAATTTTCTCGGGTTCGCAAATTTTTTTATTTCCTTTTATGAATACTGATATTTAGTCTTGTATTTACGAACAACCAACTGAGAATGGCTTCAATTATTGAAAATGTATCTGAGATACGCGAAAAAATTACGAATAGTTATATATTAAATGAAACACTAATTGTTGTCTATTTAGAATATTTACAATAATTATCCTCCAGAGATTTCATAACAATAGTTTGCTTAAATAAAAGAAAATATGCCAACCCTTTTGAAATCCCAGAACGGTTAATAAACAATTTCATTGTCTAGTCCACGTGAGGTAAAGGACATAACGTTATCTCAGGTGGAGGAATGTCGTGTAAAAAGGCGACTGAAAAAGGGCCCAGATGTTTTTTTATTCAGCTGGGACATGTGAAGTTTAGCCATTGTTTTTGACCACTGTACTAACACAGCAAGAGAAACCGGGGCACAAATAAATTTTTCAGCATTTCAGAAGCACATACTTAATTTTTAAGTGTTATTGTATTAATCCACTGATAAAATATATTTTGTCAATATTGGTTAGAAAGATTACAAAAATACGTAATTTATTGTAAGAACATAATTTTCAATGTATTTTAAAATAAATTAAGAGTGACATCCAATGTTTAAAATTTCTGTGCCCTTTGTTTTTTCATATACTTATTGGAATCAGTAGACTTTTTTCAAATACTTAAAATATATTTAGAAAAGTAGAATTTAAAATGATGAAATTTTTTAGGAATAAAAAGGTACGCTATGTAGTACGGATAATATAATGATGACGATAAATAAATAATTGGTAACAAACTAAAAATAGTCTATCAAAAATATTAAGCCACGTGAAAATATGATATCGTGTTGACGGAAATTTTGATGACTGTTTTTCTTGACACGTTGATTTCAGATATGAAAGTAAATTAAATTAATGTTACACTATACGAGTTTTTTCTATAGCTTTCTTTCAGCCTGTTTATTTTCTCCGTGTCTTAGCTACAACTCGGTTTGGGACATCGATATTCAACGTGGACGCTATCGTATTTTTTCTCGGGACGTCCCGCCGAAAGTTTTGATGGTTCTATGGAAATTACTTCCAGGACGACGCAACTGTATGACGCGACTCTAGCAGCGGGTCGTCCTATTCGATAAAAGTTTTCTTACAGTCTAATTGAAGGATTTCAGAGCACCGAAAAGCCACGCCCTTTAAATTACATCAATTAAAGTAAGGGAGAAACGAATGCAATGGTAAAATTTTGAGTTTAGAATATGAATTATTTAAATATGAATAAGCGATTAGACATATTAATAAAAATGTAATAGGTATGTATATTAAGCTAAGAGAATTATGGAACGCATTTTTTAAGAATCGTTTAATCTATTAATGATTTAATTGCTGCTACTAGGTCTTTCGATTGCTACCATAAACAACGTTATCTCAACTTGCATGTACTTTTTACATAAACAATTATTTACTAAATACAATTTCTTACCATCACAATATTGTTGATAATCTTTCTTATTATGATAAAATTTACATACATTTCAAAATAATGGTCTGTTTCAATAACAAACAAAGAGTTGGTGAAAAAAAATATTTATTGTCTAGACCACGTGAGGTAAAGGAGACAACGTTTGCCTGGATGGGGGAATGTCGAATAGAAACGTGGTGGGCGGGGTGAGGGATGGGGGAGTCTCACGAGGTATTTTTTTCATTTGGAATATGTTGTGAGTGAAGAATTATTTATGATCAGTAAGACACTAAGACAAAACATGCAAAAAGGTGATGCCCCACTGTTATTTCGGAGAACGAGAGGGCGAACAGCAAGAAAATGGCCGACTTTGGAGACAACATGCACGATGAAGCAGAGATCGTTGCCTATTTTATTTTTAACATTATAACATTGCATCAACTACGTTGGCTTTTGTTACATTCATCTTGTTACTTTGGATTCATACATTTAGTTTGACAAATTCATCACACATTTTGTCTAATATATTTATGGTAAAATTTTTGTTGCATTCACATTGTTATGTTTGATTTAGCTAATAAATCTCACAATTTGTCTAATATATTTATGGTTTTCAAGAATTTTACCATTTTTCCCCACAGCTATAGTTATTGACAGTTTGTTGGTGATTCTTAGGACTTGTTCATGTTCTTTAGATGAGCACAGGATATGTTCTATTTTTATATGGGTGACACAGCTTTTAGATAATGGGGGTGCAGAAACGTCTTTAGTTTGCCTGAAAAGGAGGGTTAGCGGGAAATAATCCAATAGAAGATGGAAGGTCACGTAAGCGAACCCCTACTTACTCTTTTATTGCATTTCTTATGAAATGAGATTTAATTAATTTTTTAGCTGTTCTAAAACAGTGATTTTCTTAAAATATAGTAGTATGATTTTGCAATAAGATGGTGACGCTTTGCCCAGAAATCATGTAATTATTATTTTCTCAAAATAAAATGAAATTAATTTATTAATAATTTCATACTTTTGTGTAATTTAACGTTTTGTTCACAAATACGAAATGGTGGTCGGTTACTATTTTCTGTTCGGATTATTTTTCCTAAAAACAATTACAATTTCTCTGTCGTTTAACTTGTCTTCGCCGTGATACTTACTATACCCGAAACAATTTTGTGTATAGTATTGAATCTGTAATGGATAAAATTGATATTTTAATGAGTAGAAAGGTAGGTTTGATGCAACTCTCCATACTAATCTATCCTGCTCTAATATTTACAGCCATATAAATATTTTATACCACACCCAGTCTGACTTACGTAACATATTCTACGCTTGGCCTTCCTTTTCTATACCAGCACCTTCACACTTTCCTATAACAGTCTACTTTTTTAAACCGTCCTTCGTGTATTAAAATGTCGTTTGTTAGAATATTCCTTCTTTTAGTCACAACATTTATGGTTCTGTATTATTACTTGAAATGCAATTGTTCGTTATTTGCCTGATAAAATAATTCCATTTTTCTTCTGTCACCATTGCAATTTTTCCTTTTCGTATTTTTGAATAATATTCCTTGGTTTAAATACCGTCATTTCCGTAGAATTTATTGAATATTAAACGCCAAGTAGTTAGGCAGAAAAATATTTCTTTTACAATCTGCAAAATTTAATTATGAATTTTATGGAATCCTTCACACTGGCAGCGTTTTGTGAACCACGGTCTCCTCAAGGAACGACAATGGACGTAGCCAGATTGCAATCTATTGTGGCGACTGCCACAATTTAAGGTCCAATTACAAGGAATTCCTCAACCCCCCTTCAGCCCCCTGTCACATTACGCTATCTATCAAACGCAAGTTGGACCCACAAAATACGTGCTTCGGACAGAGATTAATGACGTACAAACAAAGCTTCAAAACGACCTATTCCCCGCAAATAACTGAACGTTCCTGAAGTGTTTTTGCAACGATTGATTGATATCTGCGGCGTGCGGGAGTTCCGCCTAAACGACATTAATAAATCCCGGCATCGGGGCACCGCAGCCTCCCCCTCGTTTCCCATTGCCCCCGAGGCGTTATAATTATTTGAAAATTAATTGCCACGTTCGATTCTCGGTCGTGATGAATCTATATGGGAATAAATACCTAAAGTGCCAGAGGTGGAAATATTTCTTTTAGGAGAGGGAGAGATTAACGTGTATTTGCTTTACGGATTCGTTGTGTTGCCTGAGACTGTTTAATTGACCGTGATTACATTTAACACGATAATATTTTTAACATCTCTCTGTAACATATAATTCATAAGGATTGTAGCATTATTGTTTTCTTATAACTCATTAAAATTAAAAATATAAAATATATTATAGCGTGCCTCATATAAGTGGGTAGGAATGTAATTAAAAAATGAGAAAAATTACTGTACGTGAATTTATGGGCGTAAAGTTGTAGAACTACCACGAATAAACAAATTTTAAATTAAAATTTAATATCCCACATTTATTCAATGAAAATAAATAATCAAAAATATGTACAAAAAATGGATTCGTTAATAAATATATATTGCTCCAGCATTTTAACATGAAATAAATCATTCTTTTGTCCCAAAGCTCCAGGATAGAGAAACCCCGGCGGCTTTGCAGCAAAGAATCTCTGCCACCAAGATCGAAGCAATGTCTGTTTCATCGGGCCACGGGTACTCCAATCGTCTGCGACCTTCCACGCCATCTATCGAAGAACAACTGCTCTCCGTCAATTCAACCCAAAAAGTATCCTTCTCGCTCCCTCTGCCTTTCTCGCATTGCTGTATTCTCGTCTCTCCTTTTTCGTAGCGTTCACCTCTTTGGTCATATCTGTTAACCATTTCCTGATCGGCTGATGAAAATGCTGCTCTGCTCCGTCGGGGTGGAGTTTACGTCCGGGAATTTGCCTACTTGTGGACCATTTTTAACCGGGAATCTGTCAGAAAATCCCCAACCTGGGCCTATCAACACTTTTAACAATTTAAAAAATATAAAATGCAATAGAATGAAACGAAGAAAGTGCGCTATAATATTATTTTTTAAGGAGTTTTAGTGCAAGTTTTAATTCAGATGAGCGTAATTGCCATCTTGTCAAACTGTAAAAACTCACTAGGTGAATACCAAGGGTAAATTGATACAACCATTGTTGATGGAAAAACGGAAGTTGCACAAACCAGGTGACAACTCAAAACCAATGCTTAAACGCAAAGATAGTATAAAAGCAAATAAGTTAGCCAGGGGACCATATCTTCACAGAATAATCAACGTTAATCGCTGAGATGTCGATTTTAATATTAAGTATTTGGGAAACTATTATAGAACATTATCTAGTGTCCATGTATAAGATCATAGTGTTTTGACAATAATATTAATAAATGTTTCGAATGATGAAATGTTTTGAGACTACAAAATGTTAAGAGGAATTTTTATATTTGAGATATTTGATATGGTATTACGCGACCATTTCGTTTCCAAAATGTAGCAAGAATTATAATTGGAACAAGAGATTTTGTAAACTACACTGTTTCTTGTCAATAAGAAAAGTGTACTAGTAGATCTGCAAATGATGGATTCTTGATATTCTTTAAAAATCTGGTCGAACCAGTGATAAAAAATTATAATAATAGAGATCGAGCCTAAATATTGTCCCCAAAATTTTAATTTGGAATGAGTCTTTCTGAAATTTTTTTAAGAAACACATAAAAAACAAACTTAAACAGAATAAAATACCGTACTGTTACTCACCCCAAATCACTTCAGACAAAGGAAACTCTCAGCCCCTTCTAGAACGCGTACTTGTCCGCGTTATTGCGTCATTATTCTTAATTAAATCTTAGCATTGCAAATAATGCCTCGTTACCGTGTTGTATATATATTTGTTGTCCTTCACAGGCCGAAAGGAAAAATATATGATTTTATTTTGGCATTTCAATTTTATTCATTTAGAGTGATGCGACAGCTAATATGGGGGCTGACTATAAATCAGCTACATACGCATGCATACCCGGGGAATACTCGCATCAAATCGTTATTGGTTGTCCGGATACAAATCATGAAAGATTTATAGTCTTTAGTTTGTTGGTCGACAGCTTCAATTAGATCTCCTAGAAGCCTTTTGACGTGTGTTTAAGATTCAGAATGTAAATCCCTAATTTCTGCTACGTAACACCTATATATATATATATATATATATATATATATATATAAATTAACCCAGCAAGACATCGCCGCATTCATTGTATCATAATTGGTTGAATTATTCTCTAAGCATATGACGTTATTAATGGAGTTAGGATATTAATTTAAGTTTGAAGTTCAAAATCCAATTTGCCTTCAACACCATGACACTGGTAGAATTAAATAAAATATTAAAATATAATATTAATAAATCTTACTTATTATTAAATACTTCTATCATACAATTTTTTATCTTTCCCTGGTTTCAGAGACGAAAATTATGTTACAATTCTGTTTTATAAGTGAATTATCCTTAGCGTCTATTTTATTTAATAGATTTATTGCGCATTGTTTTTTTAAAACTTTATACAGACATATTTGAATGTACGGATTTACAAAAATATGGAATGTAGATAATGATTACCTGTGCTTAATATCAAGTTATAAATTTTCATTTATGGTTTATAATTTTACGATTTTCCTATTGTGGCTGAAATGTTTGAGACTAACTTTTTAAAATTAATTTCATATTAATAAGAATGAGAATTTCAGGTTATGTTCTCCTCTTACTCTTTTGAAGAATTTCGAAAATCAGTCATTCCAGATTCTTTTATCTGAGGGTGGTTTGTACCACGAATCTCTTTTTACTTCTCACGCATTCGCATTTCATCCTTGACCTCCCTCTTCTGTTCTTATCGCACACACTTCCCTCTAATGATAGTTTTACAAGACCCTCGTGTCTTAAAACGTGGCCTATTAATCTATCCTTTCTCTTAGTCAACGTCCTCCATATTGTTCGCTCTTCCCCTATTCTTCTTAGAACTTCCTTGTTAGTGATACTATCCACCCATCTGATTTGATCGCAAAATAAAATCATATATTTTTCCTTTCGGCCTGCGAAGTGCAGTAAAAGCTTCTCTAAAGATTAAAACCGTACCGACAACAAATATATATATACCACGATAACGTGGCATTTCAAAGGCTTCTTCGAACTGTTAGTGTAAAAAGTGTTCTTGAATATGCGTAATTTTTTAATAATCAGTTTCAAAAAAAAATAATTTCCCTTTGTTCCAGTTCCCCTGTGAAACTCGTGAATGTATTCTAACTGCTCCGCTCCAGCTGATACAACTGGAAAACGTGCCGAGCACAACGAATACGATAACGAGGCACTTGCAATGGGGATTTGACCTTTCACAGCACAGGTAAATTTCTACAACAGCTGTTACATAGAGCTTGCAATAATGCCACGGTGGAATTGAATCCAAGAGTGCGAGGTTTGCGAACGTCATTCTATATTCACTGCAAGGATCGCCTTATAAGCAATTCAAGAGGGGAACGTCCCAGGACACCAGAGATATTGGCGCATGCAAAGTCATGCTTATTAACTCAGGTTTCTGTGAGACAGCGAAAGGAAGATCGTCTTAATCTATATCTGGGTTCTGGATAGTCCTGTACGTACAGGTTAACTTGAACTTATTTTAAGCCCAAATTATGAAGTGGATAAAAAGTAACTCATCAATTGTTTTTATTTTAAACTAGTTGGGTGCTCGGAGTTGCCTTTGAATGTTTTCTATTAACCCAGGAAAATAATTGAATTCGCATTAATTTCTTGGATAACACATGGTTTAACTGGAATCGAGACGGTTACTCTTCTTGACCGTTAACTAATTGATGGGTACACTTAGACATATTTGGGGTTAGATTCATGATAACGACTGGCATTACCTTCACCGACTAAATAGTTCTCCTGGTACAAGCAAGCCGCCTTAAGAGAGTCTAAAAAATTTCCGGTAGTTTCATAGAGTTAAAAAGGTGCTTCAAGAGAGTACAAAGTACAGGCGGTATGTTTTAGAAGTAAAAAAACAGTCCCAGTACCTAAAGGAGCAAAAATGATCTCGATGCCTTAAGAAGGCCCAAAAAGACTTACGCAGAATAGGTTAGTAATAATCCTGCATCAGACCTGTCTAAGGACTGATTACTTCAACAACAAAAAGAGGGTGAAATATACTTCTGCTTGATTATGCTGAATTATAGCTATAAGTGTGCCTTTTTCTTTAAGTATATGACACAACGATATTACTGTTTTATGGTTTGTATATTGTAGTCCTTTTCAAATAGGAGCCGTTCTGGCGTTCAGCGAATGAGAGTAGAGAAGTTGACAAACGTTGCTAATTCGTCTCCCTTTACTTCAGTTGCGTGTAGAACATATCTGACATTACCGCACGAATTTGATTCGATGCCAAAAGGAACAACTTCAAGGTCAAACCGGACCCCTTTTGAAAAGACTCGCACCCCATCTATTATAAAATTTTTGTACTAATTAACAATCATTCTCCACGTCTAACACGCTACCTATTGTAAAATGTTTGCTACTTTGTTGAAAGGAGGAGGTGCATTTTTATCCAGAAGGATGGGCCTGACTCTTTCAGAGACTGACAGAAACCACCGATGTTTCACGGCCATCAGATGAATGGTATAATAACACATACGTCCATTTTTATTTATTTATAAGAATTTATAAAAATAAATGTAATAGCCAAATATGTAAAAAAGTACAAAATATATTTGGGACTTCATAAGGAGGCAAATTAAAAAACCTATTTAGAATATCCTCTTTTTAACGTATTACTATTTATATTATAATAAAGTTTAAGTACCGTACTTATAAAAAATATTTTTTGCCTTAGTTACAGACCCTGCGGAGTAAACGACCAAAAAAAGGAGTAGTAGAATGGTAATATTAAATAGAGGACACCATAACTATTATAGAATAGCAATGTCTATCACAGGGTATGCCTAAACAGAGCTTCAACAGAGAAAGATTTATATATCACAGAATGACGTGCGTTAAACAAATTACTGCGGAATATGAAAAATTCACACTAAATAATTGACCAGCGGTCAATCATGAATAATTTAATAAGAAGGAATTACCAGCACACTATCTTGACAAAAAAATTTACTAGAAAAGCAACGTTTCTTCCACAATATGTGGACGTCATCAGGTGAACAACAATCTTTGTTTATATTGTTATATCCAATTTTTTGAAGAGATAATTCGAAGTATTCCATTTTACTATACATCACTTAAACTTGCAAGTCGCTCGCTCTTTTATTGTTCTTATATCCGGACGATGTTAATAAATCTGGCTACTTTATATTTAAAGCTCGGGAGATGTGACTTGTCGTGTGTAAACAAGGAGCTCAGTAGGCAACCTCCCAGATTTTGTAGTTGACGTAGACCGAAGCTTAGTTTAACAACAATTTTTGTTAAGAAAAGTTGGTGGTGTAAAAGCAGTTCTGAAAATATTCAGTTTAGGATTTGTTGCAAGTCAAGAAACTCGTCAGTAAAAGCTAATAGTTACAAGAAAGACAAGAATGGAAAAATGTTGACCTGGCCCAGGATCCCTCGCTTCCGGCTTGAATTCCATGCACCTTTGATCAATTTACACTATGTCCATTCTTCATTAACTTCCTAGAACTTATATTGTGAAGAATGTGATTGGACAGTTGTAGATGATCCTATCTGAGGTTTACTGGAGTAGGGGGATGTTTGAATCGGCTCTCGGGACGTCGAAAGCTAGCTCAGTAGTAGAGTGTCCGCCCAGAAAGCGGGAGGTCCTTGGTTCTGTCGAAATTTTACATTATTGTCTTTCTTATAAATTTAGCTGAACGATATTTACTTGAGCTCCAATTGAAACATTTCTACTTCCGTTTCTTCTTTCTCTACTACGCAAGGGACACGCCATGCTATAGCTCACGAGGAATACCAAAGACGTCTGATTGACTCAGTCGTTACGTCTCGTAGAAGCTTTGGCGAGATCGGCAACTTTGATACTCTTCGTTACTTATATAACATGCGGTCGTTTATACTATGATGGTTTACAATTTGCCACTCAATTAACCAATTTGTTTGAATGAAAAATATATAGCCGATGAAGAGTCACGAAGTATTCTACACTGACTTCAGTACATACATTTTTATGGTTCACGAACATTTCGCAGTCTCCATGAAGGGTGCATGGGGACACAGATGGCCGGCCCATGGAACATAAAAAGTAACGATCAATTAAAATGACATCTGGTCAGAACAGCGACGGTTCCATGAATTTAGAACATCCGAGAGCTGGAGTTGGTGTGTTTTCGTGGGGTTGGCGATGGATTCGTGTATGGGGTGGAGGGAGGGGTCGGAGTAGGTTACGTATGAGCCGATATTTAATCAAAGCTCTGGGGCCTCATGTCACAACCGGTTACGAAAATGTTTTGCCGCACATGCCGCCTGGATACACGGCTTCGTTATTATTTGGGGAGTTGGAAACATAATACTGCTCTGTATATAAACAACACGTGACAAGTGAAATCCGATAGAAGAATATATTCACGTTTAATAGTTACATCGACGTCATAAAAACAGTTGCTATTAATGCATTCGTATGGTCAATTAGCGAAGCAAACGGCGATGGATACACTTCTGGAGATGCTTTGTCCCAATTAGAATGTTCGAGTGCCAGAATCTGCCAGGCTGAGTCCAAAATGGAACAAGAATAGAGTTCTATTAATTAAAATTCAAGTCACTCAAATTTTTGATTGTTTGAGGTGAGCTAACGAAGAGTATCTTGGCCTCAGCCAGTTACGTGCAAGGTCAATCAGACAGCCGTTGTTATGCATCATAGATTCTAATAATTTTGTAGAGAGGGGTCTGGGGTTAAATTAAAAGGGTAATTAAAAGATAATGGGTAATTTATTAATAAAGAATCTAACTAGGAAAATATTGACTTTGAGGTTAGGCAAAGAAAGCAGATAGAATTCAATCTCAGGATAAAAACCGTGGGCGATACCCTTCCTAGACGTCAACGATTGGAAACCTGACAGCGTACCTTCTTTGTAGTGTGGCGTCGCCTCTCCGCCAGCTTCTCTGTAGGGTGCCATCTTCAGCGTCGACTTTAGACCTCTTTCATATTCGTCTGGGACCAACCGTCGGTTCCCGTCCGTCTCCTTCAATTTCCACAAGCCGAATGATAATTCACACAGCCTCACTGCCGTTTGCAAAGGCCTCAAAATCGATCACTAAATAATCGATTTTTCTGTAAACCACGAAACCCCATTGTTTGAGCTAACCACGTGATATTTCAAATTTCGTTGTCTTTGAGGGTTCCCAATTCCCACGCAAGCTGTTTGCGGGAGTTCCGCAGGTCATATTTGCACGTGCCCAAAAGCCATCCCAGGGGATTACAGGTGGAACCAGGCCCTACAATTCTAATTTGATTACTTTATACTAAGAAATAATCAAACATCATCTATCGCGCTACAACTTGATATCAAAATGCATTGAATTCGAATGAATGTTTTTTAATTTTTTTATTCAATTTCATATTTGATTAAATTAGCTCCTGAATATCAACTCTAGCCGATTAATTTAGTTTTTCTGAGCGTCTCATTACGAGAGTAGACTTGTATTTATGTGTTGTTGCAAATTAGTTATTTGAGGATGTGATCACCGGTATGGAAGTTGGAATATATTTCTATGAAAAAGCATTTCATACCCAATCAGGCCGATGCAGTTAAGATCAACTTCCCCCCCCCATCCTCCCCTCCAAAGCCGGAAAGAACAACAACATTAAAGAAACAATAACTACTGACAATTTTCTGAATTATCTGTAAATGTACATTTCATTTACGAGTTAATTTGTGGAGAAAATTTGTTAATAAACAGTAAAACACCATTTTCTTAACTTTACCAGTTCATTAAAATTTTTGAATACTATTTGAAGAAAATTCTTTCCTGAAAGCATGACCTAGAAAACGTTTTTGTTACTGAAAACATTTATCTGAAATTATTTCCTTAGCTCAGCAACACTACTGTGTATAATGTATAAATAACGTCAAATTAAATATTCATTGAATTTACATACACGTGTATTACAGGTGTTAGAAGTATGACTTATATACAATCACGCTCTTCGAAAAACGCTCCGGAAATCATGGAATCGCTCGACTTTAGCTTCGTCAAAGAAACCACGTTGCAGAGAGTACAATTCAAACCAGTAATAGCAATTACGATCAATTCCTTAATGTTTATTATTTAGTTTAAGGTGATTGAAGTGCTTATAAGTAGTTACTTAATACGTCTCTGGCATATGGTAAGTTATAGATGCCATAAATTATAAGAACATTTATACTTAATAATTATTGTTTTGTTTAAGTTGGTTGATGGTTAGTGTTACTTAATACTTCGGTTACTGTAACATATTGCTACTACAGAATGTACTTTTTATATTATCAAAATAAATATCAACCTTTTGCTTCCATTAAACCTAGCAGCCTTAATTCAGTACATTCCAAACCTATTTCAAATGGAAGATCCGGGAGAAGACGAAGACGCGTGGCTAATGAGCGATGGCTAGATTTAGTGCTAGACAATCCCTGAATAGGATTAGGAACAATCAAGCGGATTTAAAGCAGGATCCGTTAGAAAGAAGAAGACGCATGGGAGAGACATTTACGTGTATTCAGTGGATACAAACAAAGCAGCTGTGGAAATTAATTACACTTGTCGCCCTTCCCACAACGATTCAGGAAATAAAAAATTAATTCGATAATGTAATTTTTGTACTGAACTAAGCTCTCCTTCAATACCAAGGTTTCAAAAACTCAAAATTTTCTAGTATTAAATTTTTATATGACTGATTATTGTTGTAAAATATTAATTTATTATTACTTAATGGTCCATGAAAGAATTTAAAATAAAGTATATAAAAAATTTATGTATGCATTAACGATATTAAAAATTTCAGCCTCACATGACACAGCTTTCGTGATATTTTAGTGCAACAGATAATTAGTTTTCAATTAATCTCTAGGCAAATTGATTTTATTTTCTGGTTAAACGAATGTTTTTCAGAGTTGACTCTAAATTTACCCTAATTATTGAAGCAAAAATGCTCTGTACATTTTACGGTGAGTCGTTTTTTTATTATGTTTGAATATAAATTTCTTGTTAAGCAGCACAGATGAACTATTTAATTATTGAAATGGTTCCATTAATATAATTGAATAAATATTATACGATTACTTTTTTGACTGAGTGTATATGGAATTTTTTACGGCTGAAATTTTACTGCTATATTGATGACCATAATATTTGATAACAATTATTAGTTTTTATCCAGGAGCACATCTTGACATTACAAACCAGTGTTTTTAAGTTAGTTTAATTTTAGAAAAATGATTAAACGTTTTAAAAACTAAAATTCAACAAAAATGATATTTGTACCTTATTTCTTTTCTCGTAGTCTATATTACTGGCCGTTGTAATGACGCCGGAACGACTGTCTATCCGGAAGTTCCCTCCTTCGTTGCCCTTATGAATCTCATACCTTATACGAGCACCTGAAACGGAAAAGAAATATTATTGTAAAATTAGTTTAGTTGCAAAAACACACATTCAGAAAATTATTGGCCGTAAATGATACAAGATCGATAATATGACCACACCAATGCCATGTGGTATCGCAAGGAGCGACCGGAAAATTGATAATTCGCTTGCCGAATGGCCAATTCATAAAAGAATTATATCTGTTAATAGGCAATCGTTGTTATGATCATTTTCTTACGTATATTTAATTGTCATTTTTGTACGAATTAACAATATCAAGTTAAATTACTTTACCCAAGTCGTATACCAGTCACGAAAAGTATAGTGCAGAATATCCTCCAAACATCATTATAAAAAATGTTTTTGGAATCAACTCCAGAAGCAAGAATAAAAAAATTATGAGGGTGAACCTATCCTTGAGCAAACAAAATAAAGCTGTTGATGTCAGAAACATGGCTGTCATGAATACACTTCGCAGATCTTATTAGACGGCTACTATTTAAAGTGAAAAGAGAAGACCCGTGGGAATGAATGATATTCAAGGGACTTATCCTCTTTAACCTAGTATCATTCACTTGTTAAGACAGTCGCTTCAGCTGCAACCTGTTCGAATATGGAACAGAGTTTTATTTAAATAAACTAGGACTCACATGACGCTGAGGTGTCTGTTTCAGGATCACTCACATGTAGTCTGTTGCCCCCCCCAAAAAAAACACTACTCCTGTTCCGTATTCGGAAGGGCGTAAAAATATTACTCAATAGCCCGACCTTTTTGATGCAGATTTTCTAGGTTTTCCGTCATCTGTTTTTGGGTAGAGTAATGTAAATTATAGTACACGGCTCTAGCCAAACCTTGACTATCTTGCTCTACCTTCCCCATCCCCACTTTTCAATTCAATTTCTATGCTGTTAAAGGGGAGTTGCCTGTTTCAGGATCACCCTCAAGTAGTCTATTACAATCACATCCCTCACAAAAGAAGATTGACTGTGTCACTGGTCAGTTTAACGGTTCTACGTTAATGTCGGTCCCTTAAGTCGACGGGAGCTGTATTTTGGTTTTCAATTACAACGGGCTTGCCCACAAAATTATGGATACAATACCAATCTGTATATTTCCTTATTAACCTCCTACCAACCTCAAATATGGACTTGAATTGAATTGTTTATCTCACTATGAAGTGATGTCAAATAATCATGATTCGAGATCTTGATATAGAACGGCGTTTTCATATTACTTTCCCATAGCACGTGACCCCAAACTGTAGGTGATACGTGCGCCATGACTGAATGTGCTCCATTACTTTCAGGGTTATGCTAGGCCATATATACATAGATTTTTCTAATTTTATTATTATTACGTGTTATGTTATACACCTATATATAACTAATATACTAGTAAAAAGGGTATGTTTCCATGAACACCTATTATAAAAAATTAGCTTGGATATTATTATTACTCACTTTTACTTTGTTGTTCTGGTATTCAGTCCCAAGACTGGTCTGATGCATATATATGGACATAAATGAATATGCGGGTTTGCAAAAATATGGAATGCAGATAATAATTACTTGTGCGTAATCTGTATTTGCAAGTTTTCATTTATTATTTATATATTTTTAGGTTTTCCTATTTTGGATGACATGATTGAGACTAACCTTTTTTTTTATTAATTTCAGATTTCTAAGAATTAGAGTTTTATATTCTGTTCCTTCGTACTCTTTTTAAGAATTACGCAAGAGGAGTCATTCGAGATTTTATTATCTGAGGGTGGTTCGAACCAAACTTTCCAACTTACGGATCTGTTTTTAATTTTCACGCCTTCGTATTCCATCCTTGGCCTCCCTCTTCTGTTCTTATCCCACCCACTTCCCTCTAATGTTAATTTTACAAGCCCCTCATGTCTCAAAACGTGATTATTAATCTATCCCTTCTCGGTTAAAGAACAGATAAATTATCAACAATTTCTTAGCATAACAAAATATTTTGACCACTTACAACAAAACTATTAGTAATGATACCCAGGTTTAGTTTCTTATTCTCATAAAAATAATTTTTAATAATCCGTGGACCTATTCAGATGTAAACTGCAAAAAAACTGATAGCACGATATGACAGATATTCATAAAAGAAGACGAAAATGAATTATTCCAGAATGCAGTCATAAATGTTACCCAGATAATTTATATCGGTTTTAGGACGAATTGAATTTCAATTCTATTTAATGTGCAACATTTCAGGAACTAATAAAAAATAATGCATTATTTCATAATCTGTTATCATTACATAATTGAAATAAAATCTGTGGTTCAGTTGGCATGTTTCCTGAGAAGGGAATATTTGTCGCTAGGTTGTTTCAAATAGTCTCAGAAATATTTTTTGACTTTATTCTCTTATGTTTATCGTTTTTGTGTCGTTATTTGTAGTACACTCCATACGAGTTACTCGGATTGAGGAATTAACGTAGTGTAACAATTTCTTTGACAAAATAATATTGTGTAATTATTTTTACTTTGTATATAATTTATGCATAACTCACTTCTTGGCAATCATATACTGTCAATGTCAGACACAAAAATATAAAATATATCGAATAAATGTATTCGTTTTTATTATTGAAAAACAGACACTAATTGATTTACAAAACGTTAAATATAGTTTTTTATTATACATAAACTAGCAAAAAAGTATTTTGTAATGCATAACATTTTCAATTTGTGTAACGGTTTGTACTTCAAGTACAATATCGATGTATTTTAGATTTATTGAAAATAACATTTCAGTATAAATATATAATTTTTGTAAAATAAAGTTTCACTTAACGGTTGTTAATTATCTTTTCCTAAGCCGTCCATACCTGTACGGAAACAGAGACGCTAGAATGGTTTAGAAGATTAAGTTTAATAAATAAGTAGAAGATTACTGAGCTGAAGAGATCCCAGGAAGCCTAGCCATGTTTTCAGAAGGAAGTCCGAACATGGACTAACTGTTTAGTTCTGTCAAAGTAGTAAAGTGGGAGAATAACTAATCACGATCTAAATTTAGTCACGTGGGAACCTGAAGGCCGCTACTTTACTAGTTAAATCCGGCTTAGTGAAAGAGCATCTTTGTAACAGTACGCGACCTTAATTATGCAGATGTCATCTTGCAAAAATGCCTCTTTTGTTGTAAAGGTGTTAATCACAGACATCCACATTCTGCTATCTGTCTAATGGAAATTTACAGAAGCTTGGATGCGTAGAATTATGAAAAAGAAAAATATTGGTTACACTATGACACTATACTACTATATTTTGAAATAACTCGATTTGAAGTAGTTGATAATCTGTAGATATAGGGGCTAATGACAATCGACTTGACTGGAAATTTAAAGCAAGATTAAGTATGAAAGTCGTTATGTCTTATCGGCGCCCGCTAACTGTTATCGTGAAAAAATCTAAGATGCGTTACAGAATTCCGTTTAATGGCTCAATTCTGTCCCCAAACGACAATTTTTTTTAGCTGTTTCGATAAAAAGTGTGGTTTTTGAGATAGAAAAGAGTCAGAACTGAATTTATAACGAAAAGACTGATTCAAAGTTGAACGAACCACGCGGTGAGCTTTTATTTTATTCTTCAGATAAAGTATATGAAGTTTGTTTGGAAACAGGAGGAGATTTGGATAAGTTAGGCAGCGTGAAGTTAAGAAGTGCGGAAGCGTATCTTTAGATTTGTGTTCTACGAGAGCTTACTAAGCTGGAATCGACTCGTATTTTCAAGTTAGTAGAATCCTTGCATGTGGAGCCCTAACTCTTTCCAAACCTCTGAATATCCTACATGATCCGAGCTAGAGCTTAAAAACTCATTCACAGGATAAAGACTAGGACAGAGATAACCTTCTGGATTTTACTAAGAAATTTGAATTCTCAAGATGGGGATTTGAAACGCGAAATCGTGTTTTTTTATTTTATAGATACGATCAGTATCGTAAGTTCATTAAGGGGAAGAAGAGAAGCTATTTCTACTGTAGTGTCTAAGTTAATTTTCTCCGGTTGCACGTGCCCTGGTCCCAGGCGATCAAGGATATAGTGGCATAGCTGATCCCCATCAGGTTCCCTATTCACCGGGATGATTTGTATTGCACCTGACGTTAATTGGTCGTAGTTGATGAGGTGCTACTAAATTTTAGCTGTCGCATGAAATCATCAATAATGCTCTGACGTTATGTACGTCGATAAATATGGATTCCATTTTTTTTGCCAGTATTTTGGAGTTATACAAATGTTCGGTATTGGTAGCGCAGTATTGCTGAAGAAACAGTGTGAGCATATCAAACGGAATCAAGGAATAAGTACATGTATAAACAATGATACAAAAAACTTGCCCACAAACCAAATATTTTCCCGTTTAACAACTCGTAAAGCAGTCCGTTGAGGATAGAAACGATACCCACTTTTAATAAAAAATTTTATTAATAAAAGTATTTATTATAAAATATTGGAATGCAAAACAACAAATATTTTGAGCAAAATTTGATAAAGTCATGCAGGGAACTGGAAATTTCTATTTAAATATATATCTCCAATTAGTGAATAAAATATCATTTTAATATGAATAGTTGACACCGTCTTAGATGGGAAACAGAAAGAAACGTCAAAAAATAGCACATACGTCAGTGAGGAAATAATATAAATGCCCTTAGTATGAGGGAGAAGTGTAATACTGAAGCGACGTTTCCGATTAATTTTGTACTTTCAAACCAATGGGTTTGTATCAGTAATTAAATGTCTAAAATACATAAATATTATTGTATCACGATACTGAAGGTTCGTGTGTCGTCAACATTTCCCAGTTAACTTCAAATTATTGGAATAGAAAATGAGTGAACTTTCATCTGTAGGTCAAACTATGATATCACAAATCTTCAACACTTGGGAAATACAAACATAATTTTTCTGACTTTAAGTTTAATAATAAATTAATAGTGTATCCATTGAAAAATTTACCTGAGGAAGGCCACAAAGTTGGATGAAACGTTGTGTTTATATTTAATTTTGGCAGTATGAGAGAGATTGAGAGAGAGAGAGGCGAGCATTCTCACTCCCACTATTGCTGCAGCAGAAATTTGTGACAGCATTGCTATTTCAGAAACAGGACTGTCATCATGTCTTCCCTTTTAGTTTCAGCTCCATGCAAATTTGAAAATTAATAATCAGATAAAATTAATGATTTTATAATAAATTGTTACACGTAACCTAAATATTCGCTCTAATGGTGTCAAGGCTGGTTTCCGGGACAAATCCGAGAACACGCCTCGCAGCCGGGGATAGAGGTTTGAAACCGGGACTGACACCGAAAAATGGGAGCGAATGGTCAACATAATATAAATGAATTCCCGGGCATAGTCAGGCACCATGCTATCTATTGTATACCTATATATATAACTGGAGTGTCTGTCCCTACGCCTTGAAGTTTGTCTTAAACAGGCTCCGAAACGGCTCAACGGATTTTAACTAAAATTTTAGAGATTGAAACAGGAACATTAACTTAAACGTTTGTGCATGTTTCATTTTGATATCATGCAGGGCTCTGAAGATATTAATATAAATATTTGTAAATCTATTTAACTGCCCCGTGATAGCGGGAACTGTTAAAAACCAAGTGGAAGTTATATGAATATAATTATTAGTAAATTCCTGTTCCAAACCAATTACGAGTTATAAGGTTTGCCCTGAAGCAACATTATATCATCCGAGTGCCGTGAAAGTTTGATGTTCGATCTTTTGTAAAGTATAAACTACAAAATTAGTATATATATGTATGCTTGGAGACTAAAAATAAATGATACCGTATTTTTATATATTCAATATATTCAACTTGTTTAACTGTTGTTTCGTTATTTTGGCGAAAAATAAAAAGAGCTGGCCGTCTCTGTGACCTAGTGGCTAGCTCACAGAGGTCCCGGGTTCAATTCCTGGCACGATTTGTGAGTTTCTGTCCAAGTTCCGCTCGAAGGAAGCCGCAGGCATAGGTAGTAGAAAAAAAATCGCGACACAAATATTCTCAGGTTTTATTTTAGGTTTCTGTATTTATTTAAGGTGCTCGTACATTTCTTGATTCCATTAAATATTGAGAGTCATCAAGCTGGTGAAATTATGATGAAATTAGAATTCAATCAGGTCTCATGAGTAAATTTTTAAAAAATGTGGTGTCCTTGCTGATCGTATAATAACGTGTTGACAAAGAGATTACTTATGAAATAAATACTGTAGCGGGATAATATAAATGAATTCCCGGGCTGGACGTAAAAAAAGAGGTATATCGGAATTTTTTGCGTTTCAAATTTTATTCCGTATGTACACATTTTAATGCCTATCTCTTTAAGCGTTTAATGATAATGTCATTCGACATTAATTTAGTCGGTTTTCTTTGCTTCTGTTAAAAACGTTTATTGTAATACAGTAATGTAAAAAGTTGTTCTATCGAAGGAAATGCAGCAAACATAAAGTCTTAGCTGAGTTTGTGTTTTCAGAGGCGCTGACTCCTTAGGGGATGGGGGATTTATGAAATTCTATTAGCCCTCCGGTGAATGCTGAGAATGATAGTTCGTGAGTTCACTTGGTTGAATTCTGCTGAAGATGCGCAGAAAAGCGGCATGGCCGTCTTCCGTGATTAATGGCCGTCGGTATGCACACTCCTGCCCCCCAATCTCCGTCGCCTCGCCTCGCCTGTTATATTCAGCGACAAAGGACGCTCTCCTCGTCAGTACAACAGATTTCCCCTCCACAATTTTACCTTATTGTTAACTCTCGCTGAGCTCAATATCCCACTGTTTTCTCTGGACAGGAAGCTATACAAAGAAAAAAATCTTCTTTTAAAGGAATGACATCCGCGAAGCAAAGTCTCACCGGCAGTATTTTCTATATACTTGATTGATTAATGATTATATGCAATAGGTCAGTCCTTGCTTAAATATTTAATCAACCGTAACAGGTTAAAATATCATATTGATGCCATGAAATAGAAAACATTAAATATAGAGATTACAATACAGCTGATCGTAAATGAATAATCTGTCCAGCTCGACAGGAAAATAAAATTAAATGTCAAATCATTCCTTTCTCGATTAAAACTCTGGTTTATATGTTGTAGATAAGGCAGTCAAATTACTAGAATTGTCAACATCCTTCTGACAATTTATTATTTTTTCTAGTTTAATTAAAAACATACCAAATAAGGTTGAATAAAATTAAGTTCGAAATTAACAACTTTCTAGTTAAAAACCGTAATAATAATAATAATAAATTCACTATTGTAGTTCTCCCTTCTTTTAGAACAAACACTATACAATTATTGGCTTGATTAACCGTTCTATTTTTAAATATTGTCATAATATAAAATTATTGAAAAATGCTACAGCAAAGCAAAGATTCTGGATAACCATGTTTTTGGGTAACAGGCTACATGAGGGTGATCCTGAAACAGAAAACTCCCCTTTAATAGCATAGGAAAGGAGTTGAAAGGGGAGGATGTAGAAGGTAGAGCAAGGGCTATAGTTTAAGGTTTCTACCTGGTGTTTCACCTAAAAGAGATGCAGGGAAAACCCTAGAAAAACTGTATCGGGGTATTGGGTGCTATTCTTACGCCCTGCAGAATGACAGGAGATGAGTTTGCTGCGGGTTAGTAGCATTCCCTTCTCCGTGTCTCCACCAGTACTAGGAGGCAGTTGGCCGCTTGATCCAATGGGATCAGTGGACAACTCTTACCGTATGCCCAAGATCTTAGACACCAGTACATACATCTCCTAAAATAGACGAAGGTGCCTCGGCTTGAAAAAAAAAACGCAGAGGGTACGAAGCATCCCCAAAGGTAAACCCCGCAAACAATCTGGGGAGAGAAAGCTCCCACAGACATCTCTTGGGATTTTTTTTGGTTAACCGATTACATGAGGGTGATCCTAAAACAGGCAACATACAAAAATTCGAATCAAGGAGCTCAAAACGATGCAAAATTCAACGTTGAAAATTATTCAGCCGTATAAAAACACGTCTATTCAAGTAAGAATAAAATAGATTAGCAGATTGTAAAAATTATTATTGATTGATCAGTCAAATAAGATCTACTAATCCGGATATAAATGTAAAAGAAAAACTGATACTAATTATTTCAATAGAATTTATGATAGATTACAATAGTGTATAATTTTTAACATTTAATTTAACACGTTTCTTAATGATAATTTTAACAGACATCAATAGGCTCAACAGAATTGTGTAAGCAACATTGATTTAAGCTTCAATTTGTTTTTAAAGCACACTTTATTTAGGGTTATTTCAAGAGATGTAAGTAATTTTTAAATAAATATTCCACAGTTTTATCACAAATACTATGCTTATAAAAATGTTCTCATTACATTTTTTAACTCAAAATAATCACCTTACCAAATTTTCTAATATTTGTGCACCTGAAGAGGATCCAAAATATAGGAACGACACTTGGTACTAATTTTTGTTTTAATAATTTTATTTTCTGACAATGTGGCTGGTATATTTATTTATAACTTCTACCCTTAACTCGTTACAATGGTGAAACTTGTCCGTCGAAATAATAGCGAAATGAATTTAATCAAATAAAATTAATTATTTCCGTGATGGCGTGTTATAAATATACAAGTGTATTTTATACAATATTAATAATTTACTGATACCGCTACCGGTCCATGCGGGGATGTGGAGAGATGTATTTCTATTTTTTTAAAGAACGAGTTTCTTATAACTTGTAACGGTGTAAGATTCGATTAAATATTTTTTTACTCTTTGGTTCCGTCTGTAAACTTATTGTCCACCGCTCTTGATGCCTGCCTTTGGCAACACTATATTTTTACGTATTAATATTATGTCGAGTGAAAGAAAAGTAAATTTGAGAGATTGAATTTTATTTTTTAACTTTATGAAATGTCGGATGACAGTTTAAAGAAGCTTTAATTACAGATTCAGAGAAAATTCGTCCTGCAGTTTTTCTGTAAAGCAAACAGCGTCCTGGTCAATGAAATTTATATCATGTTTTAGAATGTCCACCTTTTATTTTTTATAAAAAAGACTGAACGAAAGACAAATTAGTGAATATAGTGAAACTGGAAACCAAAGTAATGAAAATATTTTTGTTTCCAAATGGGAACGGTTCCAGGGTGCACATTTTCTAATGTTGTTGCTGTCTTCATAAACATTCTATGTTTTTATTCATTTAATTCAACTGGTGTTCAGTTGGTAGTTGCCAGTCAAAATGCCAGATTAAGTCAGCAAAGCGCGGCGTTGGGAATGTCGCTAGTTCGTTAGACATGAAAGTTTTTGGTTTTTCCTTTTTGCAGTGATATTAGCCTCCCAGTTTTGCTGACAGGAAACACTTGGCTTCCTCCGCAATATTGATGGAAATATAGGAATTTAAATGTCAGAGCCGTCGTGTCGGAAGTTTTATTTTTTATTTACAGTATCGCTCCAGTGGTCTGGCACTCTGACAGTATCTGCTCTCGCACAACAACGTTTCCTTTTTTGCTTGTTTCACTGTTGTGGTTGGAGGAGAATATTGCCAAACATAACGTGTGGATTACTAGAACGTGTTGTTGTGTTGTGTTTCCATACAGTAATTTTGTAGCAGGATGCCAAAAAAAGTATTTTCGCAGAACGTACAGTGAAAAATAAAGACCATTTAATTTTCATACGGAATAAACAGCAATTATTTGCTAACCATAGAATTTTTTCTCGATAGTCCAACGTGCCTGCTATAAAAAGATATGTATATAACAATTTTTGTATAGTTTAGTCCTCACAAATTGACCTCGTAATCAATACTTTATTAAATTTTATCCCAATTTACTTTATGTCACTATATCTGTTCAATAAGAGCGGGTCAATGTTGAAATAGTACACATGAGCCTTTCAAAAATAATTTCGTTAAAACCCCACAAACAGCTTGTTTTATTCCATTTCAACATCGATCCGCCTTTATTGAAAAGCCCTATACTTTCACACACATACACACAAATTGCTTTATAAACCCTACATAATCAGCGTCTGTACTAGATTTTCTTCCTTATCACCCTCTAACCAACAGAGAGCTACGGTATATAAACTTATATGAAAAGCAATATTAAACTTAAAATTCCATCAACTGTAACACGGGGAAGTCAAAAATGTTTAATTTTGCAAAGTATAATTGCGGTTGAACGCTGTAACGTATGCTGCAATAAAGAAATGTAAATTTAATGATGTTGAAAGCTAGCTATTGTATTGAGAGTTGTATGGGGTGCCAATATTTTAGGGCAGTAGTCTTTTTCTCCGCTCCGTATAAATAACACTTGAAACTTTTTTGCTGTGAGAGAGTAATTGCAGTCACTGCCAGAGTTGAAAATTATTCAGTTAATGATTATTTTCTTATGTCTGACAGGTTAAGTCTCGAGAGTGAGAATCACGTTCGGCAGAAATCGCCGTGGTGAAGTGCAAACCCCGAAATAAAAAACCACAAAGTCAATATCCGATTGGTTGTCACGTTAAAATATTAATATTTTCTCGTATTTCAAGAATAAAATTTACATAAACCTCTTAAGTATAACAAATAATTACTACTAGCTATGCCCATGACTTCGTTCGCGTGGAAATAGCTCTTTTTATTTTGCCCTAAAAACGAAAGTACGGTGTCATTTATTTACCATCGCTTCACAGCAAACCTTATAGCACGCAGTTGGTTTTTGAACAGGTCCGACTTTCACACGCAACAATAGATGGAGTGAGAATGCTCGCTCTCTCTCATACTGCAAAAATTACGCTTAAAATAACACAATAAGTGGGATGAATGTTATAGAAACGACTAATAAGACTTTCAAATGGCAGTTGGTCTTCACATCGGCCTTCGCACGACATTTCAATGGATTTATAAATATTTATATTAATATCTTCTGAACTCTGCAAGATATCTAAATGAAACATACACGAAAATTTAAGTTAAAATTCCTGTTTCAATCCCCGAAATTTTCATTGAAATCTGTTTTGCCGTTTTGGAGCCTAAACAGATCAAGAGTATAGACAACCCGCGTGCCATTTTAGAGATTTGAACACGTGATTGAAAATAAACCTTTTCCGTATATGTTTTATATTAATATTATATTGGATTAATATCGTCTTCAATATATCCAAATGAAACACGCACGAATTCTTAAGTCAAATGTTCATTGAAATCCGTTGGGTCGTTTCGGAGCCTATTCGAGACAAACATAAGGACTCAGATAGACATTTCAATTTTATTTATCGGTATAGATTATGCTTAATAATCCCGTGAATACACTAAGTTCTGCAACGAGCATTCATTTGTAAAGTAAGAAACTACCATGCCTCTAAATGTGTTCAAAAATCACAATTTCTTACTAAATAAATTTAGGATATTTTTATGGATTTTATTTTCATAGATCTACATTTATATTTGACAGCAATTTAGCATTGGTTTCCATTAAAAATGAATTATAGTTTCGTAATAATCGTATTTTAGTGTCATCAACGCTGAATGTGATGTTAGGGACATATTCCATTACTGAACAATAACATCGAGGGACGTAGAGTAATTAGTGTTGGTAATTAATTTCCGTAAACATGAAACCATACGATCAAATTCAGAAACTAATCGCTATACGCTATTTATAAACTTTTTTCAGATTATAAAAATTAGTTACTTCCGAATTTATAAGTTAATAAGATTTATATGTGTTTTTATTTAATTTTAAGTTTCTTCCCCTCACGTACCTCCCCCCTTTCAAATTCGCTTCATATCTATTAAAAGGAAGTTGCCATTAATCGGATATCCCTCCTGCATCCTGTCGCTTCAAAACAAGAATTTTTAGTTTCATATTTGATGCACATCACAGTCGGAAAAACTAAAATCTGAAAATAATTTTTAATGCATAAATATTGTGATCTATAGATGAATGTAGTATGATTCAAGTGTGATGTGGACCTATAAACGGCTTCATTTTTATAAGACCGATTTTAACCAAAATTATAATTCATATTTATCTACGGTTGGGTGCTTTTTTATACTTTCCAATAATTAATCGTTTTATATTTTAAGTAAGATTGTAATTAATACTGTACAATTATATCTACATTTGTATTATACTATTAAAGATGTAAACATCGTCGTGACGAAACGGAGAAAATTCTATTCCTCTGAAATGCGTGAATCTTAGCGTAAATTTCAATATTTTTCAATAATAGAGTTCAGGAACAGAAACAATAAATTGTAAAGAAATTAAAAAAATATATGTCATAAAATACTGTTATTAACATTGCCAATTTAATATTTATACAATTAATATAATTAACTTCATTATAAACACTTCTGGAATTCTTCTTTTTCTGAAATAATTATCACCATCGACAATAAGAAATATCAAATGTAAAATTTGAAACAGTCTTTCGAAATTGAGTTTGTGATTGATAACACGTTTTTATTTTATTTCGCATCAATCCAAGGGTCATTAGCTAACATACAATTACATTTCTTACATCGTAATTTACATCAATGCTTAAAAAACCTTTTGACAATTGCCAGAGTACTTCTTACTAATTAGAGATGACACGTTTGATCTGTCCAATATAACACTATTAGAAATCCAGACTTGTAATTTCGTAAACGACATATTCAATTTTTCATTCATTCTGGGCATTAATTTTCTTTTTAATGAACTCAAATCATTTCTTTCTAGACATCACTCAAATATTAAAAGGTCTGAAACCTTTAAGTGTTAATGCTATAAATAATTGAAATGCTCTTTACTCGACGCCATTTCCTGAAAGGATTTTATTTGAAATGAATTTCTTTTTGAATATATAACAAATTTATGGACCTCGTTATCACACTGATGTACATTAAAAACCAAAAGAGGTCCTCTTTGATCGATGACTAAGCGTATGCATTACAACCTTTTACCTTTGACGCATTTTTTAAATAAAAACACATGAAACAAAAGAGGACCTTTGTTTGGTTTTTAGTGTGAATCATGCTTTTAATTAGTATGATATATTTGGAGTACTCTAATATTTTATATGTGATCTAACTCAAGGAATTTGAAGAACATGTGATGTGTGACTACTTTGCAGGAAGTACAAGCCAAGAAATGAAATCTTCTGCATTTTTCTTATAATAAACTTTAAAAATTATCCTTAAAAAGGGGAAAATTTTCATTCAAGGTTATTATTTGTATTTTTAGGAGTTGGAATCGATTTTTAGGGCGCATGAAATTATGAAATTTAATATTCTGATCAGGCAGTAAACGTTTTAGCACCGAAACGTTCGAAAGTTTGACTTTACTATCCTTTTCCTTTGTTATGAAATTTATATCGACGACAAAACTTCATTTATTTTGGTTTAGAACTGTAATAAGTAACTTTGCTGCTTCTGTTATGCTCATGGCACTAAGACACACAAAACGGAGGTTTTCGTAAAATAGAAAATTTTATTTTGAAAGACGTTTTGCGTGATGTCGAAATAACATAAAATATTGTTCAATTTAGCGAGGACGTCGACAGGCCACGCCTGTTCGAGTCTTTTCCAAATCCTTTTCTTTTATAGATGCGCGCAGAAGTCCGCTCTTGTGGGCAAAATGGTTTCCCCGAATTCACTTACCAGTTTGTGTCCGGAAGAACAGCTGCCAGTTCGAGGTATAAATTGTGGGAGTGCCGGAAAGCAATCACAGTTTATTCCTTGAGGACAGAGTTATTGCTCTCGAGCAGATGCTATTTCCGCTCGTCCTATACCATTTTGTCGATTGCTACGTGACACAGTAACGCCTCCGGATATACTAAATCCCACACAATATTTGGCCACGTGAAACCCGGAAACTTTTCCTCGGATTTTATTCCTGCGGCCTAATACGCAAGTTCACGCTCTCTTCCGCAGAAAAATAATTTATAACTATTATACTATCTGAATTTGATTGATAATTAACACTCTATGACGGCCAAGAAGTCAGTTAAATATTAATTGATTACAAACAAAAATTTCTGATACACTCTGTTCCTTCCACAATCCTCGTACCTTATCAGGAGTGCACTACACTTAATTTGAAACAACAATATAACAAAGATTTTCAGAACAGCTGTCCAAAAAGGTTATTGAGGTGACTTGAAAGTAGTCATTAATGTTTCTGTTATTATTTGCATCACTCTTAAAGTTAATATATGTTCGAGTCCCTGGTCCAGTTGATATTTTCATTCTAGTCTTTCTTCTAAAATTAGCTATATGCTTCATTTGAAGCATTTCCACTTCCTAAGACTAGAATTCAATGCACATGTGATCAATTTACGCAATGTCCGTTCTTCACTTAATTCCTGGAATTAGGGTGTGAAGAGTGTGATTAATGAATTGGTAGGTGAGCCTAGCTTACGTTTACGGGATTGGAGAGATCCCTGGACGTCGACTCGGATTAGCTCAGTTGGTTGAGCGCCCGGCTGGATATCGGGAGGTCCAGAATTCGAGCCCCTGGTCCGGTTGACATTTTTCCATTCTAGTCTTTCTTCTAAAGTTAGCTATACTTAATTAGCTTAAATTAGCTTCATTTGAAGAATTTCCACTTCATTAGATTATGTTTTATAAGTTGAAATGTATGCTAAAGTTTGTCACGATATTGCTTCAAAGTAGATGCATGATTTCGAGGCGATGTCGTCTTCGTTTCTCCTATGCAACAAACATTGCAATCTTCTCTGGAAATGTGATATATTACGCTATTTTTATTAATACAACAATTTTTATTACAAATGATTACACTATTATTTTAAACGTGGTTTGATTAAACTATTGTTGTCATATGATTTTTTATCAAAGTCGTTTGAATACGATGACATCCACTGGCTTGAGTGTTTATCAGTATAAACGTACGATTAAATTAATCGCTTTATCCAATTACTAGTTTTAACAAGTTATTGATTACAATCACCGCCAAATTATTGCCTATTAAAAGCATTCCGTTTTATAATTTTGTACAGGCAAAGTGGAAATGACAGGAATCAAATGCAAATTAATGTCCATATCAGATTTGTGGTTCATTCAAAATTACGAGATAAACTTATACAGTATATTGAAAATAGATTTGCAGCACCATCAATATTAATGTTTAAATGGGAATTATTTGTGATTAGATTTATCTATAATTCACTGTAATAGATTATGGTAATATGTAACATTACACTCCAGCGAGGTGTGATGTTAACGTTATATATTGCAGTTTGTGCGCTTTGCACGAAGAAAACACCAAATTTATAGATTTGACTTCACCTTCTTCATAATAACTAGGATTATGTTACGCGTGTAGGGGATTTTATGTTGTTGGGTTTAAACAAGATTACGCCTCAAGTATGGGTTTACATTTTAACAACCTTGCATCAGAAGGTAGGCCAGTAATTCCCATTCATTGAGTGGGGATTGAAACTGACTTTTTCAAAGTCCTGATAGTTGTTACGTTTTATGCTTAATCTCAATATGGATTTATGTCGATTGTGGTAACGTGCTTCATTAACGAACACCTTTCGATGAGGCCTCTCAAATTACCAATTGCGGAATGAGAGAGTTACCGAACAACATGTAACTTTTTAAATCTGACATGCAATAAATTAATATCAACATATGAAAACAACAAATTATTATTATTAAATAATTAACTGATACTGCGTAGTAAGGGTGGTTTGATGTTGAAATGGAGTATGTGAGGTATTAACGATTTTTTTGAAAGGCTCATGTATGCTCTTTCAAATAGAGAAAGAATTTCGTTAATACCTCACACACAGATTGTTTTATTCCATTTCAACATACACCCATCCTTATTAAAAACTCCTATTTAACTAAAATAATATAATAAATGTTAATATTACGTATTATTATATGAAAGTTAAAAGATATATTACTAATTTAAATTCGCTAGGAAACGTCTCTACACTGTTAATATTAACAAGACATTTTTGAACTTTGCCTCGTTAGTTTGTAATTTTTCGGCATTTGTTTAAATTAATTTATAGGTCCTACTTTTTTCAGTCAATTAGACTGAACAATGTGCAATGAGCAATATGTGTGTGTATGGTGAATGTTTAGAATTAGTTTTCTTATGTAAAACCTATGCCTAGTAAAGAGTTTAACTGGTTTTATTTATATAATGATGAATTTATTGTATTGTTACAGCATTCGTTTAGACCTCCAGTACCTGAAGTTATTCCAAAAATGAAGAGATGAAGATCCATAATGTCTAAAGTTAGTTCAAAAAAGTTGGGTAAAAGCGAATAACTTGTTTAAAATTTGTTCTTGATGCCTTATTGGTAAGGCTAAACGTGTCGTGTTTTAAAAGCAAAGACAGAAACTGTCAACGTGGATTCTAGCTTCGGTCCGGTGTCATCAACGCTTGTTTTTGGTCCATTCATCCTGAATAAATCGCGTTTGTTTACTCGGGTGTTTAATTTTTCTTATTGGGGATATTGAGAAAGCACTGTAATTCCTGCGGTTAGTTAAGTGTTATATCTGAAAGAAGTTAATCGAGATTCTTTTAGTATGTGTTTTTAACTTTTTACATTATTTTAGTAGTTTTGTTTTAAAAGTATATTTAAATTATCTCTGGAAATAGTAGGTATTAGTTTTAGTTTGAAAATTCATTGTCGTTAGCTGATTAAACACGGAAAATTTTGTTTTTAAATTAATTTTTGGTTAAACCGGGATAGTATTATTGTCTTACTTCAATTTGGAAATTTTTATCGTTAAAACGGTTCTCCTATAATTATTTTTTATTTTTGAAGCTTTGGGACAGTATTTTTCGAGATTTCCTACGGCGAAGGTGGAATTTTGAGGTTTTGTTTTTAATAGTATACCAGAATTACATGTAAATTTTGATGTGATATACTTAACTTTAAAGTTAAATAAAACACGATATTCATAACTGCACAGGGTATATAGACTCATTGCCATAAAAATTGGAGCAACAAGAAAGAGTTGTCAGAACGAAACAAAATTTGACAGACAAAAGTACGACATTGAGATAAATGATTACGAAATCAGAGCAAACTGATCATTTATTTAAAATAAATTACACATGAATGGACGTTGTAGTACTTTTTTGGGTCACCTCTAGCGTGAATTATTATAAAATACGGGCATATAGGTCCCAAATAATGTACTACGGCATCTTGTTCCATAGTTACTGTAAACGCGCCTCTAATGTAGCCAAACTCATACGCTGCTCAACATGCCGTCCAAATTGATCCCAAACATGATCGATTGCTGTCAGATCTGGGGATTTTGCAGGCCAGGAAGGGTGTTAATGCGTCGGATGCAGACCTGTAACACCCTAGCTGCGTGTGGCCGAGCATTGTCCTGTTGAAAAATGGTTCCTGAGAACTGCATTTGTACACATTTGCATATCTAACTTCCTACCATGTTTCGTTAGGATCCCATGATTCCTTGTTAGTTCGCAAATTTTTATGGCAATGAGAGTTTTTCATGTGAATTTTTGGAAGTGAACTTCATTATAGCTACGATAAAATAATAAAGCTATGGGTCAATTAATTCAGAGAAGAATTTTATGTGTGTTATAATAAACGGCATTGGAAACTAGACGACTGATACTTGTATCCAAACGGTCAAAGTAATCTAATTCTTATAAAAAAACACGTAATGCGTGGTTTATTTATTCTTAGGATTAGTTTATTCAGATATAAATTAACGAGTACAACGGCGCTGTATATTACAGTTAGTGCTGAGATCATTTCTCAGCTTAGTAAACGAATCTGAAGCGAAGTTTAAACTCCTTGTCCAGGTTGCAAAAGTTGAATCAGGTGTAGTCCTGTTAGGAGGTCAGAATTGCATTGTCGACGACATTGTGCGCGGTGTCAGCAGCAGCAGTTGAGCTTTTTGAAATCTCTCAACTGCACGCTATTTATTCGAAACTTTTACTAAGCACCGGAGGCTGCTGACGGCGAGGGATGGAACAACTTACTGGAAATCCTGTTCAAGAACCTTTTGCCAAAGTAAGTAGCGCGAAAATAAATCTGCCTCGCGGCCTTTTGAATACACCCTGGGGGAATTTCGCGCCACAACGGTTTCGAAATAAAAAAAATAAAAAAGATGCGGATTTTAGTTACTTAGTCCTATCCCAATCAAAATAATTTATGTTGCATTATATAAGCATCAGATAAAAAAAACCGTATTTCTTTAATAATTGTTTTCATGACCTTCATTTTAAAATTAAAATTAATTTGAGAATCAAAGAAATAGAAAGAAAAATATTATACTAGAATAATTGTGTTTATTTTAAGTTTAATCCAGTTGTTAATTCTATTTATATGAATAATGGCAAATCAATCAAAGACCTATAAGCGAAGGTTAAATATAGACGCACTAAAGTACTTACAAAATGGGATCAGATAATTTGTTGAGATTTTCTGTGTGAAGTTTAATATTGACAATGCCAGAATAGTTTTTAATGAATAACATTTCATAACGAAAAGTGTTAGAATATGACGAAGGAATCCTTTTTTCCGTGACATAATTAATTGATATTTTTACTTTATAGTATTTGTATTAAATCATATTCCGTTGAACGCGTCAGAGATTGTACATAAATTGTTATGATTGCTTAGTTACTATTAGCTCTATTATACTATTTACTTTCATCTGATTATGATTAAGTTACAAAGAAGACGAGATATATAATAATGATAAATATTGCTAATGTCTTTTACTAAGAAACTAGTGTTCAACAATGTACTATGTCTATGGTAAGGTCTATACTTCATGAATTCTTCAACAGAGTTGAAGGAGTGGCTAAGTAAAAACTTAGTTATATCTTTATTTAAATACGTGTATTTAAATAAATTTAAAATATTTTAAAGTGAACTCAGGTACCTTTAACAACAAATACATAATTTATATGAAATATGTTTATAAGGAGTCTTGTTTTTTTAAAAGCTCTTAAGATTGAAAAGTCATGTTCGAATAATAATTTTCAAGTTTTGATTTTCTTATTACTTAATTTTATAAGATTGAAAAAAAAATACCAAAAAGATCAGTTTCTGCTGTATAGAGTTAGATAATTGGAAGATTCCTTAAAATATATTTGCATTATTAATGACAACTCTTTTTGTAAAATTCCCAAAATGATATAAATATCTGATTTCGTGAAGATGTCTGGATTTAATTCTCATACTTATTTAAGTTAATCTCAATCTCAAATTAGTTGATTAAATATTTTAAATAATCTATAAAATACTATCTGACACCAGAAAAACATTCGCAATGTGTAATTTCTCTCTTTGGAACATTTTGTGATTCAAAAGTCATTTTTGTAAGAGACGAAAATTATAAATTTACTACACTTCAGCTGAAAACAGTAAAATACATTAATTGAAAAGCCTACTTAGAAATGATAGTTAAATATAAATGAAAAACGATTTTTAGGCTGAAATGTGTGTATTCGCACTTAAAAAAATATATAAACTACTAATAAATCCTTTTTTGCATCTAAAGATGATACAAAAGAAGGTTCATAACGTACTGCTGTTTTTATTACGGATTAAACTTTTATTGTAATTAAAATTCATTTCTGATTAAGTAAAGTGCATGTGGGATTTACTTACGACTTAAATATTTGCAGATTTACAGCCTTTTTAAGAAAGATAGATATATTTGATTGTAATCCGTTTCAAGTTATATGGAACACAGTGTTACCAATTGTATTCTTACAGCTGTTTAATAATTATTTTACCTTATTGGGGTCTAAAATTATCAAGGTCTTCACATGCCAAGGCTGCTTCGACTGTTTTAGGTGGTGTATGTACTGGGGTCGAAGACCTTGGGCATGCGGTAAGAGTTGGCCGCAGATCTCATTCGATCAGTCGGTCATTTACCTCGTGAAGGCACGGAGAAGGGAATGCTGCGACCACACGGCAAACTCTTCTCCCGTTATTCAGAAGGGCGTGAGAATAGTCCGACCTACCTGATGCAGATTTTATGGGATTTCCCCTGCGTCTCTTTTATGTAAATCACTGGGTATTATCTTTAAACTGTAGTCCGGGGAACCCTAGTGAACCCTTGGCTACCTTGCTCTACTTACCACACCCCCTTTTTTCAATTCCCTTCCTATGCTATTAAAGAGGAGTTGCCTGTTACAGAACCACCTGGATCACCCTCATGTAGCCTGTTACCCATTTTCTCGTTATTATCAGATATGGTAAACAATTTAAAACAACAAAAAGAAAAGTTTATACTAAAGCAATAGTGAAATGCTGAAAATTAATAACGATTATTTTGATAATGTTTCTCATTGGTATACTGGTGCTTAGTAAATAAAGGAGACACATACCCAAAATTAAATCATAGTACAACCAGGTGAAACGTTTTTCAATAACTTTACTTCCTTTTGCTGTTGTTTAGAAACAGAATTCCACAAATATAGCGGGGAAATTATTCACGCGGGAGAGTTCCGTTCGGTGGAAACAGCGCCGTAATTATGACGTTCATTAATTGAAACATGAGAATTCACTACAAATTTTACTGGAATCGGCTGAATGATAAATCATTTCAGCGCTGGGAATATCAGGAATTCGTTGTTAATCACCACTTCGCTGGGTATAGAGTTGATAAAATTAGGATTAATTAAGTTATCTAAAATCCTGGGCACAATTTATTGAAGTGTTTAAAGTTTGATTTATAATCGTCAGATGGGGTCCGATGAGATGGAAAGGTGTGAAAGAAATGATTAAAGGAACACAGGATTGTTGAGCAATGAAAGACGATACGAAACACTCTTGAGAGATGCTCAGAAAGAGCAAATTAGTTGCGTTTAGCCACAAATTAACTGGGTATATTTTAATCTCTTTTCAAACGGTATCACTTTAATAATTCGTCATAGATTTTAATTACATTTTAAGCTGATTTGAAGAAGCAGCGTCGGGCTCCAGTAACCTGATACATTGATTAATCTTGGGGGATTGAAAGGATCGCCTATTATTACATGTAACTTGAAACGTGGGGTTAACATATCGCGGAAAAAAATAAGACGCGCAGTCTGTAATGATAAAATATCTCATAGTTCGTCACTTTCACAGACAATTTATGGATCAAATTTAATCCCAGTTATGACAAATGCATGTTATTTTTCTCAGTATCCGATCTCTTAGTTATCTCTTCCTTTTACATTATTTATTGAATAATTTAGTATTACTGATTTACTTATCAACTAAATGAGTATTTTATATAACAAGTCATTATATAGAAGACAAATTTTTAACAACCTTGACATTTAGATAAATACCATTTGAATGTCAGAAATAAACATTGCAAAATTATTTAAAACTTCATGAATTGGATGATGGAAACCCAACCTCAGTTCTTAGACGCATTTTTCTTAATTTAGTAGATAATATAATTTAAGTCGTAGGGAAGTAAAGAATTATTCAATCATCCGTTCTACATCATTGAAATCTAGGGCCAATTGAATAAGATTTAGTACAGGTTACTGGAGCCAGACGCTGCTTCCTCAAGTCAGCTTAAAATGTAATTAAAATCTATGACGGATTATTAAAGTGATACCGTTTGAAAAGAGATTAAAATCACACCCAATTAATTTGTGTTTAAACGTAACTAATTTGCTCTTTCTGAGCAAGAGTGTTTCGTATCGTCTTCCATCACTAAACAGCCCTGTGTTGTTTAATCATTTCTTTCACATCTTTCCATCTGATCGGATCCCATCTGACGATTACAAATCAAACTTTTTGTGTTTGTGGAGCAATGAATTTATATTATTTATTTTAAGATGGTATTTAGTCTTTATATTGGTGTGTGGAAGATCTTTTTGTGAGAAAACTTATTTTATTGCTAAATTTATTTTCCACATATGAATTCTGTATTCATGACGAGTGCGATGAAAGTATTCTGTTCTGTTTAATATAATAGAGGGAAAGCCATCGTAACACTCCCACCAGCTTGTTTTTGTCTGTAACCATTGTGGACCAGAAACGAACAATATTTATCAACGATGACCAACGACAATCTACAAATGCTTCCTGTGTCATTTTTCTGGGATTACAGGAAATTCCTCTCCATCGTGCTGTTAATGTTCATAATTTCGAAGCAGGCTATTGTCCTTTTATTTTGAAACAGTGAACGCGGAAATTTCCATGTACCCCGCTACCATTGCTTTGTTGTTGCAGACTTTTAAAACAGTGATGAATTTTGTTGTTAAAATGATGATGCCCCAGGATCTGGCGATATATAGAGCACATTGTTATATATCCTTTAAAAAAAGAACAAAATATTTCTGTTTTTTATCGTACTTCATTTACATTAAGAGATATATAATTTTTTTTAGTAGGAGCATAAATAGTTTAAGAATCTGCATAATGATGATAAAATGGCCTTGAAAACGTATAGAATATTATGCGTGAATCATGGAATTTTTTACTTTAGTAAAGAAATTAATTAAATTAAATTAGATTAATCTGCAACGACGCTTTGATAGCTCTCATTGTCACGTTCAAGCGGAGGAACAGTGAAGATATAAAAGGACTGTAAAATAATGAGAAGAAGAATTAACTAATATATAAAAATATACAGCAAATTTGTTAAAAAACAAAATTTATAGTCATTTGATATATTTACGACGTTTAGTCCACATTTACGGACTTCGTCAGGAAAATTATAAGCTTTTGCTTATTATGCTATCCATTTAAAATTGATCTGATGAAGTCCACAATTATGGAGAGAACGTCGTTAATATATTAAGTGAATATTAATTGCGTTTGCTGACAAATTGGCATATATTTCCAAGCGGAGTGTCAGGCGCTGCCCTCGTATTTATTTACATTAGCCTGGGTAAGTACACTCTTTGCGATTTAACTGGCATCGAGAACATCACTTAATTGGACCGTTAATTCCTTCTTCGGTCTACCCCAACCTAATCGTTACGGCTTTACCTTAGAATCAACCGGGAGGATCACTGACAGTACCTTAACCAAGTTACAAATTTTCATGATCATTAAATAAGCACGCCATCTTAAAAATGTGTAAAACATCCCTGAGAGAGTGATAGTATGTCCGGTACTTTAATGAATTTAAATGAGTCAAGAAGATATGCTATGAAAAATATTCCCGTTAACTTAAGTGTATCTTGATACGTTAATAGAGTCCAAAATATTACCGATTCCTTAAATGAGTCAGAAATAGTCCTGGGAATCAAAATTAATCCCCAGATTTTAACGGATTTATAAATTAATAGGACCTATGCCACGAACCTACAAAATATCCCTGAAATAATCAAAGTTTAATTGAACAGATAATTTTACCATGACGAATGATTTAAGGAATTTATTTTCTAATTATTTACTTTTAAAGAATTTTTACTTGTTTTTTCGTTTTATTTAAAATGTTAATAAAGTTTCAACTCCACCATGTAATAAAAATTCATTATTTTAATATGGGCATCATAGATGTTTAATAAAAATGGAGTACTGGATATTTATAGTTATTTGTTATTCATTACGATCTATAACCTTTGGACGGATAATATATATGCACAAGGAATAGAAGTGTTAAGGCAAAACATGGAACATAAAATCGTAATCTCGGTGAGTATGAAAGAATATGAAATACGACATTTTAACTAAAAATGTAAAGCAGTTTATAATATGCGTAGGAATAAAAGATAATTACTATATATGTAACAGGTCTTAACTTTACTTTATGGATTAAATATTCATTAGCTTCAATTGCAGCTTATAAAATTACAAATTATAAGGTTTAATCTAAACATTATTAATTAATATTAACTATTATAATTACCTCAGAATGGTTTGAAAAGCGGTTCGTCACTGGTCTAAAGCTATCTTTTGAAAATCATTTACATGTGCGTACCGACTACGTGTAATTGAAAAAGGGTAATGGACGAGTGTGTAATGATGTTTTTAAACACTCTTCAAAAGATCGAACGGGTGTGACAGGAAGATTAAAACAACTATCTCATTATCAATCAGTGGGCAAATGATTTACACACAATCTGGTTCAAACAAATCAATATTTGTTAACCGGTTCTAATTGGAAAGGAATGGCTTTTATTTTCAACAGCAATCTGATTGCGTCTTTTTTTGTCGGAATACAGTGCAAAATTGCGTTTTTTCTGATTTGTGTTTAACGAAGAGTGGCCTGATTGTTCTTTAGTAAGAAAGGAAATAATTTAGTCCTATCATTTTATATAATAACACTTCTAATTCGTTGTATGTTTTTATCAGGAACTTGCAAACGAAATGTGCTTCATTGTCTCTCATTGGCGCAATAGTTTTGGAAACATTGGATACTAAGTATGTAAATTTAAAGAAATTAATAATTATAAAAGAATTGATAAATGTAAAGGAAGTGCAATTAAGAAAGTTTGTACTGCGAGATGTATAACGGGTGATATAAATCCATTTCGTAAAATCAGCTCTTCTCATTAAAATAATTCATTTTTACATTAGTCCAGACGAAACGTGAAAGGATGAATATTTATGGAAGTCAAGTTTTGCGCATTTCGAATCTGCACGGAGTTTGAGTGAAGTAATTTGCGAGGGCAATTGTAACTGTCACAACGTGGATTGCCGATTCCGAAAGCGCAGCTTAGATGTCTTTCACGCACGGTGATAGATGGATCCACTCTCTCAATTCTCAGGAAGAAATTGTCGAACTTTAATGTCTAACAGCATTTCCACTCGTCTAAAGTAATTTCAGTTTTGATAAAATAGTTACGTATAAATAAATCAAATAATGTTAAGAGTCGCGTTAATAATGAGACTAAAATATTTTTCTTTTAGGAGCTAATTTTCACGGAAATTGATTACAAATTTGTCGTAGAGTATAGTAGTTTTATTAACACAAGTCAACTTTCGTAATACACCCAGACATGGAGATATTTTTTTATTCATGAATTCATTACTATTATTAAATGGAGAGTTGGTTACCTTCAATCAAAATAAAAGTTTGAGGACCAGTTTTGAAATATCGTGTTATTATTCTGTAGACATAAGAAAGATCTTGTCTTTTACTTTACCATTAGGGGAAGTCGGGGCGGAACGGGAATCTGATTGGTTAACAATTGTTGTAAAATTATGGAAAAAGAAAAATTACTTCATAAAAGTGTAAAACATTGGCTTGTTCCATTAATTACTTAATCTAATACCAATATAACTTAAATCAACCAATTCAGATTATTGATGAATTTTTAAATAGAAACTTACAAATTTCCCGTTCTGCCCCACCCCAAGGGGATAGGATGTTTTGTATATACAATTAGTGCATTGAAATAAAATATAATTTTAAGAAAAATCTTAACACCTTGTGAGTTTTCTTTCATATAGTACGATTGATCGCTTTATTAATTTTCCTTTCCCAAAATAATTTTTTTGCTACTGCACAATCTTTGCTAACTATTTTTTTCGTTCCTTTTCTTTATAAATATATTATTTTTTTACACAGCATCCTGTTACTCATTATTATAGGGCCAGTCTGCCAGGTTTTCCATTTTTTGAGGAACACGTTACTTTTTTTTATACATTAGTATCCCGTTCCGCCCCTCGAGCTAGTTTCAGTTTAAGATTTTTCACCGAGCCTTAATACAGATATATTTAAACCTTATTCCTAACTTATTTTCAGATAAAGACACATAGTTTACAAATATTTACCATTAAACTGTTTAAAGCGAGGAATTTTGTAATTACCTGCTGTCGAAATGCTGCAAAAATTATAGATTCACTGATGTAAGATGCCTAAACAAGAGTTCATTCACAATTTGCAGTCAGAACTTGGTCAATTCGGGTGGCATGACTTCTTCCTTGACCAGTTACCATGCTCCATCCGTATTTACAAACCTCCAGGACTATCCAGTAAAAGAAAATGGGTATCCCGTTCCACCCCGCTATTCCGTTCCACCCCGACATCCCTATATTCAGTCTACTAACTAGTTTGACTGACAGATTTCTTTACATATTTGGATTAGAGCATGTTTATTCTAAATTATATGTTAATATAAAAATTAGTCTTTATTACATTTTAGAGTTATCCTATGTTTATATTTAATTTTTAAAATTCGTGAAAGTCGAATGTTAAGTTACAGAAATGTTAAATCTAACCATCATACTTTTTCATCATGTTCGTCACGTTGCCGTTTTGGTATTATGAAGAATTACACTAAATTAATGGCAACATTTGTTATTACAGGAAAATATTATATGTTCCTCCAGCGTTAATTAGTCTAACAGCTCAGTTCGCGGGAAAAAATATTTCTGAAAGCTCAGGTTAAAAGTAAAACATAACGTGACAAATTGTGTGAAAAGAATATTACTTTAATTATTTGACGGATTATTTTGCAACATTACTGTGTGGAAATTTTTTAATGTTAAAGCAATTTTTTTCCATGAAAAGTTTAGCCTTTAATAATTTTGAATCCTCTCGCTTTACGTTTGAAAACGTAAAAGCCTGAATATATTGAGGATTTGCGAAATTTATTTATGTTTATTTTTACAAATCTGCAAGGGTAGAAATAATTGCGAAGTGTTGTACATATTATTCGGATTAATTTTATTTCTTTCTATAACCTAACTATTTATGGACAACTATGAAACACATATTCATTAAATAAAACAGGGATCTGTATCTAGAAATAGAAGAGGTCCTTCCACTTATGGTTAAAATGTTTTTTTTCAATGTAAATGTTTAATAAATTTTAGACTTTGGGCCATTTAAATTTAATTCATATTAATTAAAATGTAATTACATTGTAAGAATTGTTAATTGATTCACTGTGCTTTAATAAAGTAACTATTTATGCTATTTCTCTGAATAATAATGTTCTTGGAGCGGTAAAAATGCGGGTAGCTGAGAAAAAAGGTCTCGTGTGAAGATCGATGTGTGCTTCCAGCCTCAACGCTAAGATGGTGACAAAAAAATTAATTTTTGTTGATAAAGAATTGCCGAAAATATTTTAGAAAGCAATTGTGTACTGATAAGTATTATTTGTTGTAAATTAGAGCAGAAGTACAAAGTTCTTCATCCTTGTTTTTCCAGAAAAATGTATGTTACTTCTAATAATAAGTATAGGCTGTACCTGATAAACTTCGTTTAGAGCAACAACGGAGAAATGCTTTCCATCATGTGAAATATTTAATTCAAGAATCCTGCCAGCGTCTCAACGAATGAACTTTATGACTTAATATCCCGCAGCCACTGATCGAGCTCTGCGCTCGGAGGCGGAATGTTACAGCTCAACCGCAGATTCATGGTTTTTGATATTGAAAATTTACTTACAATATCTCTTATGAATAATGCGAGCCGCGAGTCAATATCGCGGTTTGCGGATATGGCTAAGCCCGGAGGATATTTTCGAGAGGGCTGAGTGGAAACCGATACTAGTCGAATGATGTGCTGAGTGCGGGATGGATCATTTGCGACTACATCGCTACTCACAAAGGGGACAATTCTTAGTCTTCTGTGGGTAAATATATTTCCGTCTTTAGTTACTCTGTTTATAGATTGTGTAAAACATATACCTAACTTTCGACACTAAAAACTTTAACTTAAAACATAAATTCCATAGTTTTATATCTAATGCTCGTTACCTAAAATTCCTGATTTAAAAAAAAGTTTAATTTTGTTCTTAATACCATTTGCGTCTTTCTTAACAGTTTATCAAATTGTAACTGAATTTTCATATCGAGGCAAAGAGAACATTAACACCATGATCAGGATAGTTCAATGAGTTTCATGAGAGTCAAAAAATTACCTTAGATGAGTACCTTTCTTATGGTTTATAATAAAATTATTCTTATCAGTACACTATTATTTTGGAAACATTTTCATTAATAATTGAAACATATTGTTCGTTAGGTATTGACTAGATTTCTCGTAATAATTCTAATAAATAATTTTAATTGTTATAAACACGATTAGTATAAGCTCCCATGTTGGTTTTATTAACAACTACTGGGGCTTTCGGATATTTATTTACACTAGCCCGTAAATTAAAAAATTCTCCACTAATTTCTTGGTCAATATGTGATTTAACTGGCATCGAAAACGTTACTTCTTTTGTGGATTATGGCTACACCCCGACTTATGTTTATTTGGGATTAGCTGCACATTAACCGGCATGATGGCTGGCGGTATCCGAAACAAGTCAGTAATTCTCCTGGCATATTAAATTACCACGCTGTTTGAAGTGACTAAACAATGTCAGGGGATTAAGAGAATGAAAAATATTCCTGGAACTTTAAGGGCGTTATAAATTATCAAGGCATTCTCAGGGAGTAGAAAACACATTAAAAAGGAAATGTAGAACAATCCCAGTATAATAAGGAAGTCAAGGATATTCCCGGTACTTAAATGGTTTGGGGGGGGGGGGAGTTCATACTTGCCTGTAGAAGATTATGAATACTAAGTGCATATTTTTCCTTGTAAGCACTCTCTAGTCACATGTAAAATAATTGGTTTAAGTCTGAAATCTTTGAGTCAACTCACACGCCATTTGTTGTAAAAGTTTTGTAACTTTATCGACCGCAATTTCCGCAGTCTCTTCGTGATATATCAACTTTAAATTTCTAGACAACGTATTTAATTGTTTAACTCAAAATTGTATAAGATTGGACTAAAGACTGATTTTAATCACGATATTTTAACTGGGATTTTCTTTTACTTCTAGAGATGAAAATATACAAAAAATAAGCGTTTTAAAATTTGTTAAATTCTATCATTTAAAACATCTGTAATGGAGATTCTTAATAATAAATAATGACTTAATTGTCGTGTAAGAGAAAATGTAATTACATTTGATGTATTAATAGATCTTTGATACTTTATTTGTAATTTAGACTTGTCTAACGGCGACACTCCTAATAGAAGGAATGAATTTTATTGTAATACTTGTAGAAATTTTAATCAAGATATATTCATTTAGGAAGGGCAGGTTAAGGACACAGAGCTGGTTTCTACAGTCCAAAACAAGTAAGTAGGAGCAAGAAAGCTTCATTAGGCAGAGAGCTCGAGGTGGAGGACAAAACATGCTGTAAAGCCTTTAGCATCGTTTCTAACATTTTCCTTCGTTATGACTTTGAAGATTTTTTTTATAATTTGACTATTTGAGGAAACTGCAAAGCTGCTCGTTAGACTTCTAAGAAGATACCATTTCCTCTCATATTGAAAGGCTCCAGACGGTTGCCTTTATGCATATCATTCGCTAATAATATCTTTACCTTTTTCTGATGTTTTTCTGATGAAATATGACATAAATATTGTTGTTGTTGTAGTATTCAGCCCAAAGACTGGTCTGATGCAATCCTCGATACGTACTAACCTATCTTGTGTAAGTCCTTTCAGAACCTTATAACTACCACACCCTCAATCTGCTTAGCGTATTCCAACCTTTTCATTCCTCTTCTTTTCTTACCCGACACACTTCCCTCTAATGCTAAATTTAAAAGACCCTTAAAACGTGGCCTATTAATCTATCCTTTCTTTTTGTCAACCGCCTCCATATTCATCGCTTTTCCCCTATTCTGTTTAAAACTTCCTCGTTAGTGTTTCTATACAACCATCTGATTTTCAGCATTGCCTATAGCACCACATTCCAAAGGCTTATATTCTTTTCCTTTCCGCAACTCCTATCGTCCACGTTTCGCACCATTATAACGTCACGCTCCATACGAACAGTTTTAGCAACCATTTCCTAATATTACACGTAAGTAAATTCCTCTTTTCCCCGAAAGGTCTTCCTTGCTGCGCTATCCTACTCTTTATGTCTATTTCTACCATTCTTAGTTAATACGCTTCTCAAGTAGCAGAATTTACACTTCCGTCAAAATATTCCTTCCCAATCTAACATACTTTGTTATTCCACTGTTTCCCAAATTACACTCCATTACCGTTGTTTTCTCTCTATTAATCCTCATATTGAATACTTTCTCCAGGACTCCGTTCATGACATTTATTATGGTTTCTATGTCTTCTTCTGATTCCCCATAATACTACAATATCGTCGGCAAAGCGTAGTGTTTTTATTTCTTCTCCTTGCAGTATTATTCCCTTCCCATATTCCGTTTAAACATTCTTCATCGCCTGTTCTATATATAAGTTAAATAGCATGGGCGACAGACTGCATCCTTGTCTTACTCCTTTCTTGATTACGGCTTTATTATCTTCATCTTCTATTTTAATTACTGCTGTCTGTCTTCTGTAGAGGTAATGTATAAGCCTCCTTTCTCTATATTTTATTCCAATGCTCTTCAAAATCATTAACAGTGTGTTCCAGTTCACATTATCAAACGCATTTTGCAAATCTACAAAAGCCATAAACGTAGGCCTTGTTTTTATTATCCTGTCTTCTAAAATTAGTCGCAAAGTTAATATTGCTTCTCTAGTCTCTACATTCTTCCTAAAACCAAATTGATCGTCTCCTAACTCGCATTCTATTTGACGTTCCTTTCTCCTATATACTATTTGAGTTAATATTTTGAATGCAGGGGATACTAAACTAATTGTCCTGTGCTGTTCGCATGTATCAGCCCGAGTCTTCTTCGATATGGGTATCATTGTGTTTCTACTAAAATCTTCTGGTATTCTTCCTGTTTCGTAGATTTTGCAAATTATCCTGAACAGCCACAATATTACTTCTTCGCCCGATGATCTTATCTACTCCGCTGGAATGTTAACTCCTGGTGCTTTACACAGGTCACATAAATAATTATTAAATTATAAAAGCACGTGCCGTGGAAGAATGAACACGTAGTTGCCGAACTAATATATGGGAATCGTAATTATATTTTTATGTTATAGCCAAATCATCATGATTCAGATCACTGAAATATGAAAACTTCATCTTTCTTGACAGTTACGAGAAATTATAATCAAAGAGCAGTTTAAAAGAAAACATGAATTTCAGTATAACGAAAATTGGCTAAATACGATTTAATTTGTTTAAATGCAGTGTCAAATTCGAGAATTATTTTTCATCGTCTGTTACATATGTTTCTTTTCCGTTTATTAAATTAACCGAAAGGTTCAATATGAAATATCAAAACGCTTTCAAAAAACGTGTTATAGACCTTTGATTATAATTAATGTACAGATTTGTTGTTTAAGTTTGTTTGAAACTGTCGTTTCTCTGATTCCACTGCACACTGTAACTGGGTTTTCTCAGAGAGAGATCACAGATGAAATATAAGGCCCCCCACCTTTAGCGAATAACGACCGCAGCAGAGATCGCTGAGAACTCGTCATTAGCGATTCTTAGCGGATGTTTCAATTTCCTGGAGTAACAGAATACTCTCGAAACCTGATTCTGACGCAGCGTACTCAGGCACGTGAAACGCCACACTGAAGACTAGTGTGCATGTGCTACACTGTTGAGTGTGGTTATGCTACAAAATGCACACAAACACCGATGTTGTTGTCACAGTGCAACGAAACCGTAATAGAGTGAAATTGAACAATTGCTAAGTAATATAGAAAAAACGAAAACATATATATATATATATATACACCATTATAACCATTATAAATCCATTTATTTTACAATTTTCGCCACGTTAAATATTACTTAAAAAATAAAACTTAATATGTTTGTTAATTTTTCGATGTTATGATAATGGTTAAAAAACAGAATCATTACCAAAAATAAACATATTCTGTAAGAGTTCTTAATTATATCTCCAATCATCCAATTTTAAAAAAGAGAGCTATAATTTACAATCTGGTAGATAAGGCTGTCATGTCACATTGCAAAATTATTCAAGTTTAATTAGTGAAATTTTTCTCATTAAAATTATTTGGGATAAGGGTGAAAAATATCTTAATTACTTAAATGACATTTATAATTCATTAATAAATAGTTTTTATGACATTTAAATAAATATTAAATGAGTTATAACTGCCTTTTTGTCAGTTTGAAATTACAATGTACTAAATTAGGTAATATGCTACTATTCTTTTAAAAATGTAATATATGCTTTTAAACTTACAAAATTTTGTAGCATATTATTAATGTATTGTAATTTTAATTTTTTGGTATAGCTCAAGAAGTCTCAAAAGAGAGAAATGAAAACTGACAAAGAAGCTGTTATAACTCATCGAATGTTAATATTTAATTGTTATTGTAAATATGTTGTCATTCGTTTCACTTCTTTGTTAATTTTAAGTATCATCAAGAAAATAATTTCTCTCAGCAGCACTGTGTGTGGAAAGCACACAGTTTAAGAAAGTTCTCTATAAAATTACAGTTACTTATTTAATTTACAAGAAATAAAGAGTAAATAATTTGTTTGTTTTACAGTCACACAATTGTATATATAATTTATATGAATATATTTATAAGAATCGTGTATGTATACATTCATCAAACTTTTTCCTTAATTTTATTGGACAATCAGACCTTCAAATCCAACCTTAACAAATTAGTTACACGACCCAATAGGTTCAAGTAAAGGACTGCAGTTTTATTAAATTTTGTTGGTTGGTCAAATTTGATCACGAAATGATTAATTTAAACGTTTATAAAACTACTTCATGAATATTCGTGGGGAATAAAACATTCTAAACCAATCAAAATCGGATTTAATTAATTAATGATTCTTGCTGTGCAGTAATGGAGCACGTTTAGTAAATTAGAAATTGAGAGCTCTGCCAAGACTTTCTGTATTCATTGCTGTAGTCATTCAAAAGTGTATGAAGGAGATAATTACAGGAAATATTTTAATTTATATCAGCTTCGTTTGAAAGAAATATTTTGTGAGATTTTCTCTGAGAGCAGAAATTTAATATCTATTACTGCCATTAAGATCTCTCTGGCAGATGATTCGTTGCGAAAAATAAAGGTCCGTTGAGCCTCAATTTAATAACTCTGGGGCAGATTATTGGATGCATTATGAGACTTTTTTTTATATTTTATTATTTAGTAAATGGAAAATATTTGAAAGTTATAATATAAATTTTCAAAGACAAATATTTTTTAATCCTGACTTATTTGGCCATCAACATGAATAAGGCAGACATACTTTCATATATATAAAATTCATTATTTTCACTGTTCGTATGATTTACGTAAAATCATTATGGCTTCAGAATAATTATTCTGAAACTTAACATATTATGGAAACTATAATATAGAAATTTTATGTACCTATTGTACTAGTAAACCAATCCTTGGAATTCTGGTCAGTGCAATTAAATTATTCTTTTGAATAAATCTTCCGCAGTACATGAATAATAAAATACATAAGATGCACTTACAGAAAAATAGTACAAAAATAATACAAAAAGTTGTTATAGTCACAGATTTTCCAAAGATTTATTGACAAATTTGTACAGTTCGTGCTTCAAGTACAAATTTGTCAATAAATCTTTGTGCAATCTGTGATTATAACAACTTTTTGGATTATTTTTCTGTAAATGCATCTTATGTATTTTATGTATAGACATATTTAATTTATTTATTTCATTTCATTTACTTCTATTATAATTATTGTTTTCGAGATTGTTTTCACACCAAACAAAGAAACGAAATGTCGTGTTCTAATTTAGTAAATAAATAATTTTAATTCTGACTAATTTTACCGTTATTTTTCGCCTTCATTTTTGGAGAATATTCAATATACTTTAGTCTTGAGGTATATTATTTATTATAATAATAGTAATGTTTATAAATAAAAGAAAGTCCCTTATTTAAGTCATTACGAGCAATATTGCTCGCTATAACTGAGTTTGACTGTGTATTACCAACAAGTAAAATAAGTAATTAACAATATAGTACTTATAAGTTTCATGTGTAAAGCAAAGTTGCCTCCAAGCTTGGACCAAGGGAGAGTTTCCAATAAAGAAGGAATAACTTTTAAAGCCTCAGCTGGAACATTTATTAAGACACACTAAGTAATTGCGAACCATATTAGACGCTAAACGTTATGAATGCAGTACTGAGTGCAATAACCCGTCAAGCAGTTTTAAATTATACAGTCAGCAGAACTTGGCATATTTCCTGCGGTGGAATTTAATTAAAATATAATACCCTTGAGGCGCAGATTAGTGAGTTCTTCTTGTCGTAATGCAGAAATATTGAGTTAGATGTGTTGCTGTGCTGGAGACAGCGACGCAGATGCTCCTGGCGCCGGAAACATGCAGCGTTGACCAATTACAGACTCGCATCGGCACATATCCGGATAACAGCCACCTTGTACAGCTGCCTCCATTACGATAAACCGTGAAATGGATGGCCTATACAGGCCAGCCTATTTCACACATAACATCATCAGATAGCTTAATCAGAGCTTAATAATATTGGGGGTAAGCTACTGGTGATCGTCAGTTCGTCACGGAGTACCTCCATATTTTTACTTCAAATTTTATAAACACACTTAGAAGATAGCATTTAAAGGAATATATAAATCGGTATTATAAATGTTAGTAAATGTTACGACATTGGCAACAGTCGTTTACTGATACTGTTAATATATGCTAATTACTTGTTTTGTGTCTTTAATAATAATTATATAAGGAAGAAAACTCCGTAATGTTGTAATTTAAAAAATAAAGACGTTGCGGCAGTATTAAATGTTTGATTATTTTAGCCATTTCAGAGTGATAGTCCGGTTAAGTTCATGAAAATAATCTATACGATACAGATGCTGCATGAATTAAATAGTGCTCAAGAAACATGCCTCCCATTTATAACATATAAATCCGTTGCTTTCTCTGACGTCTATTGTGCTCGAAAACCGCGCCTCCGATCATAACGCTTCTCGCGGCAGTTTTTGGACCTACATGACACGTTTGGCCTTTATAGAAATTTTATGGCAAATAGTCTCACCGCGAAATAAATAACACGAAAGGTTACCTAAGAATATGTCACACCAGTGCGTTCATAATAAATTTGACTGAGAACAACAGACTCTAATCTTGTAATAATAAACTTTAGTTTAGACGACTTCAAACAAATGTGAATGCACGACGGAATAATTTATCAGAATCACTTAATGACACTCTAATAGTGGGAGATTTAAGTAATAATTGATGCCATATATAATGGAAAAACCGCAGTTTCTTTCGTAACCATTTTAATAATGTTAATTTAAGTCCATCCACTTAACTATGACTCATGACTCACAAGCCCTTTTAAAATAAAATTGTGTCGTTTAAGTCGACAATTTTCCATTTGCTCTTGGTCACTAACAGTCTTTTAATGAATGCAAGAAACAAAATTTGCCTGCCACTATATTTTCAATACCGTCACGTCCTTTATATTTCACGGGATAATTTGATGTGAAATCAATCCGCCATAAATTGTTACAACGGCCACGTATTGGCGTCAAATAATGGATTTGATTAATTAAATAACTCACTACATACAGAGAGCCAATCAGATAAATTGGTAATGCAAACACGCAGTCAATTTAGTAATGTCGACATGTTTAAAAAGTTTTCATTTTACAACAATAATTCTGTACTCAAGAGTGTAACAAATCTGTTCTGAAGAAATAAATAGAGTTGCGACGATAGTTTTGTCAATGTCCGAGCAACAAGAAAGCTTAATTTTTTTTCTGGTATTTATTTAGACTTAATATTCCGCTTTATGCATTTCGTTAAAGTAACAGGTCAGTCATCACCAATGTATTAAGTGGAGACTGTTATTCAAGGCAGCATACATGGACCTCGTCGATATTAAGAGTTGAACAACGGTTTATTTGCAGTCCACGAGGAATATACATACACCATGAGTCCGCATACAGGCAATGAATCACACACATGGTCAGGCGAGTTTCTCGTTTCACGCTTGGTTAATAGTCCAATATTTCGTTTTCTGCGCAGTGGTGTTGCCAATACACACCAATCAGCCGCACAAATCAATTTACTTCTCAGATGGCATTGGCGTAACCGGACAATGGGTTACAAAAAAAAGCACAGAATTTTGTGTTCACTGTTAAACACATGCTCAAAAATGAAGAATTGTAAAAATGTATAAATGTTATTGCTGAAGATATTTTGCCTATACGAAGAGTGAAAATAATACTGAGACCCTCTGACCTGTTTAACACAGTTACATCTGGATCATGTTCAAAATTTATTTCACGTGTTAACTTTCGTTGATAAATTTCAAGAGAAGGCATAGTTTAGTGTTTTAATTTTTCACAATTTTTTACGCTATAATATAAATTTTTTTGAAAACGTAATTTCCATTTAATTTATGCGTGATCATTTTATTTGCATCTGAGTTTGAATATATATTCGTGTACACACTATTCATCTGTGGATCTTGATGTTATTAAGCTTTAACAAAATAGATTGAGCAAAACTCGATATGACTTTCAAATTATTAATGACAAAACAATACAATAACAGAATAAAAATTGCTTACAGTAAAGTTCTTAGGACCACTAAATCATAACTAACAAATTGGTGTAGCAGTCTCGAATCCGGAATTAATTAAAGGTAGCTATATACAATTTACACACTATCCACTTTTCATTTAAATTCTAAAATTACGCTGTGAAGAATGTCATTCAGTAAAATCTCTGCTCAGGTTTATATGACGGACAAAGCGCGCACAGGGACGAGAGTTGACGAGATTAAGTCAGAGGTTAACAGTAAACGTCGAGATATGCATATTCTAATCTGTTAATTATTTTTTTTATCAGCTTACTACAGATAACAAGAACGGTAATAATGTAATTGAAAAATAAGCTTAGAAACCAATAAAGTAATTTAATACATTTTTATCTATACCTATTGAATTTTTCTTAGCTCTAGAGGCACAGTAATTTTAAAAACAATTTATCACTTCTTCAGATATAATATTGTTATGATTTTCGTAGCTAAAACTTAGAGAATTTAAATGAAGTAGTGTGTTAATATTTAGATGTTTCGGAAAACGTACGGTAATAATTGGGTTTGATCGGAATAGGTCAAAGAAAAACCAATTGACGAACCTTCTTCAACGATCGAAAGGGGATTGAATATAAATAATCACCAGAAAAGTTTGTCAATTTTAATATAAAAATAGTAGAGGAATAGTGAATGGTCACGGAGACTGGGATTAAAGCTGCTGGTGAATAGATATGCTGAGCACGTATCACTCCAAATTCGGAATGTGTCATGTAAGATGACAGTCCGCAGTGGACAAGGCCCTGAATGCGCTGCAGAACCAAGGAAGGAAGAGGGATACTGGACTGTAAGGGCCCTGGAGCCAAGCCATTTTTTTCCAGAAGGAAGTACAAACTTAGACTAATTTATCATTCCTCAGGCTGACCCCCATCCCTCACTCCTACTGTTTTACATAGGCAACGCGCAGTGGGGAGCCAATTCCCAGTCCGAGAGATCATCACGAGCCTCCTCCAAATCTAGTTCAAACTGAATTTATGCAAGCCTATCTAAGAAATCTAAAGTGACTTTCTAGCAGTTCCGTCATCTCACAATGTGACGCCCTTGTCGCTTATTTTATGCGTTATTCCACATCCAAGAGTCTTCCAAGTTTTAATGTTACAGAGGTTTGAATATTGAATCTTGGTAAAGAAAAATATATTCATCAATATATGACAATATGATTATCACAAAATAATATAAAGGTACTACAATATACATTTGAAAATAACTTCCCGTAATTTAAATATTTTTTAAAGTCAAGAAAAACTTATGATACAAAAAAAAACGTTTGTAGATAAAAATAAAGATTTTTTATGAATATATTTTATTAGAGGGTTAAATTGTTAAAGTATAAATCGTCACCGTGACCGGCGATGCGTCAAGATAGCATATTTACTATAACTTCCGACGTTATAAATATATAATTTTTTTTTGGTTAACAGGCTACATGAGGGTGATCCTGAAACAGGCAACTCCCCTTTAATAGCATAGGAAGGGAATTGAAAAGGGGGGATGCGGAAGCTAGAGCAAGGTAGCCAAGGGTTAACTAGGGCACCCGGGCTATGGCTTAAGGATCCTACCCGGTGTTTCACCTAAAGAGATGCAGGGAAAACCCTAGAAAACCTGCATCAGGTAGGTCGGGCATTGGGTACTATTCTCACGCCCTTCCGAATGACGGGAGACGAGTCTGCTGTGGGGACGCAGCATTCCCTTCTCCGTGTCTCCACCAGTTTCAGGAGGCAGTTGGCCGACTGATCCAATGGGATCAGCGGACAGCTCTTGCCATATGACCCCGGTACATATACCTCCTAAAAGAGGTGAAGGTGTCTCGGCATATGAGAACTTTGATAAAAAGTACCCAGAGAGAGTGCGAAGCATTCCCGACATGATCAGATGAGCCCCACAGTCACTCTGGGCTGAAGCGCCTGCGAGAAAACTCCCGCAGCGCCCTCCGTCCATAAATATATAATGTTTGAACGATAGTATATAAATATAACAATACATGTTTCGTATGTGGAAAACAGAAATTTATTTCTGTCACTGTGTGCAACCAAATATAAATTACTTGACCTTCATCATACTTGTATAGGTTGAAACACGATAGCATTTCTAATATATATATGCAAGAATACGAAAAAAATCACATATATAAATGTTTCAGATTTCACAAAAACCAATTTCATTCAAGAATATTCAATGATCACTATCACTTTTCCTTAGTTATGCAACTTAATCGCGAAGCCACTTTCCCTAATAAAATTTATTCGTTCTGTCGCTTGAAAAATACAAACTTTTAACATTTATTACTAAACCATAATTCTAACCATTTTTCTAAAAGCTCTTATAATAAGCCGTAGAGACAAGTTTCCTCAAGAGAAAACGTCTGGATGGAATATGCGATATCAGATTTGTGTCAGCAAATTCCATAAAAAATGAAATTGCGGCATGATGAACAAAATGAATAACAGAATTGATTACTTTTAAGTGTTTCCATTCGTCCCGAATCTGTAATTTCTACAACTCTAAGTTCTTTTTGCACAACACATACGTTTTAATTTGTATTTATGATGATTGTCAAGTAATGAAAATTTATATTTGTTTAATCCTTTGGTTGATCGTTCTCTATATTTTTTGTGACGCATTTCTTCCCCCTTCTTATAAGTGCGTGACACACAACCTGGCGTTTGCTTTACGTTTCAGGATGAAATGACATTACCAGATTCGATGTTTGCACGGGAAGTTGTTCGGCTGTTTTGAAGTCCGTGTGCGCCACGTTGCTTAATGAGCTCGTTACAAACCCCGGAATCCACGACATGCGTCACCCCTAAAGCACAGCACGAACATGCTCTGCCTTAAGAGTTTCTGGCGTCAATACATTTCCCGCGTACCACTCATTCGTCTTCTTAAACAGGAATGTCATGATCTCAGGCCGCCTTGCCGCAGTATCAGGCAATATATAGAAGGACGAAAATTCACAAAAAATATAAGCTACGGCATTTTTGCCTCTGCGTGATAAGAAATCAGAATACCGCTTTACCACATAAAAGAACAGTATTTACGGAATGAAAATTGAATAGTGACAAGGGATGTAAGGGAACGTCGATAGTAAAAAGTTCTTTTTATTGAAGTATTTATTATAAATTTGCTCGTGTATCATGTCAGGAACTTTGTAATTATTTTTAAAACACTGCATTCTGTGATCTATTTCAAACGCGTATTAATGGTATTTTAATTGACAGTCTACAAGTTTTCCAAATAATCTTTCCACGGAACATTGATAAATGTCAACGTCATTGAGGTGAGACTTCTTTACATCGCTGGAAACTTCGGAAAGTAAGCTAGTGAATTTGTTGTGATGCTACCACGTAACAGAAAAAGAAAACGAGAGATAGGGAGAGACAGAAAATAGAGTGATATGGAAAGAGAGAGAGAGATGATACAGAGAAGGGGAGAAAAAGAAAGAGAAAACAGAGAGAGGAAGAGAGCTGGTGAATAGACTACCAGCGAGTGAGATAAGGAGCTAGTTATTTCACTGAACAATAATATATTTACAAGGAGCGAAAGAGACTTTTAATATGAATACAACGCTTCAGAACCTTCGTCAAAAGCGTAGGTACTTATCCGTGTTTCAAAGATCATTGCTTTCACATTAATACAACCCATCATCTTATTATAACTTCTTTTGTTCAAAGCTTTGTAATCACTATAAAAATCTTTGCATTTAAGTTGAAATATAATAAAATTTAGTAATAAGAAGGAAAGAAATAAGAACAGTAAAATTATAAAACGCAAAATTATTTAAGTTTTAAACGCTCTAATTCGCTAATATCTGTGGAATATCAGTTAAGAATTGAAGCATTTTTTAATATTAAATTAATTTTATTTTTTCTCCTAACAAATTTAACAAAGTATTTTTATTAAGGTGATTAGGAGGATAAACAGGCACATCATAATCACTTAAATCAGGTTATAGTAATCATGTTTTGAAAGTATTTTGTCAAAGTGGACAAAATGGGTTTACCTTAATTAATGAACACTCGCAGCATTATTGGGCTTGTAATGTAGTGTGATAATGTCGTTTCAATGTCATAAACTCCATATCTAATTATTTTTCATTATGAAGACATTTATTTATACTCTCTGTCGGAAGATATTCTGTGACAAAATTCATTAACGGGCTTCTAAGCTGATACCAGACCATTCTTTAGATACAGTTGTTTGCTTTGTATCAATAATTAATAGAGATTAGAAATCCCTTATCGACCGCAAAAATAAAAATTAATTTAAAATATACAAATATGTGTAATAAAATTATTATAATATTAATTTTAACGATATTTGTGATAGAACGAATCCGATGGGTTAGCTTTAAAGTGACACTAAATTGCACATTGAAATTACTTGTATTTTTTCTTACTATGAAATTAAAATCACTGAAATCAACTTCGGCCATGGAGAAGCTTTTAAATGGCAGAAGAAAGAGAATATACAATACCAGGGTGTATTATGCATTTTTGTTATATTAATATTGGTTCAAAACATAATGTTTGTAAATTAATGTCTTTGTGTGAATTTTATTAAAAATATTTTACGTAATTAGATTGCTGATTTTAAATCAATTTTTCCCATCGACGCTCAAGTCGCCCAGATCGACCTCCAATAATGTTTTATCGACCATTATTGGAGTCGATATCATCACTTTGGCGACCCTCATATAAAATGGAAACACATGGACGATGGATACGTTATCCTGAAACTGGTAAAAGTCAGTTTTTCGTTATTGCTTTTTAAGAAAAAATCATTGTGCTCCACGAACTTATGAATCGTACGCTAACAATTACTTTCCCGAAGAATTACTTGGACATACATGTCGAAATATTAGAACTTAATGAAATCGTTATAATGGAAGAGTTTGTGTTAAAATTAGTTAACTGCATGTGGTTTTTTAGGGAATATGTGTTAAAATTTGCTGCACATATTCAACTGGAATGCATGAGCTGTCCGTCGCAAGGCCCGAGGGAATGACGTGTTCTGTAAAGCAACACATGTTTCTATAAATAACGCCACAAAGATTTTTATGTTGAATAACAACACAGAGTCAGTGTATCGTACCAGGTGCATTATCGAAGAAACGATTCACAGTTGCATGCCATACTCTGAAACTTTACAATATTTGATAAGAATATTTTCAGTTGAATTATTTTGTCTTTTATTTTTGACTACTCTGGGATTTATTACTTCAGAAAAAATCTTTTATTTAAATATCTTATACTTATTTTCGGATTACGGAAGACAATAAAATAATTATATATATATAGTTATAGAGGTTAAACCGAGTTTTTGGATATTGATTATAGCTGAAACCATTTCGTATAACTAAGATAATTATTGTCTATGAACATAAAAAATATGTATGAACAATAATACTACAATGCTTTGTAAAAAAACTATAGTAGAATTGTATTTTGTTGTTAATATTATTATATATAGCTACACGTTGGTGAAAGCTAATTATAATGGGTTATTATGATAAATTAAGGAAGTTAATATATTTAATAGTTGAGAAAATTGCTATTATTTCACCTCGGCAAGTTTCGAATTTACCTTCTCTCTTTTCCAACCGCCAATCGGCCGCAATTTCAAATGGAACCTATTGTTTGGTATTTGCACAATTGCAGCTAATAGGAACATATAGCTGTTTGTAATTATCCACGACTAGCTTCCGAATTGACGTAAGCAAATCTTTCTTGGATTAGGGATGGATGCCATTTATTTAAGAGACTGACGCCTGTTGTCCATAAAAGATCTATTCTACTATTGTCCGAAGCTGACCACGCTCACATAAAAAACACTTTATCACGCAAAATCTTACTACTTTACAGTTCCTTGAGAAGTAAAATTATTCTAAGAAACGTGATGTCCGAAGCTGACCGATGTATACCGAAGGAGACCGACGTTTTTCTATGTAGTCTAAGTTTTTTGTTTGTAGCGAAGTGAATTGAAATGAATCTCGGAAACAGCAATACCGAAAATTTATCTATCCACTGATACCACAATTATGTTATTTTGTGTCGTTGTGCGCTTCAAGAAATATATTAAAATAACTCTAGAAATATCAGCTTGCCTGGATCTAGGTGAAAGCAAAATAATAATGATAAAGATGATTTACGGTTATGGATAAGTAAAGATTTCCAAAAACAGGCAGCAAAAGTTATCAGAAAGCGAAACAAATTAAATTATTTATTGGTTCGAAAGAGAAATTTGATTTCACAATAGTAAATAAAAAAACTGACATTATTTTTGAATAGGGAATACAATATATAATTTAAATGTTAAGAATCAAGTTTTTAATTTGAATGTAACAGTCACACACAACGGGAAGGGGACAAATAGGACAGAAACGTTGCTGTACAGTTGAATTAAAATTTTATGATTAATAAAAAGTTTTATTTGTTTAAATATGCTGTTTTTGGCTGTTAAATATTTCTTAATATTATTACAATATCCAAAAATAATGTATTATCAGAATAATTTTAAGTCAAAGGAAGTAGAAATGCTCCAATTAAAGTTTAATTGGAGCGTATAGCTAATTTACAAGAAAGGCAAGAAAGGAATTGAGCTTCAATTGATGCATTTTTACTTCCGCCCGGAAAATGGGAGTTCCGAGTTCGAGTCCCTGGTTGATATTGTTCCATTCTTGTCTTTCTTCTAAATAATTTAAATTTTAAATCAAATCTCGAGTAAGTACATAACGTAATTATATATGTATTTGAAACATGTTCACCAGGAAAGCCTTCGATCCGTAATTATATAGTTTCGTGGTTTGGGATGATTAATATTTGGATTTAATTGTATTATGTAGTCAACATATTGTACTAACAGTTTGATAATATCTCATGTTTCGTTTCTTTTGGTTTCCTGTGTCCTCGTTTTCACTTTAGCACAACGTCAAAATTTACAGTGTTGCATTCAATTATGGGGAAAACCGTTACACTATCTTGTATAAAACTGTTTGGAATAAAGAATAAATATAGATTTAGTGTTACGAAATAACTTTCATTGGCAGATTTACTGAAAAATAGTTTCAATTTATTAATAGTAATTATCTCTTTCAAGATTGCCTTTAAATTTGTTACAAGATACTTTCGAAGGTTAGGAAATTCCACATTTCTGTAGCGCTGTGCTAACTAAACTGTAATGTAATCTCAAGGAAAGCTAAAGAACAAACTTTTACCGAGTTTTAATTACTGTTCACTTAAGAGTTCATAAACTTGAAATTTATAAAAAGAGACATATCGATCCGGAAAAATCATACTTAACTTTTGAATTTTATTTTAGTGATCAACTTTGACCTGGGTTTTACGGGTAATTATTTAAAAATGTATTGGTTGGAGAGTAAGGTGTGAGAAAGCCAACAAACATACATACTAGTTTGACGAGGTATCAAACCCTGTATCGCATTTTCTACTCTGACGTGAGCAAATATTTGTTTTCTGGGTGTCACGTACTCGAGGATTCCGAGAGATCCGTAAATCAGTAAAAATTAAGTTTGTTCCTTTTAATATAATTCTTCTCTTTTAGTGATGAGCCAGGTTCATCCCCATTTTATAAACGGATTTTTCTCCCTGTAACTAGATACGGATCCCGTTGTACCGACGGGTTGTCGTATTTTCAAGAATTGGATTCGCTTCTCCCTCCGGTCTCATTGACCTAACTTTTCTACAGTTTCTTTCTTTGCTCTCGTGATTTCTCAGAAGACAAGATCTTTTTCTTTGTAGAACGTCGAAATGACAAGTCTAGGCAGTTGATTTTAAATCGAGTTTTAATCCTTACAATGCTTGTATAAGATCATTGATTTCTAGCTTTTATTAGATGCCAGGTGTTTATCAAATAAGTTGTCTTCATTATTCAGGGATCATAAAATATATAGAACTATGGAGGAACATCGGCCGTATTATGAACATGATAAAACAAACTGCAAAATATAAATGAATAGGATTTAACGAGTGACAGAAATGAACAATTTAAAAATATTCAGCAGTTGAAAAAAGAGAATGATAGAAAGACCTAGACCTCTCACTGTGCAGTTTCTGCCACCTGGCTGGCAATTGCGGTATATATAGTCCCGAGCTACTCGTTCATGGGGAGGATTTTCGGGTTTTCATTTATAGACCGTCACTCTGTCTGCCAGTCAAGCGGGTATTTATGTATGAAATGTGGACGACGAACCCAGGGACAAGTCCCAGACGATTGCCGTTAACTCTCGGCTACTAGCGTTGCCTTTCGCCGCTGCATATGGAATTCTGAGGCCAACAAGAGTTTTCACTTGAGGTGACATTTTTTGTTCTTTAAATAGCCAATTGTTTGGACTTTGTGTAATCTGTTTTCTCGATTCAAGACTTAAATTTTTTATTATAATAAACTGTTTAAATGTAAGTACGTTTGTTAAATTTATGGAAAGCCATTGCAAGAACTTCGAGCTCCCTCCCAAGAAACCGAGCGTGGAAAGATCTCGGCTTGCCACCTTCTACTGCTACATTCTAAAAGGGACCCAGCACAATTACTTCGTATCATAGTTCATGCATTGGAACTATATCAGGTATACAAGTATATATTAAGGTAACTACTGGTAAAGTTTCTAAACAGGAATGTGCAGTCGTGATTTTGTATTTCAGATTTTTTTGTGAACAATTAATTTTTTAACGTATTGGCCATTATATTCAACTACTGAGAGATAAATAGAGCCATTTCATTTCTGTCAGTGCAAGGTAGTTTATTTTAAAATTAATTCTACGCTGTTTACTAAAATAACCTCAAGAATTTAATCTTTTTTCCACTTATTAACTTTTCTTTTGTTCAGTATATTTTATTATTTTATTTCATCACTGTGCAAAGAGTGATTTGTTAAGTGTTTATTCTTTGCCCGAAACGTGAAGTAAGATGGAAAGCTTTTGTTAATGCCGACGCTTTGATTCGATAATGAAGTCAGAGTCGTGATTTAGTGACCATAACGTTGAACTATGCACCAAGTTTGTCCGTCACGGTAAGGGAGTGTTTACCCTTCGGAGAACAGAGCCCACTGTAAAGAGACCGCAGCAAACAGTCAAGTTAATATTCACGAGTCGAGGAGAGACTTGGACAGAGAGGTTGGTCGGAGGAGACGATCAAATTAGAATGATGTTTCCATTTTACATAAGGAATCTGATATTGCAAATTGGACTGGAATCTTGATATTTTATTTCTTGTTAGGAAAATTTCTTTCAATCTTTTTAATTTGTGAAATTTTCAGGTATATTTTTTGAAATAATAAATTTAAGGACTGAATACTGCTTTAAATTGTGAGGGGTGATACATTTAATTTCTTATTATGGTTGCATAATAGACGATTCTCTTACACTATCGTTTGAACTGAAGTTTGAAGGATTCTGAATTCAGATACGTATATAACCGAACAGTTCAGAAACAGTAATTTTCATTAGTCTAATTAAGAGCCAGAGCTAATAATCTCATGTAGAAATACACACAGTGGTGAAGGGAGAGAGGGAGGGGGAAAGGGAGTTAGGGAGAAAGAGGGAGAGGAACAGAGAGGGATATATATATAATCCCTCTCTGTATATATATATATATATATATATATATATAGAGAGAGAGAGAGAGAGAGAGAGAGAGAGATGGGGAAGAGAAAATTATGGTGGACCAATATTTCAATTAGAAAATACCTTACTCTGATGGAACTGAGTTTTGAAAGTAACTGCGTAATGAACACATGAATCAAAATTAATAAAAAACTTATTGGAACTTGGAAAATATTCGCAGTGTCCGTTATTAGTATTAATAGTTTGTGTATGCGTAAATCAAGTTCCTCTAGACTAACTTCAGCTCACATAAAGGTAACAAGGGAAAATATCATTTATCATCATATTCAGTGGTACTAAGAAATGCTTAGAAACTGAAATTTTTATTATTTAGAAAAATAGCTTTCAGTAACTAGTATTTGAAAAGAGAATTATTTTCAAATTAGAAAATCTGATACACAATACTTCGTTGTATTTGGGAGGAAAGTTGTCGGGTTCAATAAATCTGTTCCCGCTTTTGTGAAAAAATATCCACAAGTTACACGTTTGACATTTTCTCATACATCTGTCAGTTTGAATTAATCGAATCACCAATTTCTGTGTAACACACTGCATTCTGATTCACCCTCTAAACCTATAACAGTTTTTGCTCTTCTCTACAGTAAATAATATTTTTATGACCCATATTACATAATAAATTGTTTTACAGAATTTAAAACTAAGCAGCAAAATTTTTATCTCATCTATAGTATATTTATTTATTGTTGTATAAAAATTAAGAAATTATTTAATGACACAACACGGTTTTGAACATAAAAATGTTAGTGTTAAATGAGATGAAGTATTAGGAAATTAAAAAATTAAGTGAAGAAGTAAATCACTTATTTTTGTCGGTTAATTGCCAACTACCTTATATAATTAATATTAGGTTCTTTCTTATGTAGTTGCATATTTTTAAATTGTTATATTAAATATTTTAATACATTTTTACATCATATTAATTTATCAATAAGGGACAGTGGCACTTTATTAATTAGAGTTGGTAAATATTTGTATGATAATTTACAGACAGTTAAAAATTATACTTCCTACTGAATAATAAGAATATACTGTTACCATGAACTATTATTTATTTTTACTATACTAATGCGATATTAATATTGCTGTAATTGGTTTACAATTTATTGCAAGTTAAATGTTTGTAAGTGTGTGTAACTGATATGTGATATGTATTTAATATGACTATATGAGGAATTCATTCCAAGTTAATTTCAATAAATTAATCAGACGTTATGAATATTGCTTCACTTGACACTTTCTGCCTCCTTCAAACCATGTTTCTCTTAAAGACCTACAGACATAACTAATTTATTGTTATGGACGATCGATATATAAGTTATGGTCATTAGTTTTAAAAGTATTTGATCCATTCGAATCTAGTGTTGGCCTCCAGTTTGGAAAAATGTCCTAGGTTCAAAGGCGAATTTGATATCTTATTCCCTAAATATTCAACCCTGAATTCGGAAAAGTGGTAAATGGAAAGAAATGAAGATTACAGCGGGGAAACGTATAAAAACTCTCCTGTTTTGTAGATAAAATATTTTAGCATTCCCTGCTATATTTTTTATAAAAGTCCTTTTAAATCGCGCTCATATCATAGCCAAGCAAAGCTAAAAATTTTCTCTCTAGGTTTTTCATTATAATTTCCTCATCTTATTTCTGGTAATGGTAATCAAGTAAATGTTTTAAAATTGCTACCAGACGAAAATCTCCACATATTCAGGCCTCTAAGAGGAATGATCTTCAACGATGACACAAATTCAAAATTAAATATAATATATTTAATCTATGGGGATACCAACCGCAAACTTGTTTTTTGTATGGCGATTTTGAACCCTAGAACCGACCAAAGCACATTTTCACGTAGTTACTGGACGTCTTACTCAGGAATTCTGGTTTTGTTTACCCATGTATCTTAAACTGAGCAATGTTCCTACTTCCAGTTAGATGTTTAGGATGATTTTGGTTGAACGTAGTTAATTCAGTACTATATGGTAAATATAAATGATGTTGATCTCAACGAAGCATAAAAACTTTAAAATTACTACCTGAAGTTTAAAATGATTAAAGACGGTCTTTCTCACTGTGACGTACGTGAGTTGTTTTAAGTGAAAGGTCAGGAACGCGAGATTAACAGATTTTCGGAAACAAGTTGAATTATGATGCGGCTTTATGACGTGGCTTCCTTTGAGACGTCTCCTGCTAGTGACTGAGAGAGGGCTTGCTATTTCAGACTTGAGAGAAGCAGTCTCACTTGTTTGGCTGTACACACGTCAAAGGAGACCACTGGAACGACCGTCAAAGTGAAACCAGCCAGTTGCGATCACAAGGACGCACGTTGGTCGCAATGAATTTACGACGTACGGATTACATGCCAGCTGAATAGAGGTTGAAACTAAATTTTAACTTTCAAACTCTTGGGGATAAGCCAGTCCAAAAGCATTCATTTTTAACGTCAAACGTTAAATGTGAAACAAAATACCGTAATAATTACATCAATACTTCCGTCCGTTGTCCTCGGACATAGTCATTTCTAAAATTACATGTGTATTCCTGAATTTAAGAGATTAGCGTAAACATGGTATAATCTGAAGACATATCATATGAACTCATTTACTACACTCCTTAGTTTATAATTTATTCCTAGCGGAACATACTGAGATGGTATCAGTTTATGATTGTTGTTTCATCCAATCAGTAGTATCCGACTCTTGGCGATTCGATGGGTTAGCTTTTTCCGATCTTGTAATTCATCCGTCAACTGCCTTAAGCTCAACTCCGTGTCAGTTTTGATAGTGTCAAGCTAACGTGTTATCTGACGGCCTGGATGTCTCTTGCCGCTGACTGCTCCAAGAATCAGGTCTTTCTCTAACGAATTTGATCGCATCACGTGGCCAAAATACGTAAGGCTGAGTTTTGTGATCTTGCCTTCCAATGACATGTCTGGGTTGATGCGCTCCAGCACTGCCTTGTTCGTCACCCTTGCTGCCCATGGAATGCGTGTTCCACCCTTGTCTCCCTCTTCTGTTCTTACCCCACACACTTCCCTCTAATGTTAATTTTACAAAACCATTCACATCTTAAAACGTGGCCTATTAATCTATCCCTTCTCTTAGTCAACGTCCTCCATATTGTTCACTCTTCCACCTATTCTGTTAAGAAATTCGTCGATAGTGATTATATCCACCCATCTGATTTTCAGAATTCTCCTATAGCACCACATTTCAAAGGCATCTATTCTTTTCCTTTCTGAAACTCCTATCGTCCACGGTTCACACCCATATATAACGCCACACTTTATACTAACATTTTTAGCAATCATTTCCTAATATTTACTTGTATTAGCCGTAAATAAATTCCTCTTTTCTGCGAAAGCCTTCTTTGCCTGTGCTATCCTGCTCTTTGTGTGTACTGTACTTCTACCATCCCTAATTATTATGCTGCGCAAGTAGCAGAATTCCTTAACTTCCTTCAATCTACCACCCTTCGTTATTCCACTGTTTCCCATACTACACTCCATTACCTTGGTTTTTCTTCTATTAATCCTCACATTGAACTCTGTATCCAGGAGGTTCATGCCGTTTATTATGGTTTCCAAGTTTTCTTCTGATTCCCCTAATACCTACAGTATCATCGGTAAATCGTAGGGTTTAATTTCTATTTTATTACATGGATAATTAAACTATAGAATAAGGATAATTTCCTTGAAGTGAATAAAAATTAGATTGAAGTACTACATTACGATAGTGACAGTGAAGTAAAGTAAAGACAGAAAGTATACTTGACGTTATTCTGGTAACGGCAAATGTTGAAAATTTATTTCATGCAAAGAAATATTTTATTGCTGAATTGACACTTAATAAATTATCAATAAGGTTAACACATCTGGATGAGGACGAATAAATGTTAGACAGCAGTATGTAAGATTATGAAAAGTAAATCATTTTGGTGTTTTAAATTTACGTATTAAATTCTGGATGGTAAATGTGCGGCATGGAGAATGAGTAAAAATCTCCTATACAACAAATAATTAATTAAATCTTAAAGCACGGATTTTTGTGATATTTTTTCCAATCTTTTCAGGTTGGATTTCCGTAGATCACGGTGGTGTACGAGGAGATTCACCGCGTAACACGAAACCGTTGTGTAGCTCTTACCCGAAACATGTGTCCAAATAAAAGACATTTCTGGGCAAGTCACGAGTTAGTTTATGGGAGATGTGTGAGAAATGGGGAACAGCAAGGGTGCAGCATCCCCACAGCGGTGTAACACGTGGACTCCCAGAGGCGGGCAACAACGAGCGGCAAAATATGGCCACATTTACCACCCTCGCACACCAATAGCTATACACAAGGGGAAGCCGGGAACATCCAACAGATTCAAGCTTTCTCGAAGTTGGACAACAAACAATTCAAAATAATCGATTTCATTTTTGAATCCACGAAATACATGGTAATGCACATTACAAAAGTTGTTGGAATTATTTGAAACGACAACACTTCTTTATATATGTTGAATAACTTTGTTCTTTATTTCGCCTTGTCCATTCTCTACTGAGGCTCATCTTGCTTTTGGAGTGAACTGTCCGAGGTCAAATATATTATACATGCAAAACTCCGGCCAAATACAGAAGCAGCACTAACAATGGACGATGTGATAACTCTGGCCGTCTTTACAGCCATTACCTTTAAGCTGTTATTCATAAGAAAGTGGCTTAAACAATTTTTACAATAAATAATTATAAGAGTAATGAAATCTGTCATCATCTAAACATCAGAAGGAGATAAAACTAGTTATTTTTTTCTTTTATGCCTTTCTTTAAGATTTGCATTGTTAACCATGTCAGTTACTGTTCTTTGTTTTTATGTGTCTAAATGGAACACAGGAACTCAGTTACAGTGCCAGAAACGTAACCTAGAACATAATACTATTTAATTCGATCAGTCAGTGTGATAGATTCTGAACGAAACTAAATGAAGAGTGTGGCACCGTTAATTAAATTACGTACTTTGTAGACGTGAGGGAGATAGGAGAGATGATACAATTCCAGAGACAGGATTTATACAATTTGTATCCAGCATGTGAAGTAGTTTCATTGCACCATAAGGAACGCTAAAATCATCACTCGACGTAACGCGTTAACTGGCGGTCTCAAAATTATTGTTTAAAATCTGTACTCTGTAATAATAAAATTTCAATTTCAAAATTACTTTAAATATTAAATATTTTCGACTCGTTTTTAGGAGCAATAAAACGCCGATGACGTCATAATACGTCACGTATCCAAATTAAAATTTCTAATCTTTTTCTCAGGGTTAATACGTGGGTTCACTTGCAACCAAATAAACTAGCAAAGGAATAAAGTTTACACGAATTTTCACAAATGTATCAAACAAGTTTGAATTATCCAACACAATCGATACACAATACAAATCAATCGTTACGGCCCTTAGTGAAATGATTATTATTTAATATTCACATTTATAAGATTTCCAAAAAAAGTATTTCCATTTATCTCTGACGTTTAAAACTCTTCTCTCTCCATATAGTTTTGTTTCAAATCAGATAAGGTTCGTTACAATATCTACCAACTGATCTCCAGAGACGACATACCTCCTCGCCAAAGATGATATCTTTCATTCCTCCAAATTTGGCGAAGATATGTTTCCTTTGTAGTCATACCACAACTCTAGAAGTGCTAACGTGCCTTAAAACTGTTCCAATGCATTAATTAATATTGAATGCTATATGAATAATACTTTTCTTGACATTATATTCTTATAATTATAAGTAAAGTACATTAAATGTAACAATATTTGTTTCATTGCAGAAATATTTGATAAAATTACATATGAAATACAGTAACATTTCTATTAAAAATCTGTCCACATGTATGCTTTTGATTCAATATAATTTTAAACAAACGGTACTTAAAATTTGTTTGATAATGCTTTGAGGATGGATCGGTCTGTTATAGCGAGAATGAACCACAAATTTAGATATTGCAGAGGTATAAAACAGAGACATGGAATAATAATTAATAGAGCTAATATTTAAAAATAATATTCGTGCAAAATCGTAGGAAAATTAGTAAAAGTCGAGGGGTAAATTTATGAGAACACTTGTTATATCAGGCTTCAATATTCCCAATTTAATATTTTACTGTTTGCGCCGATGTAAGTAATTATCTTAATGGTTATAATTAGAACTAAAGGTACTTTAAATGTAAAATTTATATAACTTAGTTGTAAGACGATGTGTAATACTTTAATTAATCGATTCGTATTTTCCTTTAAGTCCAAGCAAACCTGTACACTGTTAGAGAGAAATTATCTTCCTGAGGTATCTCGAGTGTTGTGGTCATACATAAGCCTTGTTAATTCCGCCGAGGGGTCGGTGGAAGATAAAGCACTGCCTTTCGACGAAGCTATTGTTTAGCAACAACACCTACAGGAATTAAATTGGCAGCTTGCCAGTCGCAGTTCTCTGCGATGGTAGAGACCAAGTGATGGACGGCCCGGTATATTGTAAAATTCCAGCGCGTTTAGAGTGGTGAAGACTCGTTCTCGTAATGCTTCTCGTCCCTATTTGGTCAGTCTGCTGTCTGCGGCCTGCTTTTTCAGAAGTCCTCCAAGTTGGAAACTCCTGGTCATGGCAATACTTCAGCGTTAATTTTATAGCGAAGAATAATGAAAATAAAAATGTTGGTTGGGTTTTCCATTGTCTAGAAGGAATAGAAGATCCGACATTTTGAACATTAACGAAAAAGTTTCGTCTCCAGAGTAACAGATAAAGAATTACGGAACTGGTGAACTGAGTCTGATCACTCCTTAAAAAGAACGTGCTGTTCCAGAGAGAGGACTGTCAAGGCGTTTTAGACAGTAACATTAAAAGTTTCAGAATTGATAACGTAATAAGTAGTACACAAGAAGCGAACAAGAAGAATATTTATAGATACTTGTTCAATACATTTATTTTTAATTACTCACCATTTCTGATGCGACATTTCTAGTGTTGTATAGTATAGCAATAAGCGAAATTCAGATGAGTAATGTGAAAAAATTACCGGTGGAAAGTGACTATCTGAGTAGTAAATGACAAATACATCCCAAAAGTGGGGAAAGTCAAAGAAATTATAAAATGAATTTAGAAAAGCAAATATTTCTAATTTCACGTGGCCCGTGCAGAGAGGGATTGTATAATTGGGGATGGAAAATCCTGTTGTAATGGAGTGCAGTGTTGGCTGTGGAATTTAACTATACATACTATTTCATGCGGTGAAGGTGATTTTAGGATGGAAAAATCTCGACCGGACCGGGAATCTGACCCTGGAGATATTTCAGTTACTCCCCGTCAGGTACGAGTTGATACTTAAGTTCAGTTCCGCAGAATTCAAGTCAGAGTTTGGTTTGAATCTATTTCTTCTGTTTATTAAATATTTGAAATATTAGTAAGTAAAGTAGTACTGGGATTTTTACTAATAAATCTTAATTTCTTATTTTATTTAAGTGTTCTAATAATTTTCGAAATACTCTGTTTCATTTTTTTTCGTACAAGAAACATCGTTACTTAAAATACATCAAATTCTTTTTCAGTATTTTTAAAACTTATCATTCCTCTGTCGTTCCTCATTGTTTTTATTTCTGCATATTAGACTAATCTTTAACTTATACTTACATACCTATAAGAAAGTTATTAATGAATTCACAGCATTGTAACTTAAAATAAAAGCATGTGCGTGACATCTTAGTTGAAAAATCCAATTTTCTTGTCAAATTAAGAAAGGTAATTTATTGTAAAGTGATACTCAAACGCATTTGGAAGAAAATAAAACATATCTGTTTGCTATCCTTGTTTGACTCAGAAAACGTTCCTGGCGATCTTCTGCCTTCTGACTAATGTATCACGCCGAATACTATAAACTGTGAGCCATTTTTTAAACATCTGTAATGAATTAGAATACTTAATGAAGCAAGATAATGTTTAGTTGGTCCCGGAAATTCTCGTCTCTGCATCTGAGGAAATATTTTTTCATAGAGTATTTGTTGACCATCTGTGCGTAACCGTTAACTGCATAAATATCCTGCAGGAATATTCCCAAGAAGCCAAAGGCAATGCAGTTAGCTGTAGCTAATAACTCAAAAGGGACCTGAAGTTCCTCTATCCCTCCTTGCTTCCTTTAAATCCAGGAAGCTAACAAGCATTTAAAACATATAAATACCAATATAAAACATGAGCTCATCCTGTTCAAAGTAACCAACAGACTCGAAACATTTTATTTCAATATATTGGTATTTAATTATGTACATTAGTTTGTTTCATCTTCAGACTGTATTTATTAAATTGTACTGACTCGTGGAATCTAGTATTTTTTAATATATTGTAAAGTGAGCCTATGGAATACTTCTTGAAGTTTGGGGAAATATATGATCATTAATTTTCAGCTATGAGTTTGGAGACGATTCATGCGAAGGAACTCTCATAAGCCTGAATCGCAAAATGTTGCAATATGGCTGGTTCTGAGACTTTAAGCATTCGTATCTTTTGTCTGAAAAATATAGAATATCAAGGTTCTACATGAGACGAGGTCTCGTTATCTTCAAAGAAATTTATATGTAGATTATAATCCGATTTCCCTTTCCATTTTTTTTACTACGAAATGGGCAGCGGGTTTCTTTGAAATCATCATTTACGTGTTTTGCATATGAATGAATTTCTTTGATTTATATATAGATAAGTAGTTAAATTTAAAAAACCTGACAAGTGAACCCCAAGCGCAATGAATGAAGAGCACCTAGCTGTGTTGTTTGTTGTTGTTCTCTACTTTATTTTCTCGACATTTTCAACGCAACCCCAGCGTCATTTACTCCGTAAATTCGAATTCAGTTGCCTACGTTCCGCCCCTTTCTTGCTTTCTCCCTTCGTTCGCACGTTTCTCTAATTCAGTGCTTCTAACATGTGTTGTGAAAAATGGTCTCGTATGGTGTACATGAGACATATCTCACACTACGCTCGCATGAAAGTCGAGAAGTGTGAGTTGGAGTTCGTCTTCTTCACTGAATTATTATTTTTTATTACGGTAACTTACATCCTAGGATATCAGTTGTTTTTACATGATATATAGTATATAACACGACTATATGATATAATTGATTGTCCAGTGACAAACAATTTCATAGCGAGAGAAATGAGTGAGCTGTGAATATAATTTTGCTATAGCGGTAATAAAATTTGTTTAGCTTATTATTGGCGGTGAATATCAGAAGACTGAATTATTGAGTATAGTAATTCTCAAACGCTTCATAATTGCATGAAAATATAGAATTTTTTCAACCATACTATAATGATCCAATTGTTTTTATAATTAGTCGATAATTTACGATATATACAGTATACAGATAGAAAATGAATATAATTATTGTAGCATATAGTAAGACTGAACAGTATTGATTAGACCCAAATAAAAAAATTATTAATTTTTGGGTGCACCAATTATTATTTATATAAGGGTTATTTATGTAATTAGGTAGAGGAAATGTTTTGTTAGTTCTTCTTTTGAAGATGATTTCCTTATATTTTAACTGTTTAATGTATCCTTAGAGTTTAGTAAATATAGAAGCAAGTTATATTGTATCCTTTCTGTCTAATCGAAAGTCTTATGCTTTTTTAATTTGTTTTGTTTTTTGTGTCACAGTTATATACATATAAATTGGAGTTATCACATGCAGAATTAATGATTCAGTGAACTCAGTTGAATTAGTAATGGTAGATTTTGCATGATGACCTTGAAGTAACTCGAATTAATAATTTTCTTTCAGCAGCATTGAAAATTTACTCTTTTACGGAAGAATTACCACAAAATTATTTGACAACAAGGATTGAAATTATTCTGCAAACGTTGTAACATACCCAACGCGTTGAATAATATATTTTCGTAAAAATTATTTTGGGAACCATAAAATGTTTTATGAGCACGGTGATTATTAGAACGGGAGATTGCTTGAATTAAGAGAAAGAACTTGGAATTTGAGACATTAAAATGCAATACATTGACAATAGTTTGATATATGTGGAATTAAGTGCAGAAGAAATGAGAAGTTTAACATTAAGCAATTCACAAAACGTTTTATGATGTGGTTTCCATTAATGTGTCTTTCTCCATTCAGTTTTAGTATCAACCGGTTGGTTGTAATTGGAAAATATAGGTGTGTTAGTGATCTTTAATCTGCTTAATGGAATGTAAAACAACACAGAAGCTCAAAAATTTATTTGTAAAATAGGTATTTTTCATAAAATTATATTTAGTTATTTTTTCTGTTTCAGATAAATGTCTAGGTTATTAGTTTAATTTATAAAATGTGTTTAATTTTTCTTTCCTTAAATAGAATTTTAAATGTAATTATTTTTAATAAGAAGCAGCAGTTTTTGCACTCTTGCAATTGTCAAATATTTTTCTTACAGAATTGATTGTAAAGTGCGATATTAAAAATATAATTGGAAGGTCACTAATAACCCTAGGGTTGATGCGACATAAATATTTAAAAAAAGAAGTAAATTGCAAGCCAAAACTTGAGATGAGTTTAGATCTTATGAAGTTGAATGGAATTAATGTCAGTTGTTTACAATCATGGATTTACATGTAATTTTATTACTTGTTTTAATAAATGTGTTAGGATGCCGAAGTTAAGTTTATCTGCAGATGGCATTTAATCTAAACCCAAGCTGATGCAATCCAGAATGTCGTGTCGTATCACCACGAAAACCTATAAGAAATTCACTCAACGGATAGGGAAATAAATTCTGTGGCGCCATGTTTTATGAATGAGGTGGTGATTGAACATTAACTCGCTATAGGGAAATAAATTCAGTTATAACTTGGATAGAAGGCACAATGGAATATATTAACATAACAGAAAGTGGTTCCAGAAGAAGAAGTTATTAAGAAACTAGTGAGAACTATATAATAGAATAGTTGTACGACTGATTGCGCACCGACTGCCCACATTAGAGCTTCACCACCTTCTAAGATTAATTCGGTCTCGTGCTTAAACAAAACGAGCACTTGGAAACTGTTTCCACGAGACAATAATATGCAAATGTATGCTGCAACTTAAACAGAACTCTCTACTTCATTACACCGTCTGCAGTTTTGCTCAAGGGTGCACTGCTTGTTTTTTTAAAAATATTTTTGCACGTTAATATTTTCATTCCTTGTAATCCCAAAAAGGAGAACAATCGCGTAGCAGCTGGGCGGAATTCCCATCAATTACATATTCCGCTTGGCCCTGTACATCAATCACAGACTCGGCGCCAATTTCCCCCTCACTCTCAGTTACATGCAAAAAGGGACATTATTCAATTATTTTCCATTTATGTTCATTGTTTAATATTTATATAATGGACGGAATCATGCTACAGCGGGATCACCCGAAAGTAATTTTTGTTTCGGAAACGAAAGCTACATATTTTATGTTTGTTTACCACGAGATAAATGTAAAGGATATGAACAAAGTGTTGATTATCTCAATAGTTGCTGTTTCTATCTCTACTATTAATTGAAGCACGTGATGAAAGTTGAAACCTTTTTAAGCTACCCTAATCTTACAACAGTATTATATTAGCTCAGGGAGTCAAGTTAAAAGGCCATCATCTACCAATAGTAAAATGAACAGAAGTGGCAGAATATTTGTTTGTTGAAAATATAACTGATAGTTCTAAATTCTTTATTTTTCTCGCTATATACGCTTATGTCCACATCAATGCATATGCTTAACGAGGTATGTCAACTGTAGTTTCAGTTTAACGTTGAAGTTAAAGAACGTCGTGTTTTACGAACAACCGCCACGTCAAGCCCAAAGTTAATCTTGCGGTTCTAAGCTACGGAGTTTCTGGAAAGAAAAATATTGTAAAAGTATTACTGAATATGGATGAATTGTAAAATATTTTCTTTTAGAAGATCATAATGGAAATATTTTGACCTGACCCGGGCGGCTACCCTCCAATATTTGGGACCAGATCACTATTATACAGATCATAGCACATTAACTTAACTGAAACACCACTAGATGTACAATATATATTGTTTTCGCTTTATTGTTTGTTAATTACAGCCCCAGCCTTGAGGGTTATCACTCTCATTCCGAATTGGTTTGATCTTATACATAAAATAACATCTGGAGAAACGCTATTAATTTAGTTACCCCCCTAAAAATATTTATTCGATGCAAATATCCGCCTTTTCGCATGTTTTAATTTTCCCATCCCTGTCCACCCATACTCTAGGGTTGGAAGTCGTGTCTTACACCAAAATTGTTTCTGAGTGGCAACGTACATGTATACAAAATTTGGTCGATATTGGCCCACGCGTTTAGTTTGCATACACACAAATTCATTCAAAATTGTACCTGTTTTACGCATAAACAATTAATTTTATTTACAAGCATAAGCTAGAAATCATATAACTTCAGTCTGTTTAGCGCATAATTATTTGTAAATTTAACAAAAGTTTTATTAAAGTAACAATATATTTATTTTTTAGTTTCTTTCTCCCCATACTATGCTCTATATAAATAGAACGTGCAAGGCAACAAACAGCCATTTTTTAGAGAGTAAATTACTTGAAGTTTTCACCTTTCGCTCGTAAGAATATCACGGGTAATGAGTTTATATGAAAACAAAACATATTTCAACGAAGAAAAAAGCCACCGGGAGGATGTAGAACCAGTGCATGAAGGATGAAAATCACCAATTTTTTTTTCCTAGATGAAAATGGATACTTAAGCTTTGTTGAAGATTCTCGAATTCTAATCAAACGTAAAACGAGAAAAATTTGTACGTATGCTAAAAAATATTTTGTTCTCAATAATATTTTAAAATTGAATCGTTAAATACGAACATAAATATTAGAGAAGATTGATAATAGAAAAGTACATAATTTTTACCTATAATTCAGCCCATTGAATCGGCAGAAAAAACTACAATACTATTCAATAAATAAATAATCCTTCATTACCTTCAACCATGAATAAAAATCCGGTCAATTTGTCAGCAAAAAATATTGATATTTTGTTGACTTCTACAACGTTTCGTCAATATTTGTGGACTACACCAGGTTACTAGACAAAAATTTAATAAACTTTGCTCGGTTACGGCCGAAATGCTATTTAACAATGTATATGTACACGACGCGAAATATGTGAATATAATTTTATACATTTAAATTATCAGTTATATTTATTTAATTGTAATAGATACTTTTTATATTTTAACGAAATATTCTGTAAACAAAATTGTAATGGTTTATTCAATTTTTGTCTAGTTGCCTGATGAATTCCACAAATATGGAAGAAACACTGTAGAAGTCAAATCAATATAATAATTGTCTGCTGAGAAACTGGGTGGAGGTTTTATCTATAATAATATTATTAAAGAAAATAAGTCACTTTTTTCTTTTACCTTGGCGCTACATCGCACTATGGACTGTGGCCTACCAAAACGACTGGCAAACTGTCATCTTACATGGCACATCTCGTTTTGTTTTTGGATAGCAACGTGTTTAGTGTAGATATTCTGTCTTAATCCCAGTTTTCGTGACCATGACCTACTAAATTCTCAGCAAGAGTATTTTCACTTATTAATACAAACGGGTTTTAAAATAATAGTTCTACGTTTTCAAACCTGTGAGCGACGGGTAAGCTAGAATTATGAGGTTATAAACACTGCCACTGAAGTAAAACTAAATTACGGTAAATTATTAAAAAATGTTTAACTGACTTAAAATTATAATTTAATTGAAAACTCAATTGACATTGCGGGGTTTATCAGTAAACGCAAACACTTTTGGCGAGTATTTATCCCTCTTGTTCATTAATTTGTAAATCTAACCTTTCCCAAATATCGTGCATGAAGTTGGTTCTGTTCTGGAAGATTAGTTTAATATATATCTATAGTGTGCATTCAACTGTGATATATTAAACGTATTCCTTTGAATAGCTGGATCATTAGCGACTGCTGAAATGAACAGACGAAACATGCACGGCTTACACTTTAGTTTCTCACCTGCGTTAACTAAAGTCAATCTATGATTCTCTACTTTTACATACACACTTTCTACACGTAAATGGACGGATTAATATAATTTTAGTAATTTTCAGACCTCGATTTTCCCATTCTGGTAATCAGTTTCGATTGATCCTCAACGTTCTTATGTTCGTTACTAGCAGAATCCATATTTCCACGAACATGACCATGTTTGTCAACGATAGCTAGTAATTTGAAACACTAATTAGCGGAACTGACGTAATAAATGAAACACCCATAACTTCTAATATTCAAGGGAAATTTTTTACAGTTTTTCTAGTCTCTAATGTAAGTAGGTTATTTTATTAAAAGATGTTATAAAATTATAAAATGATATATGAATTGTATGAATATTAAATCAATATAAACTCCAGTGCTTAGTAAGTATAAACTCCAATTTTTTCAGCATTTTTTAACTTATCAGTACGTGATAATCATTTGATATTGTCCAACTATAAAATTTATAAGTAGAATCCGAAAATTAGAATATTCAAATAAGTAGTTATTACAATAATCGAAATAGAGCATTTAATTGTAAAAATTTAATTATTAACAATTCAATATTTCAGTAAATCTTATTTCAGAATTCCTGGGTTTTGAATTGAAATAAATACTAGTAATTTAAAATGAATTTTTATAAGCCAAAAAAGTCAGTTAAAAGTTATGATTCATTAATTAAATTTAAAAATGAGCTGCTTCTGTCAGAATTTGGACCATAATCAGGATAACATAAAATGAATTACAACTTATAGATGTAATTGTAGAACAACACTACAGGATAGTAAAAGATTATAAAAAGATGAAACTACAAAGATTAACTGCATAAAGGTTGGAATGTTGCATATTAACCATCTAACTATTATCAAACCCACTCGAAGAATCAGTTTTGACATTTTATTGAATGAGAAAAAGTATCTAAGAAACTGGTAGGTATTTCGAATTTCTGTCCTTATCTAAAATTTGGAAATTATCCTCGTCTAAAATATCATTGGAAATGATAGATAAATTATCATGTTGATGCTTAATGTTAGATATATGTTTCATAATTCTGTAATTATGGCGCTCTTGATTTAGATTATTTAAGGTTAAGCAATTATTTCATTTTAATTTTTATTAACAGTTCGTTAAAATTTTCAATAACAGTAGATTTATTAGTGACTCAATATAAAGTATATAGGCGATTATGATTACTAAATTTTATATTTCTAAACCAAATTTGATTATTGAATATTATCATTTCATGTTCAAGATCAAGGAACGATAAGTTAGGCATTTAACATCAGCACAAGGCAAGTAATGATGTTAAATACTGGTAACATGTTACTAGGCAGCAGATACCAAAGAAATGATATGTTGAAGTACTTTCTCATTTTTAATGCCTATACGTCTTAACACGTTTTTTTAGTCAAACTCATCATAAAAAGTTCAGCTCGAAACTGGATAATTCTTTTCATTCTTGCGAGTAGCTTAGTTATAAAATCTCATTTTACGTCGAACGATTTGAATACAAAACGATAAAAATAATTGGTAGCTAAACAACATATATTAAGCTATAAAAATCTTAAATTTTTAAATTTAAGGACATTTAATAAGAGAAGGTCTAATAAGGAAAAAAAGAATTTAATGATGGAATATTTTAAACTGGTATAAAATTATTAAACAATAAAAACGGAAGTCTGTAAATATTATTGAATACATTTAAATAGAAAATTAGACTAACAGTAATAAAATTCTTTCTTTGTACTGTAAAAATGTTTAGAGGATTAATGATGGTAATTTTAAAGCGGAGTGGGTTTACTGGAAAATCGACATTGATTCAAACAACGTTTTGCTTTTTTGTAACACGTTCTACCGTAGTTGTTACCTTCTAGTAACAGGTTGTTCTTACTACATCGCTATAAAGTAACTACTTTTTTGGATTTGGTCGATGTGTAGAATGTGGACCTAATTTTAGCGTCTCACTATCCAAGACAACGTGAGGGTGAGAGTTTATCCTGCACGTCGCTTATCACAAGAACCCCGATCGTTTCCCTCGTCCAGAGCGATTATAGTTTACCCTAAAGTCAATGCTATAAATTGAAACATGTCTACGAAAAAGAGGGAAATTTTTATGAGCTGTAAAAAACAAATCGTTACGGGTCTACTGTTTAAAAATGTTCACACTCTTGTACTGTAGTCACAACTTAGTAATCATTTTACTGTGAGATTTATTAATAAAGCTCGGTGGATAATAATTTCATTCCAAATTCTGAATTTGTCTACATTTACAACGAATAATTTGTGTGTTACATTTGAGCTGGCGATACTCTCATTAAACTTCAGCATAAATTTTTGTACCTCTTCTTGTACGTTTTCAGGGCGGACGTATAATGTTGATATGAGAGACGGGTAATCCATCATTTACCACAACTCTTAGCTCTGTATTGTAGCACAGAATGTCACCTCGTGACATTTATGACAAATCACACTACATTTATGTAGTAGAATTTTCATTAGAATCATTATATGCATTTTTCCGAAAAGATATTTTTAGTTTTTCTATATTTCACAAATAACAGAACTTGAATTGAATGAATAAGTGTTATATTTACAAGGATCATATTCTTAATTTTTCCAAGATGTTTCAACAACAAACATTTTTCAGAATTATTGTCAATAATTGTCATTTTTTGATGCTGACGACTTTTTTATGCCACTTACAGCAGGCATGAAAGTCAGGCCTTGATTTCTAAAATTTGTATTTTCATGTATCGTTTTTATTTACCTGTCTAAAATAATTAATATATAAATATAAAGGTCAAACGGGCATAAAATCAACAGATTTACTAAGAAAATTTCGTTTCGTTCCTAGTTTAGGTTTTCTTCAGGAGAACAATAATATTTAACATTTCTATTACAACAGACGTGGAATTAATTTATATAGTATTATATAATTTGTGAAATTTTAGATTCTAATAATACTCTGCATTAAGTTCTCATATTTGTTTCCCGAACCATTAATCTCCTAAAGAAGGCTCAATAAAGAGCGAAACGTCGCGTCGTGATCTAATTGTATTAACTGCCTTTTCAATTGATAAAACATTTGTTATTATTTGGACATTATATTTAATGTGTTATTATGTACCACATTAATTTCAATGAAAATTTCGTCAATGAAAGTAAAATTAAAATATTTATTTCTGTAGTTATTATAATGAATAGCAGAATAGAGGAAGAGCGAACAATATAGAGGACGTTGATCAAGAGTAGTGATAGACGTTTCAAGACATGAGGGTATTGTAAAATTATTATTATAAGAGGGAGGCAAAGAATGGAATACGCCAAGCAGATTAGGGAGCATGTAGGATGTGGTAGTTATGCGGAATTGAAAAGGCTTGCGCAAGATGTTACCATGGAGGGTTGAATCAGTCGAGTCTTAGGACTGAATACCACAACAATATAATGAAAGTAGAATTCAACAATTCCATCTGCTTTCTTAAGTAGGGTATTGTAAATGTTAAGACATAAATTTTTAAATATTTTTGAGTAAGGAAAGAACTGTAGTAGTTTAAAACACGAATATATGGGAATGTATTACGGCCGCTTATAACATAAAAACAGAATTTGAACTTCAGGTATTATTGGGAAATAAATTATTTTTTATCTATGAGATATTCGTCTTGAATTCGTATTACACAATGGTAATATTAAAGTAGAATTTTATGGTTTGACTTGGTAAGGTGTGACGTAACAGCGGGCTCTTGATTTATAAGGTTGTTACTTTCGTCTTCCTTAACCTGGCACAAAAGATTTCCTATGTAGCAGTATTACCTCTCATATAAAATGTAAAGTTTCGAAAATAACGCAAAACATCAAAATATCTATTTATGCACCACTATACTAATTTATTTAATTAATAAAATAATATCAGATCTTACAAAATAAATTAGTACTTAAATCAACAGTAAAGTTTTATGTTTAAATGTATATTTTTCCCATGTTGGTACATAGTGCAGTATAATTGAAAAATTTTCAGTGTTTCGCAACCCCCTAGTGGAATGATATAAAGGTATTATTCTTGAAGGTGACCTGTATGTATGGCATGCGTTAAGTTTTTTTTTACGTTGGCGGGCGTAATATTTGCGGCAGGCTTTTCCACAAGCCTCGTGATTTATTGCGAGATTTGAAATACTGCAGACGTAATGGAATAACAGGGAGGCAACGGTTGCTCACTCGTATATTTATTCTAATCGCCTAAGACGTGGCCAGCACTGCAATATCGTTAAGTGAACCAGCCCCCGAGACATTAAAATTTTACAAGGAACAACAAAGGGAGCTTCGAAGGCGCCATTACCGTTTTCCAATCATCCACTGTCAGCAATATATATATACCTTGCTAACAGAAACATGTTCCGAATATATAGTTTCCTACATTGCGTTAATACGATGAGGTGAATGTTTTTTTTATATTTATCGTCGAGCATGGTTGAATAGAAAGTAAAGTTGTGTAATTTTAAAAGAACCCATAGCCATTTTGTATCGGATTTTTAAGTGGGTACATTTTTAGCACAATTCAGACGGAATAATTTAAGTTATCTTAGAGATAAAATTTTCTAAACTTTATGCCTTGAGTATTTAGTCTTATTTCAGACAGAACATGTTCCATCAAACCTACTGTGCTGAACGGAAAAGAAATCGACATCTAGACTGAGTGCAATTAATTATTTTATAACTTGAAAAAATTACTTACCAAATTAATCTGCGCTTATTTTTTCCATCTGTTACATTCGGAATTATTTTATTTTCTATGGTACACAGATCTTTTTATCTCTGTAACTTGTTTCAAATGAATGTATATATATTTATATTGAAACATAGTTTCTTTAAAATCTTTGTTAGTGAAGATCGACAATTTTACTGGTTGAATATATCATGTCATATCTAGTTGAATTGTCACTCATTAGAATCAACAAATCCTCGAAGTAGTCGGAAAATTCCGGTTGTGGTTTTTAATTTTATTTCACAATTTAAGACACTTGTAAATAATTAAAACTGTATATAATATTCGTATGAAAGTGATAATTACTTATTAATTTTTTATATAAGTAATAATTTAATTTCCATGTTAATAATATAAAAAATTAAAATAACGTTTGTAGTAAACAAATTATAAAATACGTTCCATATTTAGCAGGGTTATTGTAAACGGTGTGTGATACGTATATGGGAATTTCAGCGTGCGTATTCTGCCAACCATACTTCATTTTGAATTCTTCAGTGGAGAATATCTCGGCTGATTGATCACACGACAGCCGAAGGCTCTATAAATTCAATGCCGAATTGGAGGTTGCTGTATATATATATTTTTATCGAGAACCACGATACAAATTCTTTGACTGGAAGGTGACAGTGGCTCTTTGATCTAAGAAACTAAATGAGATTTTGTATTTTATAATTGAAATATGATGGTATTTAGTATTTGGTAATATGACGTAAGAAACTGCAGTAATATTCTGACATGGTCCAAAGCTTCTACATGCCGTTCTTCATACAACATTATCTGAGAGAGATTCAAAATTTAATTGAAGAATCCAAACAGAACAGCTTTGTGGGGTCTCTGTCGGGAATGGAATATTCTGTTTATTAGAAGCCGTGAAGGCAATGGGGACCTGCAAACTAGTGACTACTTTTAAGCAATCACTTTGCAGAAAAGTATGCAAAGAAAATTATAGTCACAGGCTTTCGAATTGTAATAATATTTCCTGGACTTAGAAAAATTCCATACCTGACCTCTAGCTGATATTTATGCACAAATGGTAATCGTTTGTCGAAGGAAGCGTTGGTTAATTAAATCAAATTTGGGTTTATAAACAATAAATTATACTTATACCTTACTGCCAAGAAAACTTATAAATAGTTTATGTACTTTAATTATTAAATCTTTCAAAGAAGTACTGAAATTAAGAATTTTTTCAGGAAACAGGTGGTATGTTTCTTATTATTATTTGTTATAATCTCTGATATAACAATTCAAGCAGTTGTCTGCTCAAAAGCTGATGAATAGTCCACGTACACAAGTGAGCCACAATCTTAATACTAATCTAGCATGTTGCGTCCCCACAACAAACTCTGACTTCTCGTTATCGAAATGGCATGGATTTTCTGTGCATCACATTTAGGTGCATGGTGGGTAATATCTTTGAACTACAGTTTTGGACCCACTTCCCCCCCACTTTTCCTTTGCTATTAGAAGGAAGAAGGATCGACGTGAATGATCCTTGTGTAGCTTGAACTTGTATAGCCAAACATGTCTTCAATAAATCATAGAGTGCAAGATAATTTTGATATTTCGAAACTGAAATATATTTCATTCGTAGAAATACTAGTAAAGTTAGAATATAAATCTGTTGACTTTAGTATTCCTTCTTAGAATACACATTTACAATGCATAGGAACCTAAAACCCGTTCTACTATTGTGTAGTCATTTGTTATCATGAATATGTATATAGCTTATGATGCACGCGAAACGTTTAAGAAATGCACAACTGAATTTTTAGCTTCGATTATCATTTCTTTTCCTCTCTAATGCATCAATCATTCAAGTTCGATTATATTAACTTTATATAACGATTATTACGTCACTGAGCAAGCGTTTGAGAATAGAAGTTTTGATAATCAAAGTTACGCAATGGTTAAAGCGACTAGGCAGATAATGCCTTTTTATACATCTTTTTCAATCAGCATCGTAAAGATAATTGTGTGAAAGACCCTTCATGTAATACTAAAGTGATAATAAAATCAGCTAGTTGAAGTTAAAGTACAGAAAAACACTTTCAGCAGTTAAAACTGCTTTCGAATTTTTATTGCAGGCTGTATTTCTTTATTTAATCGTCAGGCAAGAAGAATATGTGAAAAGTTTGGAGTCTCCATGGATTGAACTATAAATTGCCAAGTCTTTAAAGTGGCTCGAATAAAAAAATGAGTTTTAAATACGTCAGTTTTTAAAATTACAGATATTTACTCTAAAATTGTCTGTGGTTCTTTCTATGTCTGGCTATCCATTTGAAAGTAAAGAAAAAGTGGCAAGTTGGGGAAACTTTAAGATTAGACAAAAGTTTCTGACGTCCCATGGGCTCTTCATTAAGGATTCCTTAAAAGTTTTCAAACAAATACCTGGGTAACGTTGAAAATGGGAAGTCGACACTAATTAATGTATCAAATGATGCAAAACTCTAACAAGTATTGACTTACACATACCTTTCATTAAATGGCTAATTTTAGAAATTTGTAGTTTCAGAATAATTTATTGGATTTCTCAGCTAAGTTATTTTTTAACGGTATCGATTAAATAAAGTTTTTGTCTGAGAATAGTTTGGGTATTTACCTGGGTCGCTGCTGGAAGCGATGACTGTGAGTATGCTGCTGTGAAGTTTCACGTTCTCCTCTATGTCCACCTCGTATTGGGACTGTTGGAAGAAAGGCGGGTTCTCCGCCTTGTCAGCAGTTCCAGTGCGAATGAACTTCGTCACTGGAAAAAAAGGAAACAATAGTCGTAACATCTCCAATAGCCAAGTCTTTTTTTTCATATTATATTTTTCTGCGCGGGAAAAGACCATTTTTATACAAACTTCGAAACATGGACTAATAAAGGTCGATCTCATTATTATTGATAAAGGTAAAAATATATACAAATATTTTTAACAATTTTTGTAGTTTATCCTTTTTTATGGTTATTCTGCTTACGTATCCATTAAATGAAACTTTTGTTGTCACATTTATTTATGAATGGAGTAGGATCGCTTTAGGATAAATCTTATACCTCGCCTTTGGTCATGAACTCCGCTTTCACACGTTTCGGAGCCTATTCGAGACACTCTTCCGCACATACAGAAACTTCAATTATATTTATTGGGATGGATTATATTTATTTTATTTGCTTTTAAAAACTAGCAATTACTAAATACTAAAATTTACCTGACGCTTCAAATAAAACCAATTTACGTATATGTATCGAAGATCCAAAGAAGTTTATTTCTCAAATCCAAGATAGGTTACTTACGACAAAAAAAATTTAATTAAAAAAATATAACGTATCATAGATCAAAAGTATAGGCAACCCGCATTCACCCCATGCGCGTATGAGACACACAACCTTTTCGTCGAAAGATTTTTATTTTAATATTTTATGAACCCTACAAGATACCGAAACGAAACATACATGGAAATTCAATTTAAAATTCTTGTTTTAAACACTAAAGTTTTTATGTAAATACATTGCGCCTTTTCGTAGCCTATCCAAGACAAATTTCCAGACAGAAACACAACAATTTTATTTATTGGTATTTTCTGTACCTACCTACCAAATGATTGTTTTCTTGGTCAGTCGTAATATACATTCTTTTCTTGAAATGTATTCTCTTTTAATTTCTGACATCAATCATTCTGGGTACTTCCGCAATTATTTTACATATGTTCCTAGCGATTTTTACTTATGTCTATTTTTTCTGTGTATTTACTTGTAATATTTTTGTGTTTTTGCAATATAATGACTATTATACTCGACAATGGATGTTTCATAAAAAATTTTCTTTTAAGAATATTTAAAATGTTATTATTGATAAAATTATAATAACAAAACCTTTGACAGTCACTGTTTTAAAAATTTATTTATTTCAACGGTAGCTTTTGGCAGCTAAAAATGCCGTATTCCTCCTATTATAATTTAAAAAAAATTCCATTTTAAGAGCATTAACAGTACAACGTACTTTGCTGAATTTTAAAATGTTTGTGTTACTCAACACGTCGTCAGATGTTTTAAATATATTAATTTATTAAAACCGTGACCGTCAAAGGGTTTATTATAATCTATTTATCATCAACATTAAACGATCAAACAACCTAACACCCTATTATTTTCTTGATTGGAAACAAATCCTTCTTCGTTGTTTGTAATTTAAATTATACTTATTAAAAAGCGTACTGATAACCGAATTTACTTTTATCATAGGTTCAGAGTTTATTTCACAGGGATTAAGTCTATATTAATGTAAACCCGTTTTCTGGTGTAGAAATCTAATTGTTTCAAAGAAATGAAGTCTAGAAAGTTTTAACGCTCACAATCCACACTAAATTTTCCTTGCGATTAATTGTTATTATGTTTCATTGTCTTCGTCTTACTACTTGAAAATAAGTATTAAATGCATTTTAATTTAATGAGGTACTTCGAGCTTCGCTGGCAATATAGTCTCATCTGCTTCAAAGGAACTCTGATTACTGGCCTCGCGGAGCAACGGATATTTGCTAGCGTTCTTTCTTTTCTAGTCATAAAATTGCGTGTTACGTTAATAGGTTTGAACAGTTTTATTGCTACTAAGGTCTGAAAGTTAGATATTCTAGAAACAGGGTCTTCAAGGTTTATTTTAATTTATTCATGATTTTATGAGGGGACAAAGGAAAAATTACACGTGTAGTATGGTCTTTCATTATGAATAAGACTTTTACCATTTTGTGTATAGGGTATATTTCTCAAAATATTTAAATAATTTAATTAATTGACTACCAATTAAATACCATAAATTTAATATCTAATTGATTTATACGTCTCGTCACCAGGACTTCATCGGGCCAATTTTTAATATTGTTACCACAAAACGTGTTCCAAAAAGGAGAAAATATGATATTAAAAATTAATTATTAGAATAACTAGTATCTCAATAAAATTAGTAAAAATAAATAATAAATCTTACAATTTGGAAGGAGTTAGTTATAAATTTTGATTAACAGATACAAGTCAAAATGCACATAAGTTTATACGGGAATGCAACCAAGGGCTGTCTGAACCAAAGTGGAACTCAAGAATACAAAGAAACAATATAATTGGGATCCTTAACCTCACAATATGGATTAAATGATAAAATTGACCCTATTAATACGAGAACGTTTTCGTGGATGGTAGAATGTAAAATGCATCACGATAGTATATTTACTCTTGTTACTACGGATTTTCATTCTACTGATATGTTATATAATGTAATTTATATTTACAAAACCAAATAACCATATGATAAACTTTAAACTATTTTAGAAAAAGATGAAGTATTGTGACGATTTGAGAATATTTCGAAAATACGGATATAGTAACAGAAATTGAAATTTATATGACATCATAATTCAAAATTAAGGAAAATGACAGAAAAAATTAAAGTCTTTGTTCTTCTCCTCAGTTGATTTTTGTTTTGCATGAATCGCGAAGGAACACATTTCGTTGTTTTGGTTGTAGTTTTATTTTCCAATCTGTCACCAACAGTCTATATTTCAAAAGAAGTATTTGATATTTGAAACTCACTAACATTGTAATGAAGGTTATCGTAAATTTTTCACTTATTCATAGTTATTGCAACAGTTTTGGAGATTAATTTTTTAGTGAATTAATATTGATTATAAAATAGAAGTAGGACTGTTGACCAAAGAGATGAACTAACATTTTATTCTGTTTCTTAAATACAATTTAATTTCAATTATTTTTCCTTAATGCGCTTTTGACTTCAAGTCATATAAATTAAAATTTTCAAAAAGTAATAGGTGAAAATAAAATAAGTAACTGGGTAATTATTTTTAAGTTCAATTCAATCATTATATAAATTATTATTATTTATAAGAACGTATGAAAATAAATTAATTTAATTGGGGATATAAAATGATTAATGCAAACAATGATAAATTTGGAATTATTATAAATTTTATTAGCATTGTTCAGTACACGACGTTTCGTTCCTAAGATTGGAATCTCATCTAGTGAGTTTTAAGAACTCAAGAAATTTAGGAAGAAGAAAATGTATACGTGTATGACGCTCAAGGGAAGGGACAGAATAAAATGTTAATCATGTTTAAATTATATTTATACTGATTTATAGGCTCATTTACTAATTATTAATGCCAAATTGTCAGATAATGCAACTTATTTTAATTTTTTTATATAAAATTGAACCATGATGAAAAGATGTCATCTAATTTGAGTCACGATGACATTTCAGCCTCAAACTGCAGTTATTAGCGGCTCATGCAGCTAAAAACATAATTGATGGACACTGAGGAGTTGCGAGCAACTTGGGCGAAGCTTCTGGGAACTACAAATCGCGTTTCCCGCAACAAGCCCAGCGCCCCCATCGCTATACGTTACCAGCTTTGCATGCCGAAATACGCAAAGCAAGCTCATTTATAGCAAGCGCATGCCCTGACTCAGCACCAACAAAACAAACAACTATTTAACACTTAAATCTCAAAATATTAATTTTAATATGCCTGCGTTAGTCGGAATTGCATGAGAAAGAAACGAATTTCATGAATATTAAATGTATTTCTTTAAATGCAAATATGAGGCAGTTGCAGGGAGAATTAACACAGTTGTACTATTTTAACTGATAAAGATAAAATGTCAATAAAGATCCCCATCAATTCACTATAGGTTGTATAAACAATAAAGAGAAACTTTTCAAAACTAAATCTTCAAATTTCTATTTATTCTTATTGATAGTTGATGCTTTATGGTATCTTGAACGTTTACTGGAAATACTAATTGCCAATTATTTTCCATCTAAACCTAATAACAGTCGGACGAGTCAAGCATCTCTTTTCCTTTGCATCCAGAATTCTCTTCGTTCTACAGATTCGCTCGATTTCTTCTAAAAATAAATCTGTTACTGCTACAATAAAAATAAATCTAATCTATACATTTTCTTTGATTCACCTGATAACTAGGAGTCATTAGCTTATGTTGGTAAAATATTAAAGTTAATTATTATAAGGAAACTTGAAATAGAATGATATAATACGTTAAAGTTCCACGCCAACAGTTTTCATTATAAAAACTAATATCTAAATTTTTGAACTACTTTTTTCAACAGTTAATTCATGATTTCAAGGATAAAACAAAATAATAAAAAAATAATTTCAGACACTTCTTCATTTGTGGTAACATTCTCTCATGAAAAATTGTTACTCCTTTCTCGTATAGTAACGAGATTTTTACAGACAGAAAGCGAGCTGGATTCGTTGTAATATTCATTCCAGCAAAAACAGAATAACGTGAAGTAAAACTACAATTAACGTGAATGCGTGTCGATTTTTTGAACACACATTTAACCTTTGCTTTGGAAAGAGCAATATATTTCAATTGACCTGTAAACGTCAAAATGTTAACGACGGGAGAAATTAACTATACAAATTTACGTTTCTCAATGCAGGGCATGTACCTAATATATGTCATTATGTGAAAAAAATTAATAAAACTGATATATAATGTTCGTGTTTAATTTTATAACACTTTATTTTTATATTAGTATTAATAATCTTTTAAAATAATTTCAACTACTAAGAATAAGCGGGAAAGTGCAGAAAAGATAATCGGTGATGTCGTTCAAAATTTCTGTTATTACTCTGTTATTCGTGTGGATATGATTTTTGATTATAATACTAACAGATATTTCCGAAGTTATTGAGAAGATTGTTTCGCGACATGACTAAATAGCTGCATTAAAAATACATTGTTTAGAATGAGTGATGAATAATTTAGGGCTTACAGACGACTAATGTACGAACTTCCAAGTGAATTTTTTACATTTTGGAAAAAATTTAATTTTAATATTCTACAAAGCATAAGATGTCCAATATTTTATGAGGTTATCGAGTAATTAAAAGTTTTGACGCACTCAAAGCAGCCGTATTCATTCGGCTATATAAAAATTCTTTATGTAAACCCAACAAATATATGCTGCATTATTTAATTTTTCACTAGCTTTGTGGTCGTTAATTTTTCCAGGTTATGATTTCTCGTAATTTGTATACTCAGAATCACAAAAGCGTCATAAAGTTAACATGATAGTAATCAGAATGAAAGAAATGGCTGCATTAACTTTTTTTATGTAACATTTATTAATTGAAAGGATTTTCACTAAATGCGATGTCAAAGATAATGTTTAAAATTGGGTAACTGAAAGAATTAGAGAAGAGGTTGAAGAAAAGCGAATAATTATAGCTACAAATACGAATCGTGAGTTATGCACCGTTCGATATTTTATGAGGAATACAACGCGGTCACTCATATTTCCTTATCATCAAACGTAGAGGGGATGAAACAATTTCAATATTAAAAGTGAACTGACAGGCGGTTTCTGGTAAATAAAATAAGACGTTTAAATTGCGTTGAGGCAATATCGCAGAGCTCTCCTGCTGCCATTATGAAACAAATGGAATTCCTAACGTTAACAACTCTTTTTGAATGTATATAATGTTACTTGGCCATTCTCTTGCTATATTAAAATAGATGCAGCAGTCGCAAATAACCTCATGATTGATGCGAATTTAAACTGATAATAATAATAAATATATATCGCTGAAACTTTACCATTGGGACATCTGAGAAAATAGGGATTTTTAAGTTGATTATTTGGCTGTTGGTCGAAGTTTTCATAAAAGCGTAACTGAATATCGCTGACTGAAGTTAGGTAAAGAGTATTGCAGCTGGAATTTTTATAATTAAAATAAATAAATAATTTATAGGAAAGTGGAATTGGTAACTGTATAATTTTATGTTTATCGTTGCAGGGCATATTTCATGTTAAAGGAATAAAAGATAATTTAAATTAATTCCAAAGCGTATTTTACAAAATAAATGTAATATTGAATCTATAACACGTTCCTTCGTAGATGAAAAGTAAAAGTGGGTGTTTAATATTATAATCTATTGTAATTATAGTTTATTACGAATCAATTGAGATAAGATATTGTAGTAAGGTAATTTAATATTTTCTGTGACAAAAATAATGTTTCACGGTTATGATTGAAATATGAATTCGTTTTCGATAAAAAAACTTGAGGGGCACTCGACTATTCTAATATTTGGTTACTTTGTTGTTTTGGAAATCAATGAAGCGTTTCGTAGTTTTTTCTTTTTAAAAGAGCACAAAATAAGTTTATTTTTTAATTGAATTATGAAAGCCTATTTGTCAATTTTTATTTTATTCAAAATATGAAATATACTACGTTCGTCTCTCATTTGTGACCTTCTGGTATAAAAATTTAGCTGTTCATGGACCATGACTTCTTCGGTGTAAGGTGCATGAATAGCTTAATTTTTATATCTGAAGAAATCTCAAATAAGAGACGAAACGTAGCATATTTCATCTTTTGTATAAAATAAAAATTGACAAAGAGGCTGTTATAATTCATTTAACTATTTATTTCAATGTCAGAAAAGCTTATTTAAGTTAATTTTTTTTTAATAAATGTTGCTTTACTATATTATGACGTTAATTATACTGGTCGGAAATTGACATTTTGAACATTTACAAAAGCATATTTTTAAAATGTGTTTTAGTAAATGCAAGCAGTTAGTTTGAAATTGTTGCGCAAGCAAATATTATTTAAATTTTTTGTTAGATTCATGCATGACGTACCGAGGTAGGTGCTGTTTGTTAAGACCCATAGGACTTTGAGAGGGTCGACCATGCTTGCAGACGGAGCGCAACGCAGGACGTCCACGCGACGACGAAGCCAGCACAAGACTGGCGACCGTCGCTGCTCCGGCGCACACGCGTCGCGGACAAAGGGGCAGCGGCCAAAATACGAGTAATCCGCCTGCTTAGGTACGTATCTACCTTCGTCAAAGCGTGAACGCATCAAAGCCATCCAAGCATTCATAATGGCGTTTCATAAATATCACGAACAATAAACCTTAAAAATATAGCTTTTATCAAGCTCGACTATTGTTGCTTGCTGCCGCTATTTTTAAGGATTTTTTTTCTTTCGAAACTCATCTCTAGTTTGATTATTCTGTAGCATACTAAAATGTTTAAAATACTGGTTTAATAATTTTTGTATATTTATTACAGTTATAAAGAATTATTCAGTGTCAGCATTGCTTGATCGTGAATGCGGCGCTCTAGATGTGATTTATTCATATACAGGGCATTTAGAAACGATCATCCTTATGAACATCTCGGAACGAAAATTGTAAAACGACGTGTGGAAAATTTTCTTAAATATTAATCTAGGCACAGTAGTCTGTTTATAAAATCAAAGTTGAATAACGTAAATTACAACTAAGAATGATGATTAAAAAGTTACAGAAATACCTCAAGACGTTTCCTCCAATGTGTTTTAGACCTTATCAGGTGACGACGTGGCTTTTGACAGTCCCAAAAGCAGAAAATGTCAGTATAAAAAAGAATACAAATAATTAAGGAAGATAGTATATCGTAATAGATGGTGCTAAAACCATTGGTATCTCTGTGTACATTAATGGAATGGTTATAAGGTATAATTTGAATAATTTCATAAATAAGGTTGGCGTTATATCTACTGTGGTGATTTTATTGATGTATTACGATGTTAAGCGCTAGCATAATCTCTTTCAGAAGCGGTTACAGTGGTGTAGTTTACATATCTTTAATAAATTAACAGGGGGATTTACTTAATTTCATTTCAATTAAATAAATTTGTGAACCAAAATTTCCGAGCTAGGAAACTCATGGTGTCATTGCATGTAAGGTACCGAGGACTATGGAAGAACAAATATCCATTTAAGCGGACTTTTGTGAGGGGATTAAAAATGCCGCCGCTGATCAGCCAGGGTTGAAAATCAATCCGTGGTAAGCTAGGTCGTCAAAATGTTTGACACGCACGAATCTTTCACACAGGAAATGGGAATGTTCTTGTGCTGAGGTTTCGCGGTTGCCCCGTATTGGGAACTTGCGGGTGTGAAAGATGGCGTATCATGGACCAAAGTCAAGGATAATTTGGGTCTTAATGGGAGATCCTAGATTTTGAGCTTGATAGAAAAAGTTGAGAATAGATGAGATTTAATTTAGTTAAGTTCCAGATTTCACACAAGGAGTGAAGGACGAGTTTCAGATAGGGCAATTATGGGAGAGAAGTGATATAGAAGGCTTCAGACATGTACATAAAGAAGACATGTAAATAGCCAGGCATCATAGGCCATCCTGTTCCAGAAGATTAACGTCACCAATTCTGCGTCAATGATTCTAAAGATTCCTGAAAGTCAATTGTAAAGTACCCATAAGACTATATATCCATCAATTAGATGCAATTAGTGTTTTTAAATAATTATAAATATATTTGAGCCCACCATTCCCTGAGAAAAAGAATGAATTGGCCTTTGATATATAAATTATAAACAGTATTTATATGCTTTTGACAGACCTAGAAGATAATATTTTACTTTGTTTAGTTTTTGTTAAATATATTATAAAACTTTAACAGACTAATTATTTAGTTTACCCTGCTCTATTTATTAAAGTAAATTCAAAATGTCCCCTTTTAAAAACATTAAAGTAGCATGTTGAGGAGTTTTCTAACCACCTCCAGGGACGCAGGACTTGAGGTATAAGCCTACATGGATTTTGTCCAGAAGTGGTTCTAAACTCAGCCTCATTTATTGGTCTTTCTCGGTTGTCAATAGGAGGAATAAAAACCACGCCTGTTATTTTGAGAGACATGTTTTTCCGTTTGCTCTGGGCGTCTCGTTTGTGTAATCGACAAGCCTTTCCGAAAGTCCCATTCTGCAAATACATTTTTAATCCTACAACTTCTTGTAGTTTCTATACGGTTTAACTCCGACCAGCAACACAACTACCTGCCTCATAATGGAAAAATCTCGACCGGATCCGAGAATAGAAGTCGGGATCTACCAATTACTGGCTGAGCAACTACGTGGAATTGATAAAATGGAAGGACAGTGAAAAACTTAGAAATATTATTTAGTTTAGAAGATACCTTCTATACTGTGGTCCTATCTATTTAGGAGCGTCAAAATTCACATCGTTGCTTGATAAGGTCAAAAAATACTGGAGGAAAAGTTTTTTGGGGGGTTAACAGGCTACATAAGCATTACTTCAATTATTAATTATTATACTGTCTGCTTTGACCATTAATTCAATTTTGAAAATTTATTATTATTATAACTTTGGCTCAAATTATTGTAAATAATTTTACAATTCTCATTCAATGACCAGTGCTATATCGGTCACTATATATATTAGCTATATTACGTTAATAATACACGGTATGGAATTTCGTGACTGACAGATGCGTTTTATATTGTAAGTTAGCGCTTTAGCTACTAATGGAGTTTTCTTGATCGTTCTCTTGATAGACAAAATTATTTACGCCACATAAGCATTGAATGTGTTGCTTTCAATTCCTTTCTACTACAATTTATACTATAAGTGTTTCATATTACACCTAGTGTTACAGATTTATCGTCGTTCATCTCAGAGGACGCTGCGGTTGATTGTTAGTATAGCGTATTAATTTATTCATTTGTCACAATTTTGCATGTCAACACCAATATTAGTTGCATCACTAATTGCTCAGCATTTCATTCTCTCATTATGAATCGTACGCATTGATTGTAAATATTATATCGTGTTTCAACCAATTTAAATATCATATACGCATAAACAGTAGAAGTCATTAGCGATCGTCTCTTGTGATCGGATATATCATAGGTATAATTTTCAGTGAATTTGGAGTGTTCAATATTATAAATTTTATTAGTACTTTTCTTAATAGTATTAATTTATATTAACCCGCCCTATCATTTATTTGAAAATTTGCATTAATTAGTAACTTCTGTTTTACATAAAATACAATGAGTGGTCAAAAGACAAAATAATTTTAATTTAAAATAAGACGTTTCGTCTCCCTACCTTTGGGACCTCATCATTTCATTAATTAAAATATTTTTGATTTTTGTGCTGCTACCGTAACATTAAGGGCCACATTGTATTTTATTTACTACATTAATCAAGATTAATTTAATTATTTTAGTTATAACTTAAATTTTAAATGTTCGGCATTATAATGCGCAACCAATAAATTGTTTGATAAAAGTTTCTAGAGATGAACATTTACAAAAGGCTAAAGATTATAAGTATCCACACACATCTTAAAAGACGCTTCGGGATATTTTCCTCATTAAATGAGTTGGAAATAATTGGTTTTTCCATCATAAGATTCCTTTATATTCGCGTTCCTTTACCACTGTGTACGTTTTTAATATTAAATCCCCGGGAGCAGTGTACACAATTTCGTGATTTGTTTTATGTGAGCAAAAGTAAATTATTTAAAAGATTTTTGCTATAAAACTGAAAACGAGAGAGGATAGAAATTATTTCTAAAGTCAATTTATTAAATGTGTGGAACTAATTCACAATATTTTAAGCTCGAGAGAATTTAATAATGAAAACAGATAAATAAATAATGTTGAATAAATAATTGCCAAGCTTACTAGAAATGCATTTCTGAAAATTCATATAATCATATTTGAAACTTTCTTCCGATGCCCGGTCGAGGTTGGTCCTCGCAATGTAAATTAAGAATACAACGAATATAAAATGAATTTAGGGGGGAAGCGGAGTAAACAGACTCACGATACAAAATATGTAAAGTCTTTTTAATTATATGAAAACTATGACAAACTATACGTTACCCTCAAATATAAGAGCAAATGATGAAATATAAATTTTGTCGAAGAAATTAATTTATAATTAATTAATAACTGAATATTTTATTATTGATGCCATTGTGCTATAATTAGTAAGTTTTTTTGAGTCTTAGAACCGAAAAAGGTAATATGCTATAATTCACGTCTTAATAAATTATTATTGTTCTTTAGTATTGTAATAATTTACTGTATTTATTTTTATACTGTTCATCACACCAAAACATTAAACTCCTCGAATCTGTTTATTGAGATACAAAGAGTTTGAATCTTTAGTTATTCTTACCCATTATTATTTTATACTTAGCCTTAATAATTTCATATTATGTCTCTCAAAGTAAAAAAAATCTTCTTTAAGCTTTTCTGTAATTATACTGTCAACTTTACGATTATTTTTGTTGGTACGGTTTTAAATCCGTAGCTGGGACAAAAAGTTTCGTATTGTTTTCTATAGCCTCTGCATTCTTATGAAAGTAACGGATTCTGTAGCAAATTCGTCAAAACTTGCTCTGTTCTGTACACTTGTCCTGTAACAAGTTTCTGAGGAAGGTGTAGTTATAAATCCAATAGGGCTTTTTAACGTAATTATTTCTACGAACGCTAGCTTTCAAAATAGCTCAAGAAGAATTCGAAGTAATATTAAAACGTAGTAAAATGAGAAAAATATGTATTCCTATAATTACTCTAGTGGAATTATAAAAATTGCGAGACAGTAAAATTGAATTAAATAGAAATTGAAAAATTATCGAAATTGAAAATTTAGTTTTAATTAAATGTTGATGTACTGTATATGGCGCAGTAATTTAAAGTTGTTAATTTCTGAAGTTGAATGTCTCTCGTAACTCAGTGACTTGCACTTCGTTGAAGTGTATCATATGAAGTTACGATTTAAGTTTCAAGGGTTTTTGAGGACAGCTTTAATTTCCAGTCTAGTCATGTGAGATAAGTAAACAGCGCTTCAGGAGATTTAAGTTGCTATTTAGTGGGAAAAACTAAAGGCAACTCCGTTATTACAAATTAAGCAAAACCCACCACAGGACTTAATAACGACATAGCTTAATTAATTTAAATTTTATGAAAAAACATTGTTAAACTGATTCAAGTTACGATTACGAACGGACATGTATATCCAGTAATTTAATGAATTTTGAAAATTGTTTATTTTTTAATAATTTTTACTATTATCATTATTTATACCGTTATTCTACTGAAAGTAACTAAAAAAATATTCTTAACATTTATAAAATGCGTTTCATTGAAGGCCTTGTGTCTTGCACATTTTCAATACGAGATATTTCTCAACCTACCAGATATTTTCATATTAGGATTATTGAAGTTTTATGATGTTAAATTATGAACTGCATGAAATTTTATTGTATAGTGCATCGTTTTAATTATTAGAATATGTTGAAAATAGAATGAATTTATCGTCATAATAATTTGTTTCTGTTAGCACGCATTATTTTTGATCTATTTTGATTACTTACAAATCATTCTTGATCATAAACATTCTTAAATGAACATTCTCTGTTCGTTTAGGATGATTTGAAGTGTGTGATGAATAAATATTTTATAAAATAATTGTATATAACTGTTACTGTCCATGTTTATGTGTTATCTAGGACACATAGGAATCTGTATGAGACCCATAAATTTTGCTGTTATTTTTAAAGCTTATTTTACTTGAAAAAGACCGGTCCCTAAGTTACTTCGTTATTTATACTAATGGTGGACTTAGCAAATTAGCATTTTAATTTTTTGCATTAATCACTGTTAAACAAATAACTCTTTTCCCTTCTCCAGGTTACGGTTGAAGGTACCTTTTAAATATTAAATTATTATCCTTAATTTTCATATTGAAGACGGGAAGTTAGGATGAAAAATACGTAAATTGGGTCTTATATATTGTTATTCACCAAAACTATTCATTTGTTTAACGATGTGGATGGAATATAAGTTATTCCGCAGTTCCGAGTAGCGGACGACATAATATATTCCATTCAGTGGAACTCAAAAACATATTTGATACATACGTTTTGGTTTTAACTTAAAAAAATTTTTTCCTCGTTTGCTGCGTAATATACCGTATAGAAAAGAAAATTTTTCAGACAAAATTTATTTCTCCTCGTATTTCTGATACTACGAATCGGTGTCCGGTACAACAGAATAAGAAGTTTTGGGGGTTATAAAAAGTAATTATATGGTGATAGAGAGAGGGGGGAGTGAAAATAGTTTTGAAGTTTTTGAAATTGGCAGTACGCAGAATTTGATAATACGAGCGCAACTAAGTTTCGATAATTCAGCTAAAAAAGAGCAGCGGCTATTAACATTAAACACACAGTTACACGTCGGGAATATTGAACAGTCACCGAAAATCCCTCTGCGTCACGACCACAATCGGTTTTTCGAAATAATCGCGCATGCTTAAGTCTTGGTGTGCTTCTGCCCAATCCATATTGGCAACTGAAAAGGGGTCATCGACGGAACAGAGGGAGACCATGTGCACCAGACTACCCTTACCACTTCTTCGCACCCTGAATTTTTCATTGTTTATTTATAAATATAGTTCAGTACGAGTTTTTATTAATTTTCATCGGAAAATTATTTTTATAGATCGTTTTTGTCACACACTGCTAATACAAACTATCTAAAACTAAATTGATTCAAATCATGGATTTCTAAGAAGGTTGAATATACCGATATTAATTATTTATAAAAAAAATTGTACAGTAATCAAATTATACGTGAAGGGGTCTTTTGGTTTCCTCGCGCACAAAAAATTTTAATTCAATATTTATCTTTAATTCATTAATTAAACTTTGTTTACTTAGAATTATAGCTTCTTTGTTAACAGATGTCTTTTAATCAGTATACTGTAACATAAATTAATCTCTGAAACCGTGGCGCTGAATGGATTCACGTCGGCGTTCAGTACCATAAAGACTGATTTATCTCTTCATAATATAAACTAAGCGTTCTGTAGAGCTCGAGCATAAAAATTCTTGAAGCAAAAGCAAATTTCCACAAACGCTATCTCTTATATCCAGACCAACGCAAAGCCATTGAATCACAGTCTTTTACAAGAGAATGATTTCACGGCTATATGTGAATGGGGACTGTTCTTTGCAGGGCTCTATTTGCATTTACCGATGGTCTGTCGAGCTATTGTATGGTTCAGAGGAAAGTAAAAGGCCACTCGTGGTGATTCTGTCAGCCTGGCAAATTAGCGTGCATACCTGCCCCGCTATGCGAAAGCTACGTCCATTACCACAACCTACCATATCCCCATATGCTCGTTCGCTCGCTCACATTCATGGCCATTCCACTAAGAGCTGTGAATGAGCTGGTTGTCACTGACATAGCATATATAATATAGGATTAAAAAGCTATTTTCGTACTTACGCCTACCTCGAATTATATGGTCTACTTGCTATTTCCTATTATGTTTACAGTAACACCACATAATGATATCAGTAAGACAGCGGAAACTTTGATTAAAAATATTCCTAGGTGATACAAATATATTGAAATCAAAGTTGACAAAGTATATTTACATAATAAAAACTGAAGAGAAGTTAATAGATGACCAATAATTACAGGGATTAAAGGGGAAAATCCTGAGTTAACATGGATTAAATGCAGCTATGGTAAGTATATTTTTACCAGAAAGTATAAATACTGTCACTAATGAGTCGTTAGTACAGGATAGAATTGGATGACAACTAATAAACACAAAACTGATTATATATCAGCCGGTGTAAGTAAACTTTCCGGGCCATTAACGCATTACAAGTTTGTTATTTAAAATTAGGAAGAATTTATCTGGATAAAAAGTGAAAAATTAGTTGTTTACATCAACTACCGTAAACTTTGTTCAGATAAACGTCATTATTATTTTTCAGAGAGAGAATATCATTGAAGTATTCAGAATATGAGAATAGGAATAATTAGAGTTTTTGTCATTTTTTCAGTTCATTTACGTTTCCTAAATTAATAAAAACACTAAAATTGGAATGAAAATAATATACTTCTAAGGTATACAGTTAACTAAGACTGTTATAAATTTGTTCATTTGCCTTATTTATTGTTATAAGATAATTTATACAACTCCACAGAATTTTTATTTGAATTATTTTGGTATCGGATTTTTTAAATTGATATTTACATTTATGAAGTTTCTTTCTAGCTAAAAGTTGAAACACAAACGAGTATATAGTTGGTTATTACTAAATGTCTAAATACAGTGTAGGATATATTTGAATCATGAGAAGTTTAAGAATTGTCCGTTGATACTATTTGAAGTCAGCCAATGTCTCCTACACTGATCGTGGCATGGAGAAGGGAATGCTGCCTCTATTCTCCGTCCTACCCGATACATGCTTTATAGGGTCTGTTCTTCATCACTCTTAGACGAATACCGGGTAGAATCCTCAAAGTATAGCCCGGGGGCCCAACTTAACCTTTGGCTGCCTTGCTCCACCCTCCCCAAACTATTTTCCAAACCCCTTCCTGAGGTATTAAAGGATAGCTGCCACAATGCGAATTTTCTCATGTATTCTGTCACCATAAAAGTAGTTTTTTTTAATTGCCATAAAGAGAAGAATGTGTTTCAGAAAGATGGTCTCAGATTACTGTGCATAAATCCGTGTCGTATCTAATATACATGTAGTCCAGTAACGTATTCATTTGAAATACAAGAAAAATACTGATGGCAAATTCGATGAATATTCTATAAGCCGTCTGCAGCAGTAAATCATGTTTAGCACATGTCAGTGAAGTGTTTGATGGATAGCCATACATTTTCAGTAGCCGTTTGTAATTCAACACCTAATTCACGAGATCCGTTTATTTTTTTTATTTGTGTTCACGTACATTTGTTATGGGCGTTGCACCCCTCAGGTATACAATTAAAATCACTGTAGCTTTCGCTATTGAATTAATGAAATTTAATTAATGGTGCGTTTATAATGAAATTATTTGTCATTATCATTCATTGAATGGGAATTTTTTTCTGAAACAGACTACAGAATAGCGTTGGAAATTTTATGACAACCATGCAACATTCAGTCGCTTAATGCACTCCGGAATTGTGCACTCGCCCAACCGCGAATCCCTTCACATACTATATGCGAATACTAATGAGTACTGGGGACATATATTGCGGACATATTGAATACCGTTATCCTACGTAAACTGAGATTAGTTTCATCTAGTTGGAGAATTAAGGTGGGATTTCATAACGTTTTCAATTGACGTAGTCGTAATGATAGTATCACGCCTCTATTTTGAGTGACAACCGCCAATAAACTAATTGCTTTGTTGTAGATTCGAATGAGCACCGTGCTTGTATATCTACTCTAAATTATTTTACAAATAATTTGCTGTATTTTGATTATTTTAAATGTGATTGATTGCTATACAACATTATAACCCGCTTATTTTGATGCAGTTATAAATTATACTTATTTTATTCTTTCAAACTGAGAATCATTCAGCGTGTGGGATTTCACTTTGAGAATTTCTCGGAAGAAGGTAATTTCCGGAATACTTAACCGACGCCGCAGTTATGTCAGGTCGCGCAGACAGGACAGAATAGGACCGATTGTCCAGGTGTTACAGTTTTCCGTAGCCAGGGTGAAAGACAAACAGGTATTGAAACCCCTCTTCTACTCAGGGACACCTACTTGTCAACTATAGGGAAATCGTTGGTTGCATATATTAGGAGAAAGAGGACGATTGGCGAAGCATGCAAGAATAGGTGGAAAATGAGGCGTGGCAATGGTTTGAAAAGGAACTGCAGATCACAGAAGGGGGATTACTTGACGGGGTAATACTAGAGTTATGGGTGAAGAGAAACAAGAGCGGCTTGTCAACTCAACTTCCTTGGTGATAGTTGTAACACATCCAATCTAATTGAGAAGAACAAACCTAGGCGTCTTAACTACCGATGTCTCGTCCTGCATAAAGTTTTCAGGAGAAAACGTAATGTAATTTCACTAAAGTACTCTGCTACTCGGTCGATAAATATCATGGTAAATTCATTAACCTCATATTTAGTATTGCCTAAACTTAGTGAACACTTAAAATTATTATTGAACGTCGTAAACAGATAGAATATTTACAGTGTGGCTGAGTTAATGGATGGAAGCTCACATTGGAGTTCATTCCAATTGAGGATGAAATGAGAACCTCATAAAACAATGGTACGACACGAGGAAAGTAAAATTCAGGAAATTGATTTAAGAAACCTGTCGGTAGATTTAAGGACATTTCTTCTCGTTTAAATCATTTACTAAATAAAATACAGGCACAGGAATAAAAAAACTGATAATATTATTAGCAAACAAATTTTTTCATGATGGAGAATAAAACGTTGTTGTTATGGCATTTAGTCCTTATAATGGTATAATGCAACCCTCCATTCTAATCTATTCTGCGCAAGCCTGTTCATTTCTACATAAATATCACATTACACAAGGAGGAGGCCAAGGATGGGATACGCTAAGAAAGTTATTCCCTAATTTTCTTAGCGTATCGCATCCTTGGCCTTTTCCTTGTTTTACAATACCCTAATGACATATTAATCTACCCCTTCTCTTGGTTAAAATCCTCCAAATTGTTCTCTCTTCCCCCATTCTGTTTAGAAATTCTTGGCTCCATCACCTTGGTTTTCCCTCTATTAATCCTAATGTTGTGTTCTTCCTCTACGATCACGTTCATCCCATTTATTATGGTTTCCAAGTTTTTTCTGACTCCCCTAATACCACAATATCATCGGAAAAAGCGTAGGTTTTTTATTTATAATATGATTCCCTTTCTATATTAATTTTGAACTTACTTCATCACCTGTTCTATATATAAGTTAAATAGCATGAGAGCTAGACTGCATACGTGTCTTACTCCTCTCTTTTCTTGACATTCAATTCTAAATAGTACTGACTGCCTTCTGTAGAGGTTATGGATAACTCTTCTTTCTCGATATTTTATTCCTTTCCTCTTCAAAACCCTTAGTAGTGTGTTCCAGTTTACGTTATCACAGGCTTTTTCTAAATCTACAAATGCTATGAACGTAGGCCTGCTTTTTATTATTTTGTCTCCTAAAATTAGATGCCGAGTCAATACTGCTTCTCTTCCTAAAAACAAACTGATCTTCTCCTAACTTGCATTTTATTAGACGTTCCATCCTCCTATATACTATGTTTGTTAATATTCTGCGGTATGGGCTACTAAACTGTTCGCATCTGTCCTCAGTCCTCGTCGACACGGGGAAAATAAAATATTAAAAAAATATTCTCATAAATGATATAAAAAAGTTGGTATGAAGCTACAGTCACTCCTGACTTTCCATGTACGGAAATCGGTAACAAGACAAAACTGCAGATAAGTTGAATAGTTATCACCTTGTTGAGGAAGAAAGAAAATAAGGCAATATAAAGTTTTGAACCTATATTAGGAACGAAAGCAATGATTTATTTATTCACGGTGAAGATACTATTTAAGAAGCAGTTTTGAAGAATCATTCTCGTTATGTCCTTAATTTATAATGTTACATATTTATAACACTTCTATTTTTTACCTTTATTCATGTTTGCTTAAAGAAATCTGAATATTTGAAGCACAGATGATTAATTCTTTGTGAAAGTTATTGATATTCAATTTTACAGGCATCAAAATATAATGTTGATGTTTACACGTTTCCTTCTCGTAAAACTTTGCTTAGAAATACATCAACAAATCCGGTTACTTATGTCTTACGGTGAAGGGGCTGACTGTCCATTTACGGAATAACTTAAACGTTAGATTTATTGATGTTCTTTGAAGAAGTTGTAATATCAATGTGTCCTGAAAGTTTCTGGAACTCTTCTTTCCGAATGGTTCTACGCGTCGTCGCATTACGAGTGTTTTTTCCACTCATTTAAAAGTTTTCTCCGCGTCGAATGGCTGTAGGAGGTCGGCGTTAAAGGACAGTCAGTTCGGAAATATCTACAGATCACGTTTAACTGATCTTAAAGTTGCTCGCTGCTTTTATTAACGTAGAACATAGAACTTAACATTAGATATGATTTGATTAGTTCCATTTTGACATGCTCAGCGATACTTTTTTGAACAAATGTATATATGTATATGAAAACACCACATTAAGACACAAATATATATATATATCATTTCTAAAGTCGAGTAATAATGAGCAGTTGATTTATTATCGAACGAAAAACGACACAGTGATTAAAATATGGGCGTATGAAATGACATTTAGAACAGTCGAATTTCTGATAATTTTAGATTTTGATTAAACCTGTAATCAAGGATATTTTATAGATACCATAGTAATATTTCTAAGTAATAGCCAGACTTTTTTAGATAAATGTTATGGTCAGAATAAAATTTAATATGCTCTTCACTGTGATTTCTGTGTTCCTTACTTACTATAATCATCAAATGCCATTGTCTAAGCAGACGAGTCGCACAAATGTAAGGGTTTCTTTCTCTCTTGAGCGGTTCTTGATCTCGTTGCTGTAAACTGGCTTCAGCCCGAAAAACCTTTAAGGATTTTCGGGGTCAACCGATCGGATGAATTAACTTGGCTTTATCTGACTTTGAAAGAGAGTTTGCTTCTTTCGTATTTCGTAGCATTTAAACCGCAAACAATTAACAACCCACCGCTGGCGAACGAAAAAAAAGATCTATTTTGATACTATACACTTAAAATTACAAAGGAAGTTTTATCAGCTCAAAGCAATCACATAAACACAGACAATGAAAATTTTATTATTACAATCCAAGACGTCAAATTATTTATAAATTTTGATAGTCTAAAATTAATTCAAACACATATCCAAATCATTGGACAAATTAATATATTAGACTTCACAGGAAAGTAAAACAATTAAAATGATTTTGTCAGGCTCAGAAGAACTCTAGGAGAGTCTGATCTTAGGTCAATACAAAAGATGGAGTTGGTTCGCACCGGGTTGTGATCTTTAAAAATAATTTTTATGTATTTGATTTATTGTTGACTACGATGCTCAAATTTATTTATAAATGGAGCTTAATTTGTAAAGACGAAAATTTAGAATTACAGAAATATGTCGATAACTGTTGACCGGAGACATTGAACTGACACTGGTTCATACTAATTATATAGTCTTTTCTTATTGGTCAGTAGAACGTAAAAGATGATGCACGGGAGTTTGTACAGAATAATTTATGTGTAAATAACGTAGGAAAGAATCTCAGAAAAATATGGCTCAATCGAGCTTAGTTTTCTGAGTGACATTAAGACGGACATTTGATGTAATTTATAATGTCAATTAAAGAAGAATATATAATAGGGTATCCATTCTTTAATGAACATCTAAAAAAGTCGTTATAACGTCATTACTGAGAATAAGTTTACATTCTTGTAGAGCCTTTTAAGTCAATTGATCAATCTGTAGAAAGTTGAATATATTACGAGATGTTGTACAATAATGAGTGAGACATTAAAAAATCTTCGAAATCCTTTTACTTATTTTTGTTGATTTTATTTTCCAAACTTGACACCAGAATTGGGACTTTATAAAAATTTAGTAATATTAATAACGCATATAATTCAACAGCACAAATGATTTAGGTGGGAAAAGTTTCCCTCAGAAGGCAGTACCAGTTTTACAGTTCACATATTTTATCTCGTAGCGAATAGGATTGTACACTTCCGTTATACGCATAATTTTTTATAGAACATAAAAAAGTGAAGTGAGAATAATTCTCAACTCATAAAATTAAATGCACATAAAATTGCGTTTTAAAAGAGTGAGTGTTATTAAAAAACTTTTTATTTGTGGCTTCAAACTTTTGAATGAATGGCCGTTTCCTGCCTGAAAGTAACTTGTAATTAGAATTTATTTCACCTGGTTGGAACCATTTTAATTTTTATCGCAATGTATAAGTAATTATTTTGTATATTTATGTTTATAAGCATGCATTTAAGAAAATAAGGAAACAAAATTGATACATTGTGGGCGACATGGATTATTTGTTATTTCAACTGTTAACAATTTCGATTTCACAGGAGTATTTTGAATGACAAGAGTAAGATTTAATGTGTAGGACGTTATTCTTTTAGGAAATTTTAAATAATTCTTATTCCAAAACAGAAGAATAGTTGGTGAGTTTGAACGTTGGAGTAGGTTGCCATTGGCTTGAGATCTTCCAAAATAATTTCTATTTAATTTATTTATTTTTGACTATAATGCTGAACTTTATTTTTAAGAGCGGATTAAATATTCTAAATGCACAGATTAGATAATTCCAAACAGTATATGGAAAACCCTTATAGGGGAAGTCGAGGCGGAACGGGAAACTAATTGTTAAACAATTTTTTGAAAATTATGGAAAAGGAAAAATGACTTAACAATAGTATAAAATAATAGTTTATTCTATTGGTAATTTAATTTAATATCAATATAATATAAAACAACGAATTAATATTTTCGATGAATCTTTAACAAGAAACAAATTTTCCGTTCTGTCACACCGCTTGGGGATACCGGAATAGGATGTTTTGTATATATAATTAGTGCAATAAAATTAAATTTAATGTAAGAAAATTCTTATCACCTTTTGTGTTTTATTTTACTATACTTATTTAGCGTACGGTTGATCACTTTTTCTATTTTTCATATCGCAAAATGATTTTTTTCTTCAACTGCACAGTCTTTGCATTTACCCTTTTTCCCGCTCGTTTTATTTCTTAATTAATTATTTTTGGCCACAGCATCTTGTAACTCATTCTTATAAGCCGAGTCACAAATTTCTTTATTTTTTTCCTGAGGAGCACGGTTAATTCTGCCGTTCCGCCACGCACACTAGTTTCAGTTTAAATTTTTTCGCCGTCTTAATATAAGTAGATTTAAAATATTATACGTAAATTACATGCACCTGATGTCACCTAATTTACGAAAGTATACTATTAAAAGCGAGGAATTTGGTGAATTACCGTCTACTTAAATGCTGCAAAAATGATTGTCACAGATGTCTAGACACCAATTCCTTTACAAAGTGGAGTCAAAACTTGGTTAACTTGGCTGCCAGGACTGCCACCTTGACCAGTTACAATGGTATATCCCTATTTACTAACCTCCAGCACTGTCCAGTAAACAAAAATAGTGTATCCCGTTCTACCCCGTTATCCCGTTCCGCCACGAATTCCCCTATATGTAGCTCTAATTGTCTTTTAAGTTGTCTCAAAATGCAAATGTCTATTACTTACAAATAAATTAGTTTTAAATTCTATGATGACAGTACGGAAGGAATATACTTTTTCTTTTCAATGATTTTAAATTTAATATAACTGATTTTTAAATTCGGTATTTGCGTTACACCCCATAATCAGATTTAATTTTTTTTAGAACAGATACACGAAGAGAAATGCGTTGAATTACAAGTTGAGAGTAATTGATTTTTTATGAAACCTGTGTATTATAAAAGATGGTCACTTTCATAAAATAGTTTTGATGTTGAGAAATTATTTCCATGAGATTTTTTAAATGGTAATTATTATTTTGTAGACGAAAGCTGTTTGGTTTAAAAGTATAAAAATAATTTCCAACTCAATGATTCAAAAATATTTTAGAGACTGATGAGTAACCAGTGGAGTTTTATTATGTAAATATATTTACTTAAATGAAAGAATCACAATAAGGCTAAGGAGTAATTGAATACTTGAAATAATTTAAAAATACTTGACAATGGTTTTTTTTTCAGATCGATAATTGATCGAACATATTTTTTATACTAAACTCTGGAGAAGTTCCAATCAACGAGTAAATACGTCATATTCATTATATGCATAATATTGAGTGACTGATTGAATAGTGCGTCAATGAGCAGTGGAGATGAAATTTCAGTTAATATGCATAATTGCCGCGGAATACCAAAGCGATGTCATAACTGCGTGAGTCACATTTCAGCAATTCCCAGGTACATGCAGCGTGTAGGCAATATCTGAGCCTGACATGGTTCGACTACACAATTGACCACGGAATTAATTATCCATTAGCTAGAACACAGATTAAAATGACGAATATACTTTTCGTCTAAGAGTACGCTCCAAAAACGGAAATAGAAGTAACTCTATATTAAATTTATGCTGCTGTTTTAATATATTACTTTGAAATAGTTTTATTTTCGATTGAACAGAATTATAACTGCTGGAAATGTATAGAAAAATAATAGAACGTTAGATAGAAAGTGGAAATTTTATGGATGGCGCTGTGTTATTATTTTGAGAAGTTAGAATATGAAACTTTGCTACGCAGCAGTAAAAGGAAAAATGTGTGTAAAATTGATTTCGTACCAAGAAATTGATTAATGTGACCACATATAAGCTTGTATATTGAAAAGATAATCGCATTAATTAAAATAGTTTGATTCCCCCCCAGGTTAGTGTTAATTAACGAATTTTTCGCAACGAGAGTATCAGCGTTGAACGTTATTTTAGAAATGAAGTTAACAAGTACGGAAATAATTCAGCGATTGGCTTAACGTTTTGATCTTATATTTTGCATGGGTGCTCAGTGGGACAGACATAATGAGATTTTGATTAATGGCACATTTTGCTGCTGCGAAATAATCGGCACCTCCGCGCGCTCCAGCGGCAGACGCAGAAGCCATTGTTTCCGGTCCTCCTAGTTCCCAACCCTTACACCAGAGTCGCCCGCCTACCCTCTGTACACGGCGAAAAGCTATTAGAGCAGAAATAATTACAGTGTAAACGAGATCTCAACATTTACGGGTGATAACTTTCATACCTGAGCAATGTACAATTCAGATACGTAATTCCTCTTTGATTCACTCTCTCAATTTTTTCAAGTAATTTGTGTCATTAAAATATACCTTAGTTATTCCCTCGTTGACTCAAATAATTTCTGTAATAATTTAAACTTCTTATCGCTTACGTTGAAAGAAGAGATGGAAAAGTAGTTGCACCTTAAATGAATTCATCAAACATCTATCGGGGTGGAAAATATATTAATCAAAATCTGATTAAAATTTTTTTGATATTGAAAGAATTTAACACAGGGTTTTACTAGTGAATATGTATCGATACATAATTTATACAGAAATTTGCATATTTCTCATTCACGAACAATTTATACATCCCCGCAACACAGAGATCCGCTCCTATTAGTATTTTAGATACAAAATCTTCCTTCATTTTAATATTTCAAGAAGTATACTACACGCCGGGAATTCATCTAGTTCTTTAAGATTATATAATAAGTTTCTTATAAATAAAACTTTATCTCTATATTGTTTAGTGTATATACGTGGGCAGAATTTTATCCTATTAGTTCGCGACGCTTTTCACATGTTGTTTTCTTACTTTCGTAAATGAATCAATGTTTTGGAAATCAAGTCATAATTTATACAGAAGTGTGTGTGGTTTTTAATGGTTAACTAGGACTTCCGGACGTATGGTTTAGCCTAAAAGTGATGCAGGGAAAACTCTAGAAAACCTTTATAAGATAGGTAGGGTGATTGAGTAATTTTACAAAGTCGGGGGAGCAGTCAGTTTTCTAGGAAAGACGCTGCATTTTTTCCTGCAGTTGGCCGACTGTAAAATAGGAATAGGGGACAACTTTTACCATTTATCTAAGGTCTGAGACTCCGCTCCCCGGGATATTTTCTTCGGATGACAGGCTATATAAGGATATTTATTCACGTGGTGGAAACACTCCTTTAACAACCCAGCCAGGCAAAACGAAACAGGTATTCTTTTTTGTTAATAGGCTACATGAAGGTGATCCTGAAACAGGCAACTGCCCTTTAATAGCATAGGAAGGGAGATGAAAAAGAGGAATGTGCAAGGTAACCGAGGGTTGACTAGGGTCCCCGAGCTGTAGTTTAAGGATTATATCCGGTGTTCCACTCAAAGAGATGCAGGGAGAACCCTAGAGAACCTGCATCAGGTATGTTGGGCATTGGGATCAGAAAACAACTCTTACCGTATGCCCAAGGTTTTCGACCCCAGTACATACACCTCCCAAAATAGTGAAGGTGCGTCGTCATGTGAGAACTTTAAAAAGACAAGAGAGAGTACGAGGCATTAGAGTTTTAAATGACTTATTTTTAATTTTCATATTTAATAATGTAACAGCGAGTCAAATGAGTCTATAGATTTTTAATTTAATTTTGAAAATTAATAAAAATATTCTTCAATATAAAAATAAATGTAAAAAGCAACTATATTCATAAATTTATTCAATAAATGGTTGGCGTCGTTAATATAATAATCAGGAGGTTTCGTCTCTTACAGACATTTTCATCTAGAGTACATTCTATGAACATTCACAAATCATATATATATATATATATATATATATATATACACAAAGTGCTATGGTTGTTTAGACTTATAAATCAATCTACATACTACCAGAAAAAAATATAATGTATAATCAGTTTATCTTCTAACCGAGTGAAATTGACGCTAAAACATGATGACAGAGAAAGTCATCGAAACGTTGCTCTATGTCAAATCTTGTCGGTTAGAAGCCCGATAACTGTCTATACATACAATTAACCGAGAAAAACTACAATATTTTTAATAAATTCAGTTTAATATTGTATGGTTTTATAAAAACGTCATATGTGTGGAAAAAGATGACACCATTATTACAGTTAAAGATTCAAGTAATTGAAATACGTTTTCACCGAACTTGATAAGCTGAAGACTCCAGGTATTTATTACAAATATGCAATAATTTATGATTTAACAATTCTTATAGTCCTTGAAATGAAACTGACAATTTTTTTTGTAATAAATTCAGTAATATGTGTTATGGTTTCAATATTTTATATAATTATATCTTATGAATCAATGGTAATGTAATAGAATGACATGAAGATAATTTTAGGAGTGGGTAACTTGGGATAAGAGAAACCTTAAATTTGGAATTTAATACGTGTTTCATGAGTAATTCACATTATTTATACGCTAGTAATTTTAGATAACAGCAAGAAAAATAGATGAGCTGCATTGTTTCCTAACTTAAGAGATATAATAAGAATTTCTCACTTACAGAATGAAATTAGTGAAATATGAATATTTTCTGTAAACAATTTTTAATGAGCATAAATGCACAGTCTACTGATGACCGTATAATTCAGATGCCGTTCTACTGTGGTGTAGTGGTCAGCGTCTATACATCGCATCACAGAGGACCCCGATTCGAATTTAATCATGGGCAGGGACGTTTGTATCTATTTCATATTCAACCTTACCACCAGGGTACCCGATGCCACGTTTTCATGGTAGCATACTTCAAAGGAATTCAGCTCTTCCACCATCAACCCAGGGATTGTAACGAGAAACCGTAGGTGGAAATGAATTCCCTTGGACAGAAAATAGTTCTTCGTAGAGAAATATCCTAAAAAAATAGTCTTAGGACGAATGAATTAATAATAATTATGCAGTTTATGAAATTGTACAGCATTTTACGAACGAGAAGTTGGGAATTAAATATATAAGTTTATGACATATGCTAGATAGATTAAGAAATTAGTATCGGTGAAACGCCGTAGACAATGATGCTATAAATCTTACAGAAAAAACCAACAGTGTCTGCGATCCGTAAGGAATAGCCACTAGTGTTCAAAATCTTCAATATAGAATAAATTGTCATAGCAGTAAGGGTCTGTTAATTGGATCGTTGCTGACAAATGTAAGTAGACGGAACACAATTGATGCAATTTCCACCCTTTGTACTTTTGAGCAGGTTCTTCCGCATTTACTCCACCAATTTGCACTGAGGAAGCTGCATAAAACAAACCAGCCTGCTTCGTGTAGAGAATATGTAAATGTTATTAGCAAGTCAATAGAGGCGAAGCACCGTACCTCAACGTACCAGTACAATTAGAACAGTAAATTTCTATGACGTCGTACATTTCCCTTATACATGGTCCGAGGATGCGACGCGACAATTTGTTGGTTGCCGTATAAGAACACTAATGGTGTCGGTTGTTTAGCAGTGACTAGATAAATTGCTGCTTGCTATAGTGTGGCTTGTATACTTATCATGAAAATAAAACCATGAAGAACAAACTAAAACTTACTTCTGTTAATGCTTCATAAACGAAAATTCCCTAAATAAATTTTAATAAGTATTTTCTCTGTATGTGGCACAGTTTGGCTGAAAGACCCCGGTTTGAAAATTAACGAACTTAATAAATATTATTTGTTTGTGAATTTGTAAAAGTAGACTGCTTTAGAACGTAAGGGGATCCTACTAAATTATGTTAAATTAAAAATTAATTATAATAAACTTACCATTCCTTGAGGAGGAATTGAATGAATTTAATCATCGAATTTTTTATTCAAATCTAATGTATTTGAACAACGGTAATACACGTTCTGGTTCAGATAATCATCCGTAAATTTCATAGATTACCTAATCACAGAAAAATAAAATTTATAATAAAATATCCTACATGAAGGATAAATTTTTATACGTAATATACATAAGAAAATTTGCTAGGTATTACAAGCTTAAGATTTCTATTGTTAAGTAGGAATTAAAAAGCTAGAAAAAATCTTACTATATCAAATGGCTAGCGCCGCGACAGAATCTGTAACTGAGAAGGAGATCCTTGATATCACTCCTGAAAGACAATGGCTCAACGTTGCGAAATAACCATGTTTTTTTTAACTTTTTCTGTAAGCGTTTCCCCTGATTTGGAATTATAAGTCTGTAAGACACAGCTAATGGAAACCAGTAAGGTAAGACGCAATCAGACTGAAACCATCATGTGAATTGTTGTGATCAACTTGAACTAGAATGAAAACGATTAAGAAAGAGGGAAAAAATTAAATGTAGGAAACTCGGGGCCGAACGGGATAGCGGGGTACAACGGAATATCCTATTTTCTTTTATTAGATAGTGCACGAGGTTAGTAAATAGGGGTGGGACATTGTAACGGGCCAAGGAAGAAGTCCTGAAAACCATATTGACCAAGGTCTGACTCCCCCTTGTGAAGAACGCTGGTTTTTGCGTCTTAAATCTGTGACTTTATAATTTTTGAAGCATTTCGACAGAAGGTAATTCAGAAAACTGTTTAATGGTATATATTCGTAAATTTTGTACGTAGAAAGTTTAAATCTACTTGTATAAGGCTCAGCGAGAAACCTTAAATTGAAACTAGCGTGCGGGGCGGAACGAGATACTACTGTATAAGGTAACGTGGTCCTTCAGAGAAAAAAGAAAACATGGCCAACTCTCCTTATTAGAATGAGTTACAAGAATATATTTATGACAGTAAGAAACGAAAAAACAGAAAAATGATAGCAATGACTGTGCAGTTGCAAAAGAATTTTTTTGCGAAAGGAAAATTGATAAAATGATCAACCGTCCGCTAAATAAGTATAGGAAATAAAACACAAAAGGTGTTAAGATTTTTCTTAAATAAAAACTGATTTTAATGCACTAATTGTATATGAAAAACATCCCGGGGAAGGGGCAGAACGGGATGTTTGTAAATTTTTAAAAAATATAGCAAAATCAAAATTCGTTGTTTTATTGATATCAGATTAAGTAAGTAATAAAGTAACTAATGTTTTATACTTCTATGTAGGCATTTTTCTTTTTCAATAATTTTACAAAAAGTGTTAGACAGTAAGTGTCCCACGCCTACACATCCCCTTTACGTAGTTAATCAAAGAACAAACATTTTTCTTGGTGATGGATGAAATAAATATAATTTTTCCACAAAACTTAAAAATGACTCCATAAAATTTAAATTATTTATTCATATATTTTAAGTAAATATTCACATAATGGTTATATAAATATCACGTTTTTGTAGTTATAATTTTAGAAATTGTGAAAACAGAATTTTTAATATTTATGCACCTGATTATTTCTCAAACATAGGAATCATACGTAATGCTAAGTTTTATTTGTTGAAGTGAATATGTCAAGTTGACTGGTTTATTTATTTATAGTTCATATTACTGTAGTTAGTAATTTGATACAGTATATGCGCTTTATTCGTATTATTATTATTCTTGTTATTCGTTGTGTACAAATGTACAAATTGGCTACAACAATTTATGGAAATATATTAAACTGTTGGGCAGCTGTAACTCTCCAATCTTTGTCTTATAAAGCTACAAGCCTGCGGGATGAACAATGAATAAGGAAACAACTCGAACTGAGTCCAACCTACAACACCAAAATATACAACCCCGTCGTCTTCAGGGCGCAATAGCGTGGGACTTTACGCTTCGGGTTTGGTCGTAATTGGAAAATGTTGCCTGGTGTTTCCAACAGCTCCTACAAACCCAATAATGTCTGTCCAGGAGACTAGGGTTGAGAAACTGACTGAAGAAAGATGCTTCAAACCTATTACAGATGATTTTATTAATTAGTACATATATTCAGGTACATATATTTCATTATGGTAATATAAATACTGTCAATACCAACATCCATTGAAAAAAAATGTCGAAAAATTTAATCACATTTGAAATATGAGAAGTTTAAAAGCCTTCCCTTACCGAAACAGTTTAACTACCTCAATTTTTTCACAAATTTCTTGGTGACATGTGAAATTTCTTTTCCGCAAAATATTTTGTCTTGACATATTGAAACTCATCGCAGTCAAAAAAACTTACAGAAGCCTCTTCATCAACGAGTGACTTTGAAAAAGGACGAGATTTCTCAGATATTTTATGACATTGCCTTACAATCTTTTTATTTCAGTCTATACTTCAAGGGTTTTTATGCAACCAATGAAATGAGTTTGTTTAATCTTTGTATTATAAGCAGGAGTAAATAACCTAATATTTTATTTGTTTTTGTGATTATAAAATTACTTAAAATACAATATATATATATATATATATAACAAGCATCAATTGACTCAATAAATCTAAAAACCGGCAAACCTATAAAACATTTTCAAAAAAACTAAAACAACGTTAATACTTGTCAACTTATGTAGACTAAATGCGTGATTATTGTAGTAGGTAAAGTAAATTAGAACAATATGAATGACTTTGAGACATGAGAATTTTGTAAAATTAGCATTAGAGGGAAGGGTTGGGGTAAAAACAGAAGAGGGAGGCCAAGGGCGGAATACGTTAATCAGTTAGGGACGATGTGGTTGCTATGTGTAAATGAAAAGACTTGCGCAGGGCAGGTTACCATGGAGGGTTGCATCAGACCACTCTTAGAACTGAATACCACAACTGCGTTTTTTGACAAATTATTTTACAAACCATTTTATAAATGTTTTTACAGTCGACTATGACGATAATTGGTTGAAAACGTCTAGATTTTTTGAATGACAATGCTTTGTTAGATAGTCAAAAAGCTGAGGATTTAATGGTTTTTACATTACCTACCAAAACAACGTTTCGTTCCTTTTCTTCTAACCTCCTCGTGTGAACAAATATAGAACTACAAATTTATTATACACTAATTCTGCAAGTATGAATACAATTTCTTTCTTTAATTTGATCTAATTAAAGTAAATATTGTAATTATTTAAAGAGTTTGTATTTAATGCAGCCGACAAATTGTTTCCTGAGGAGATTCCAAGGAAAGTAACGAATCGTTATGCTATCATTTATTAAATTGGTTGTACCTTGTTTGACGATTTATTCATTTATTAAAGCAAATTTTATGGAATATTTAATCTCCAGCTGTTATTCCTCCGCTGCACTCGACTCAAATATTAGATATTCTTTTGCCTCTGACACTCAGTATTAACTCAGTAATGAGGGAACACGGAACACGTCCTTGCGTTAAGGCCTATATTTAAGAAAATTCTTAACATTTACCGCAAAGAAAGCTTGTAACTTATATTTTGTCGTGTATTTGAAACTCTTGAGTGTAACAGGGCTCATCATGTCTCTACTTTCTTTGAATCTACATTTCAGAAATGAGCTACACAACCTTAATTAGAGTAATTAAAAAGTTTATTTTAAATAGCGAATATGACATGAAAGTATTCTTGCATAATCCAGACAAATGTACAAAAAATATCAAATTATTATCTTTCCAGGACATTCCACGCTCAGGACATAAATTTTAAAGTATTACGACTCGTGTCTTTATTTAATAACATGCCATAAGCTTAAAGTAGTAAGTTAAATTGTAAGTTTGTTTTTATTATTTTATAATAAATCATTCAAGAAGGCAAATACATTTATTTGAAAAATAAAATATAAATTACTACCAATCTTCTTAGTGCTCTGTTCAAACACACGGCCCTGTATTAAACCGCAGTTTTATAACGCTTATCTTCATTGTCAGTAGTTTAACTTTGTTGATATCCGTCGAATCAATCTAATTATTCTGAGCCTCTTTTACTTTGAAGAACAATGGCGCACTCACAAAGCTGAAAAGTTTGTGCTCTGAAGAGCTGGGAAACATTTTATTCATCGGTGGTAAAATGAAATAATTAGTGCTTTGAAGATGCTTCGGGGAAGTCTAATATTAGTGTAATTTTTTCAGTTAACAGTCACATTTTATTAACATATTACAAGAAAAATCAACAGTTAATTTTGTTTATATCATTATATATCTTAAATATTATTAGAGGATTTTAAAATAACACGAATACCATAATTATCAAATAAGTCGATACGTTTGTATGGTATGTTTTCAAAAACAGTGTTTTTAAAATAACTGTACAAATATGTTACAGGTAAATTGTTAATTTAGTATTTCATTCAATATGATATTAATATATTTCTAAATAAAAGGTAAAGGTTATTAATAATTTTGTCTAGATTGAATTTATTATAGCGCTAATAAGATAAATGTACTGCTTTACCTACCAAATTGTAAACCATAACCTTTTTATCTGGAAGAAATGGCTATTGGGCACGTAATTGAGGACTCAACAAGAATAAGTGGAGATTTAGTACCAATATGATTGTTGAAGACTATGGAAAAATCATACAGAAAATTAAGGGAGCAATCTTTCTCAGCTTCAAATAGGAAGCTTAATTTATGATGGAAATTATTGAAGATATTAAGAAACTATTAAAGTTTTTTTTTGAAATTATATTCGCATAACAGTGTACTACAAAAATATTTTAAATATATTTTTAAGGATAATGAAATCCACATATTGGAAATATTTTAATAAAAAAGGGTGTAAACGATTTTATAAGGAGGATAATAAGTGTTATTAAGGAAGAAATAAGCGGAATTGAAATTAATTAGAAAAAAATTTAGATTATTGGTCTTGGTCAATTTAGAAAAATGTATATTCCATCTGTTTGGAAACTACGCAAAAATTAAATAAGGTAAATATATGTAATGATACCAAAATGTGATGATTAGAAACAAAGGTAATATTTAAATAGCTTTAAACTGTAAGGAATAATCGACTGTAAAATTATTTTCATCGCTAAGACCACCTTTTTAAATATACAGAAATATGTAAATGTTGGAAAAGGAGCTGTTTATGTAGGAAATAACCCTAAAAGATGAATTAGTTAAATGTATTTAAGGAAGAGCTTTAGGTTCTGGAAATATATATTAACAGAAGCTATAGACAAGAAGTGTTATGTAATATGAACGTAATTACAAATTTAAGTCTTTTATAATACATTTTAATATGTTCTATTCGTTTATATTTCAAGTAGCAAGTCAAGTATGGCTTTATTTGTATATTTGATATAAAAATATTTATTATAACATAGTAACCGTAAATTTTATACTACATTAAATAATTTGCATTACTTACAAGGAAGACAAAATAATGTACTCTTTAATAATTGAAAAAGGAATAAGACTGTATTCTGTTATCGTATTTCCGACATCACGACTGTAACCCTGAGTCGTAATGAATTTTTTGTTGTTGCTCAGTTGATGTTAGATGTTTGGCCATCAACTTCTGGCTAAATTGAGGGGAAGGAAGAGAACCATTTGTGCTACGAGGTGCCTTTTAGACAACTGAATGTATTGCAGAGCGAATGTTATTGATCGCGATTTATCATGCCGGAGGAGATCTAAAATAAGGAATATTAGTTTCATTGCATTAATCGTCATTGCGGTAAATTATAAGCTGTTGTGATGACAAAAGTAACTTATTTAACCTCAGCAGTAATATAGTAGACAAAAATAGTTATAAAAATGGCTTAATTGAATTTAAATTAAATTTACGAAAACATTAAAATGAATTGCCAGCAGTTAGTGCTTGTTACACAGCACAGTAGTTCATACACAAATCCGTTTAATTGGATTTACAGATTTGAATTATTGATAGATAAAGGTAATTATGTTTGTATAACGAAATTGTATCTTTTATAAGTTTTATTATAATTGGAATATAAAATAATCAATTTCATAAAGACAAAATTATTACACATATTTAGATTGTAAATTTACGGTTTTAACATCAAAGCTCTAAATATGTAATTTTCATTAAACATATATTTTTTCTAACCAAAGTGCTTCGAATTTTAACTACTTCGAACCTCAATTACGTAGATATCTTGTTTTGCACGTTTACCTACTTCCCAAGATTTTGAATATATGTAAATAGTGTGCCACTTACTAGTTTTCAGCAGAGCGGTTCAATATGGGAGCACTGCAACGACAAACTTTGGGCCGACGTTTTTCAATCTATCTTTTCAAAGTTAATGAAGGATGGAAGTTCCTGTCCCCGTTGTGCGCCTTTTTTTGATTCGTTAGTGTTCGCGACGTTATTAACTGCCGTGACGACAGCTGATGCCACCTTGTTCTACTTACATGAAATACATCAACAAATATTGTTACCCATGTGATTTTTATTAACAGTCACTAACTTTATAGTAATTGATTACGAAAATAATAAGTGCAGTAATTTTTATAGCTGTATTTAAAATCGATATCAACTTACATGTCATCTTTCTTCTTCGAAATGTTACTTCATTAATTGTAAATTTGAGATAAATCGGATGCTAAGACTAAAAATGTAACTTTGAAAGTAATATCAGCAATTAAATAATTTGTTAAAATATTGCTGTGTTTGTTTCAACTTCTAAAACTTTTCCTCTTTTTAAATTGATGTCGGTCGGCTAAATCCATAGGTGTTACATTATAGAATCAGCAAATTGCACAACGAAAACACTCCACATAATAAACTACAATCATTTTGTTTTAAAATGTTAAATGATATTATAACATCAAATGAAATTATTCAGACAAATTAATTCAATTGCAAAAATTTACAGGGAGATAAAAATGATAATTGGGATAATAATTGTTTCGAGTTATACCTTAATGTAATATAATAAAGCACATTTTAATAATTCTGAGTGTATATAATATTATACGGTTTTATATCAATAAATTCAATTCAATAACAGCGGACATATTTTTTTACGCAAAGTAATTACAAAAAAGAGATAAATTAAGTTTCTTAAACGGCACACTCAATAATTTGGAACATTTTTATCATCATTCATCAGATGTTGAATAAAGAAAGATGAAGAATGATGGTTAAGACACAATGACGTTTAATAACTATAAACAAATTTTGTTTGCATTTTTTTAGAAGGAATGAAATTTATTGTTCCCTATTTAAAAAGGTCTTTCATTTTCCGTTAGTTCAATAAACAGTAGTGTTGTCTTAGAATTTTGTAAACTAAAAATATTTATAATGAAAATAAGTTGACCCGCAGTTTATTTACAATTCAGTAGATTTCGCCATTTTCTTTCATATTCAACCGAAAAATGCAAGAATAGGAAGAACTGTTCAATTGATTTTCATTATTAACAATCAAAGTAAATCTTTTATCAGAACTTTTAGTATTATAAAATAATGACGTAAAAGTGAAAATTTATCCACTACTTAGGAAACAAATAATTTGTATTTGCAGTTTGAATGAATATGAGACATCTGCACGTAGATTTATTTGAACATTTTTATTAAATGATTTTGTGGAAAATTATAAAGTAAACCTTCATGACGCCACAATAATATGTATGAATAATGTGCTGAAAAATTATTTATTTAATTAAGTCATAATTTTTTCTTTTTATATTTAATGTTAAATCTTTAAATTTGATCAATTAAAATGGTAATATTTTTCAATAAGTATTATAGTCCTGAATGAGATATGCAAAAAGTTAATAATTTTAAATGTATGTTTCTTCACTAGCTCCAACAATTCTGATTCCGAAATTAATTATTTCCCAGTTGATATTAGACGTTTTAGGGTCTGCTAAGATGAATTAAAAACCTTAAGGATATTTGGTTTCAGTATACTTGTTTAAAAAATTATTTGCTATTAATGCCTAGTAAATGTTCAGCTTTAGTAGTAGGGTAAGTTACACTGGAAAACTTATTATTAAAGGTAAACTTAAACGGTGTTTACTGTATCAAAATTTTCCGTATACTGTTGGAATAAGTTTACGAGGGCTTGGATTTACATATTAATATGAGTCCTTAAGTATGTTAGACGGAGTTTATTAGAAATGGTGAGAGAAAAAATTAATGCAATTCTTGAGTTTCACGTAATAGCTAAGTGTGCGGATTCAAATTCAAACCAAACAATACGTTGGTGAGAGAATGGAGTTTCTCCTGCTTGAGAAACTTGGAGAGTTTGGCGACTGCTCAGCACAACTCCAGAAATGGCGAGTTTTGGCGGCGAAACGCAGAGGCCGTGAAGTCAAGCTTTCGGAATGACAGAGGCGTTATTTACGTGGGAGAGGAAGTTGGTTGTAGCGGAAGCTGCGCCGTTTACAAGCGTAGCTGCTTTTGTCCCGCCAGTGTCCGATTGTCGACACAAATCTCAGCTACAATCTCCTCCAAGCGGACGAGGTGGAATTTCGAATTATTTCTTTCTGAGGGAACACGAAATACGGATATCTTGGTGTTTGCACGCGAATTAAAAATTCAAGAAGGACGAGTAACTGAAGGATTCTCTGCCAGCTCTGTTGACGTTGATTAAATAAACAGGCTCTCAGATGTTTTTGATAAAAACTTGTACTAATATTTTTCTGTTTTTGATAATAAATATTTAAACGGTTAATAAGTATGAGAATACTATCATCTCATAATCGGATCAATAATTTTCCAATATTCAGAATAAAATGATGATATAATCATTAACAAATTAAATAAAATAGCATGAAAATAACTAAACTAAAATTTTAATACAAAGTCATTATTTTTTGGTCATGTAACACACGTAATTGTGTGGCATAAAGGGTATATTCTTACTAATGAGCCATAGTTATCCGTGTTTTATAACGATTTCTTTTATGTTCTGTTCTATGGAATCATGATAACTTTAAGGGAAGAGACTGTACGTCGCTGATAAACTACAGTTTTGTTATTACTATTAAATTAATTCTGAATACAAAACTTTTAGTATTTAAAACTAGTATCGACATGAATGGCTACGATGAATATAAATAGCCTCAATTCATATCGCTGAACGTGCTCTCTTTCTTAAAAGACACGTTATAGGGAATTTTCTTGTCTGAGAAGAAAAATAAACATCTTTGACATGTTCGAGGAAGACACGGCTTAAAAATGAACGGTTGACATTTCGTTGTTAAACTACATTATAAGCAAAACCAATAAATAAAACTGAAGTGCCTGCCTGTCTGGATGTTTGTCTCGAATAGACTCCGCAATGACTCGTCAGATTTCAACGCAACTTTGAGTGTTTAAAACAGGAATTTTAACTTAAATTTTCATGTATGTTTCATTTAGATATCTTGCGGAGTTCATAATATATTAATTATATATTTATAAACCCTTTGAAGCCGCCGTGAAAACCAACTGCGAGTTAAAAGTCTTATTGGGCGTTCCTATACCATTCATCCGATTGCCATAAAAGTTTGAAGGCACAACTTACCGTGCTATTATAAGCGTAATTTTCAACATCTGTGTGTAAGAGGGAGAGGGCATTCTCACTCCGTCTACTGTTACAGTAGGAGTTTTGTTGGAGGTCACGGGATTTTTGTTGAGATATCATCGTTTATTTCAGATACAGGACTGTCAATAAGTCTTCGCCTTCAGTTTCAATTCCACGCAAATTTGTAAGATAAAATTAATAGTTTTATAATAGATACATGTAACCTAAATATCCGTCCTAATACAGTCAAGGCAGGTTTCCGGGGACAAAGTCGAGAATCCGCCTCGCAGCCGGGGACAGAGGTTTGAAACCGGGGACTGACCCCGGAAAGAGGGGGCGGATGGTCACTCTAATGTAATTAAATTTCCGGGGATACACCAAGTTCCGCGCGAACGAAGTCGCGTGCAGAGCTAGTTCTAAATAAATAAGTGACATGAAAATAATAAAACATATATGCTTGGTAGATGCATTTGAAAATGTAATTGTTCACTTAACACTCAATAAGTAATGCATTGTCTTCTGAGATTCAACCTACATTTACATTTTCATTTTGGAAATATTGTTTCTAAAATTGTTCTATACAATTCACAAATGCAAAGAGTGTGTCAATTTTGAAAAATAAGATTAAGAACAGAAGGTATTCTTTCAATAAAATTCAGCTCTAATGGCAGTGAAAATGAGCCAACAGATTATGATAGAAAAATCTAGACGGGGAATTGAAATAAGGACTATCGCATATTACATGACTACCATGACGACAAATAATTACTTAAGAGTAGTCGCGTTCTAAGCTGTAATCACGTATTCGAATCCAGATACAGTTAATATTTTTCTATATTTATTTTTTCATAAGTTGCTCACATTAACTTAAATGACGTTTGGTACATATGTGAGTATATTTTTTACAACAGATACCGTTCTGAGTTAAAACGCAACTTCAATTTTATTCTTCTCTAATAGCGTAATTTATTAAAATCTAACTCTTCAAAATTTGAACACTACTGATATTAAGAAATTATAGTTTATCAATTTCAAAAGTAATCCTAAAAATGGATGTCAAAATTAATTAAAATTTTACTGTCAAAGTAGAGAAAAACTTTCTTACCAAACTTACTTACCTAATCGTTTCATTTTTAATGTTGAACAAATATCTCAGATACCATCAACAAAGGATATTTCCTTTGGTTGATATTTAAAATGTATTATTAAACGATGAATTTAACTGATTTATTGACATCACCCCCCCAATAAAATCTAAGTAACATTTATTACTATTTATATAAGTTTATATCATTAGTACAGTCTCCTTGCGTTTCGATTAAATATATATTTGAAACACACGACAAATATGAAATAATTTTATTAAAAATTGAGAAAAATACAATTCATTAAAAAGAGTGTAATAATAATTTTCATTTATTTATTGTTTAAGAAAAATCTATCTAAGCGAGGCAATAATTAAATGTGAACGTATTAAATAATTGACATAAAGCGATTTGAAAGTAACATTTCCACTGTTACAATTTTTATGTACCAACACATGTATTTCATTCTCAATAAAAACTGAGTTTGAATCACTTTAGAAAGAAAGCACGTTTCAGCCGTATTTTATCGAAGCTATTTATATTATAAATGGCGGCACATTTCGATACCAGTCGTAACATGTATACGTTATGCATTTAAATTTTATAATATTAATGAGACTTCTAAAATGAGACAGAGGGAAATTTTTCAAAAATTTATCGATACTATTTTGCTGCAAGGTGTAATTAATTTATGAAGATTCAAATTTATAATTGGAGAAAGAAAGAGTTTTATTATTAAGAGCAGAAATATTTACAGTATATATATTTATTTTAATTTTAAGCATGTACAATGTGATGTGGCATCGTGGCAATAATTCGATTGGACAGCATACGGTAGACTTTCCAGGTCAAATAGGCTCCCATTCAAAAACAAATATAGCAAATCCTTTGCTACCTTCATCGCCATTTCAAATTACTTCCTATGCTAATAAAGAGGAGTGGTCACCAGCTAAATTCCTCTGAAGTAGTTTGTTATTATCAAAATATTATTCGTAAGGATTTTATTTAATGAAAAAATTCGTTAAATCTCGGTAAATAATTTTTAATTTAATTTTTATTTTTATTTAATGTAAAAATTCGTTAAATACCGGTGAAAATTTTTAAATTAATTTTTGTTGCAAGTTCCTCACGGAATACATTACATACATACAATTACGATGTTCATTACCAGTTCTAAAATTTTACGTGAATTGGTACTATGGAACATGCCGTATAAAAATAGTTTTTTAACATAAAAATAGAAAAATTGATAAATATTTCATTGAGAAGTTATAAGAGGTTAGCATAGAAAAATAACCGAATGCCGTTCCGGCCGAGATTTGTCAATTCTAATCTCTTCATTTTAGTTTCATAGCAAGTAAAATTCATCTTTCGTTGAAAACATTTCTTCGTTTTTTTATTTTTTAAGTTTAATGTAATTTTGAAAGAATTCAAATATTCAATGGAACGGATTGCAGATTTTCAAAATTTTTACTTTTAATTTATCACAGTATGGAGTTGCGTGTGGCTGGTGGGTAACGTAAAACGTTACAAACGTATCTTTAAATAATTTTTACTTAGTAGAGTACATTTGTTAGATGGCAGCCAATGTCAAATTTCGGTGGACAGGCAGAAGTCTAAATTTCTTATTTCAGTTATGTCTTAAATGAATACGGTTACTGATATAGTTTCACGGTAACATTAACGAGCAACTATTTTCTAGAATAATTAAATTAATATGATATTTATAAAATTAAATAATAAGCAAAAAATCAGTCATTCTATAATTTTATATTCTACGCATTTGCCAAGTTCCCTTACAGCGTTTCATTCGCAATTTTTGGACTTCTTTAGACAAATTTATTGAAAAGTTAAATTTAGAATGGATGCACGTGGATATGGATTAAACATTAAAGAACAGAAATGAGAAAAGCTTGCGCCCTTGAATGCGTCTAGTTATATATATATTATACTTTATAAATGAACATGGAAATGATTGGTAAATTTTTCCTCCTCAGTGGCCTCGGGAGATGCCTAATGATGTCTTTGTTAAAGAGGAGTGTTGATTTCCGGCACCGATCGTATTGCGCAGTTAGCAAGCCACTAGTTTCAAGGGATGAACTTTGTTTCAGGTGGCTCGTAATTAAAGGCTTGCATCAGAGCTGGCCAGATTTCACACAAAGGGTCGTCGGGTTGTCCAAAATATCAGCGAAATGATATTTATCGCATCGTACGGATAATCGCAGTTATATAATTGTTCACTGATTGTCAGATAAAAAATTTCTCCTTTTTTAATAGCACAAATATTGTTTAATGATGGCTTTAATTTTTTTCTCATGATTCTGAAACATTTTTGAGTAAAAATAAATGTATGAACACTAGATTAGTTTAAGCCCATGTGAGAAAATTTGAAAATTAAAATGCAAGAGACACAAGGGAAAAGCTTTTTTTCTCATAACGTATGATTTACAAGGCAGTGATATATCCGATTTTTAGACAAACTGCTGCCCCTCTTAATAAATATTTTAAATTGGACCTGAGAAATATAATGGAATATATATTGAGTTATTTCATTGTCATTAATTTTCGTCCCTTGCAGATGTTTTATAGTCCGCGTATATCCCCTCTATTCATACATCCATCTATCAAAGTGCCAGCGAAACCTGGACGAAATGCGATGTTTGATGCGTCCGTCACTTTGTTGTCCATTATACGTTCGACATCGATAACAAATTTATTGTTTCATAGCAAGAGTCAATTTGTAAAGAAGAACAAAGGAAAAATGTTAGCATTTTTTTTGTAGTTCTTTGTGCGGAGGAAATTGAGATTTTCCATCGTGTAACCGCGCGACAGCCAGATTGGAGGTAAAGAATGCAGAAATCAACATTTTAAAGCAAATGACTGATAAATTTTATGGCATATTATTATAACGATAAATCCATTCTATTAGAATAAGAATCCTCGGAAACTTTACCTAATTTGCCATCAATTAACATCTTTGCTTATAACACAGGCATGCTCCTTAAACATCAAAATCGTAAATAATTAAATCATCCATAATGAAAATGCTTGACATAATATCTGGGTTGGTGAATTCTCCTCTTTACAAAGATGAACTATTGTGATTGTGAACTGAGGCGTCCTTTATCTTCTAAGTGCTATAAAATTGAAATTAAACATGTGCAAATTTTGAGTGACATACTTTGTGAAACAATTTTTGTGGTACGATTCGATGCAGATTATCATTAAATGCCATTATTAATGCTTTTTGATATATTTTTGTACGAATCGTTTAATTTTTACATGATATGCACGACTTAATATTAAAAATAGAAAAATGAAAATTTGAATATAACTCCATCAAAGATTTTGGAATTTAAAATTGTAAATAAATGATCAGACAATCAGAAAAGGTTTCTTAATCAACAATGTCAATTATACCATACATCAGTAAGTTTTTTCAGGTGAACAATAAAATGAACATAAGACGTTAATGAGATGTTAAAATTTTATAACTGATTAAAATTTCCTGAAAGAACCTTAGTATTCCGAAGAATTTGATTGCATACACACCTACTTTTAATTATTAATACTAATATTTATCACACTTGATCGAACAATAACTGAAAAAACCAACTTAATTTTCCAGAAATGTCTAATATATATTAAATAATTTTTATTGATATGTTAATATATAATTAAATTTTTGGGAAAAAAAACTTAAATTGCAGTACCAAATATTTTTTTATTAACTTACAAATTTCATACAAGTAGCTCTTGGCCATAAACAACGCTACAAAAATAATATAACAAAATTTTCGTTTTAAAAATCCTGTATATATATATATATTTATAAAATTTGTCAACGTTAAAAATTTCTTTTTTATAAATCACAAACCATTAAAATTAGTATGAGAATAGTATGTATTATTATTGTTTTAAAAGTAAATTATATTTAGAATGTTACAATAGAAAATCTTCTTAGAAATTATTATTTTTTAGGGATGATTACTGAAAAAATATTGGCCAAAAGTTCCTTGTTTGAAATATTTGACAAATTAATATAAACTTTTCTTGTTTTTCCACCCAATTTAAATGGAGCTTCAGCCACGACGTTTCGATGTTTTTCAAAAATGAAAGATGTCAGTGTACGTCATCGAAACGTCGTGGCTAAAGCTCAATTTAACTCGGGAGGAAAACCAAGAACTGTTTACCCATAAAATTCACCGGGAAAATCTTCGATCTTTGATAAAATTAATATATATGTATTTATTAATGAATGTTTTGAATAGTATTGAGCTGTTGTGTCATAGAGTCAAAATTAAAAATTGGTTTCATTTAATTTTCTTTCAAGAATTGAATTCAAACTTGTAAATTTGAAGGTGATGAGTTTCAAAAATCAACGACGAGTCGTGCCATTTTTTATTTTATGCATATGTTTATAATTGAATTATAGGTTTCAAAACTTTTTATATTATATTTGTTCAATGCTTGTTGTAATGAAGTGCCACTTTACGGGCGAAACGATCAAATAGTAAATTGTTTACCACTTGCTAATTTTATTTCTTAATTGTGTTATTATAGTCAGATAAATATTAATATGTGTTTCTAGTCATATTTGTCAGAAAATCGTAAAATAAAACTGTGTATGAAAAGACTATCATGAAACGTATTTCTCTTTCCTTCTAATTTATATTTGTGAGTTGGCATTTACCTTTCCACACTCTATCTGAATTCGTATAATAGTTACAGATGATGCAGGCTGTATATTTCGTATTTACTGCAGTGAAAACTTGAAATTCGTCCCCATAAACCGAAATACAACGTTTATGCATTCGCAAAACGATGGCTCAGGACTGAGATAAATTGCAAAGTACGACTATTTTATCGTCTCCCTCTCTGATTTGTGCTTTTCCAAATTGCCCGAATAATCTAGATGAATGGTAACAGAAAATCCTATTACAGCTCAATCTCCCTCTTTTATAGTTTCTTTCTTATTGTTTACTTGTTTGCGTCCGTAGACAACTTTCTTCCAAACAGAATATCTCACTTAAAAAAGAGAAGTAATTAAGATCTCATTTTCTGACGAATGTAAAACGACTTTCGCCGAGCCTAACGAAAAGTTTAATAGATTTCTTCATTGCGATAAAGCGACCTGCCAGTCTTGACTTTCCCTCATTTATTTTTCAGTAAAGTTACACGTTAGACGCAAGAATTTACAGTTAAATGCTAACCAACAGATTAAATTAAATGATAGATTCTTTGCTAAAATGAAACAAACGTAAATGTTGATCATTGATTAACATTATTATTAACATGTAATGGGGTATAAATCGTTAAAGTGATTGCCGATGCGTCACGATAGAACATTTATCTGAGATCTCATCGTGCTGATACAGGGTTGTTATTCGGAAGCTTGGTATAATCACGATTCCTTCTCATTAAATGTGTGGTGATGTTGCAACACTACGATGAATAGTTTATTTTTGGCTAAGCATAAACCCAAATAAAATGTAACCGAGCTCCGCTGTTTTTGGTTTCCTTTAATTTTTTTTGCTTATAAATAAATCAGCATTAAAACTACATTATTTTTTATCAGTTTTAGTAGCTATATTCTCAATATTTAAGAAATAAATGTAATTTTTAACCTTAAATTTTGTTATTAAAATACGCGGTCTTTCCCTGTGAATGGCATGTATAAATTCCTCTCGGGTTTCCAACCGGGTCAAAAAATAAATTTTGTATTTGAATAGGAGCTGATACATGAATTTTTCTATGGCAATGTTTGATAATATTACTAGCCACGGAAAAATGTCGTTTTAAAAGATAATTGGGTACAGTAAAAATAATTGTATGAGACTTTGTACATGTATCCAGTCAGAGGAATTCCTGTGAGATAAAAAAACTTTGGTTTGTTAACTGAGTTTTGTCAGTGATATTTGAAGTCGGAAAAAGGCATGGGAGTGGGAAGTCCCCAGTAAAAAGCATTGGAACGGAGTTCCGACAGGATAAATAACGATAATACACACAGAATCTCTTTTCTCCGAACATATATTGGAGAAATTCACACTTCGGCGATTCACGTTAATCTCGCAACTTACGTCGTCAAAACTTTCAGGAGATAGATAAATATTCAATCTAGAAACTGTGAATAACGACGCATTTCTATTATAGTTGGTTAAAACCTGATGTACATAACTGAAATTACGTTATTGAATTTCGCGTTTTCAGAACGTCAGTGGAATATTTATAGTCAACATATTTTTTATTGGAAACCCGTAAAATTTACAACAATACTACTTGATACAAATTAGTAAGTTTTGAAACAAGTCAGTAAATGCACGATCAATTCAGTTATTGAAATTAAGAGAATTCAAATTTAATATTTTCTTGTACGAATATGACCCATAAGCATAAACATTAAACTGGTGAAAATCTTTAATAATTTTATGAAAACGGAAAAATTTAACATTTAAAGAGTAATTTTATGCGGTATGTAACTTGAATAATTTTCTGTCATACATACGTTTAAGATAATTTACAAGCTTGCTTTACAGGGAGAAAAACAGGGACTGTTCATTTTATCGTCAAATGTTAGTTTGAGGTAAAAGAAACTAATAAAAATTCTCAATTTTGGACAATATTTATTATTTTATTGACCGGTAATTGAATAGTAGCTTTCGGCCTGTATATTTGGGCGTAATTATCTGCAAAAATACAATAAAATTAAATTACATGTAAAATTGAGGAACAGTAAAATAATAAATATTGTAATGAAATTTAGGACTGTTCATACATGTCTGTTTTACCTTAAAATAATATATCATTTGAAAAAACAAGGTTCTCAACTTACAAATGTTTCAACTACAATCAAAAAATTTAAAAATACAGTCTATATTTTAAACGATACAGGTTAATTTATGAGATGGAAAAATAATATAGTTTTTCAAATCAAAATTTCCGTAAATGTCCGTTATATTAATATGATGCTTAAAGTCTGTATATTATTTCTATGAATTTCGTGACGTTTTAGAGCTTGTTTATTAACGTTATAAGAAAATTGACTGATCATAATAACATATTACTAATTTTTTTGAATTATTTTATTCGTTATAGTAATTACATACATTGTATTGAAATGTTAAGAAAACATTACAATATTCACTGTTACCAAAGGCATACAGGGATTAAAATATAATATTTATTAAGAATGAAGTATATTACCATTGATTATGTAGCTTTATAAATTTTACGTAAAATATAATTAATATTTTAAATGTATTTATAAAAAATTATCATGTAGAAGACAGTAAAATGTATACTGAAGGATTTTTTTCTTGAGTAAACATGATGAATTTTAATCTTTTATTTTTTTCGGAAAAGTATTAATGGATAATGCGACTTACCAATGTAGGAGCTGTTAGTTAAGACCCAAAATAATTTGAAAGGGTCTACCATCTTAAACGCCTTGTTGTGAGGATGACTAGGAGGCGGTGTGGAGTGATTAAGGAGAACCTTTGCGATCACCTCTCTGTCGTGTGCCCGTTGGACGACTGAGAGAAGGCGCTCCCAACTTCCTCAGCCAAAAACTGCACATGCGCGCTCAGACACGAGCCTGATCTTCGCGGATAAATTGCCGCAAGGAGAACCTGATAATTACCGCTATCCGCGGGGTTGAGGGAGTTCCCGTTCAAAGGCGCCGCCACTAGAATAAACGGAATTTCGCTGGCTGGCAATTTCACTTAGTCATATACCAAAGTTGAAAATCATGTTTACTAAAGAACATTACCTTCATCTAAGAAAATGGACTAGAGGACTTAGATTTCCTATAAAATGACTCAGGAGAATCGGATGAAAAAATCCTTACCGGACCAACTAAGACGAGCCATATTAAACAATACTCTAAAAATTTATTCGAAGCTTCATTCTATTTAAACTTTAATAATTTAATTTTTCCAATATTCCATAACTACTCTCCTCATTACTTTCAATCATACATTATTGGTAATTAGAAAAATCGACGACATTTAAAACTTTTTCGACAGGATATACATCTAATTACAATTCAAAATAAGTCCATTTATACAGTTCATTCGGTAGATTCAAATAAAAATTAAAGGTGCGTTCTAGATGTGAAACTATAAATACCAAGAAATGTAAACTTTTTTCTGTCAAATACTGAAAAATATTTTGAATTGAAAATGTAGTATGAATGAATAAGCCATTTGCGATTAAAATATAAAATCCATTAAATAAATTATATAAATTAATACAACTTCACATTAAAAATAAAATAAAAATAACCTTAAGTCAGAAGTAGAAGAATTTCTTTCAAAATTTTAGTGAATATCCGTTATATTATTACGATGATAAAAGTCTGTATATTATTTCTCTGCATTTAGTGACCTTTTAGAGCTTCTTTATTAGCGTTATATCAAATTTGGATGAATAAGACCATTTGCGATTAATAAATAAAATCCATTAAATAAGTTTGTTAAATTAATGACTTTATATTAAAAATGAAATACAAATAACTTAAAGCGAGAAGTAGAAGAATTTTTTCAATGAAAAGACGGCCAGTAAGTCAGCAGTTAATATTATAAATATTTAATTAATCCAAATATGACGTTTCATTCCTCTTTTGAGACTTCATCAGGCATACTGCAAACATAAAATTACTATGTTAGGGAGTCATGAAGTGAAGATCATGAATTGCTAAATTTGCAATATTTGAACCATGTATATAAAAATTGTGACATAGGATTTTGAATAAAAGTAATATAAATAACGTACTTAATTTTTAAATGGATGAACTAAATAAATTATGAGAAATTTGATATTGATTTTCAAATTATTTTATACATCGTTACCCGAAGAAGTCCACAAAGTTGGTTGAAACGTTGTATTCAAATTAAGTAAATAGTATTTAAATTTATTTGCTGACTCATTTCTTTACGAAATTTCATTTGATAATAATTTCAAACTTATATACTCGACGAATACTTACTATGGATTGGAAAGTATTAAATACGGTTAAAATTAAATTGATGCAATTATAAGAAAAATTAAATCAATTACTTTTGATTTTATTGCTTAATTTAAGAAAATCTGTATTGTGATTTCTGATTTGTTATTTAATCTGTCTGAATTGCCGTAAAACATTAGCTGCTAGCTGAAATGAACATCCGTCCTGATGTACAACTATTTATTTACTTAACTACGTAAATTATAATACATAAAGATACAAGCCACATAAGATTAAATACGAAAATTCTGGGACGTTTCTCATATTTTGAAAGGTGCCGACAAGCTTCTAATTCCACACAACAGGGATTTTTTTACGAGCAATTATTTTGCTTATGATGAAACTTCTCATTAAAAATTCAAATCAAGGTTTTCTCTCTCCACATTTTAATCAAACTGAGAGGTGAAAGTGGCCAGCTTGTTTGAGTTCTCCGAGTAATTTTTTCCCCTTTCTACACAACGATTGAGATGGAATGAGGCCATGGGAGATTATAAATGAGGCCGCGTTGAATATGCGAGCAGCTCAACGTTCCCCTTCCTGCTAGAAAAATAAAATTTGGAAATCCCAAAAAATTATTTTCAATATGTGAGAATAATTATGATAATCGATTTAATCGAAAAGGGATATTTCTTGCGATACTACCATAACAAAATATTATTGATGTTGAGAAAGCATGAAAATAATAATTTATAAAGAAATTTTTGAAGTGAAACAAAATTTGAAAGTCAACTTGAAACATTTAAATTGAATTATCTTCAAAGTATTCTTATCTTTTGGTTATTGATTAATTTAAATCAGTTTTTTGCTTTAAGTAATGGAAAAATTTTCAGGTAACATTAGAAAAATTATAGACAAGAATGAAAAATTTTACCATTGTCTCCTAAATTTATCTTTACGCTCGTCTCCCTTTGATTAAAAAAATTGTTTATAATGAAACTGTGAGAATTTATAATTAAACTATCTTCTTTAGAAAACTTTAATTAAATTGTTTTCCTTAACTATTTCCCTCAATTTTCTTTAGCCAGGTAAATCGTAAATGAAACATCGTTTCTCAATTTATTTCTGAATGTTATACGTCTTTGTTAAAGATTAGTTTCAAGTTTTAATACAATATAACAGAACGATTCTCTTGTAAAGTAGACACGACTAAAGTTCTTTGGTTGTAAGTTTTATTTTCTTTAAACATTAACTATAACATTTGATTTCATTTCTATATCAACAATTATTTTGAAAATAGCAGTGTGGAAATATCAACGAATTGTTCTATATTAGGAATTATTTATGATGTATGCAAGTTCATTATAAATTAATATTTTGGTTGTCAAACAAGAAAAATTATTATAATCAAAGACATAAGGATTGCTTACAATGAAGCTCAGTTATGAAGACCTCGATATTGAATTTGAAAGATAAGGATGGAAATATTTTGACTCAGGTCCTACAATTTAACCAATCTAATTCCTCGCAGCCTAACGTTTAGGACTCGGTGAGGAATTTGTAAATTGATCAAAAGTTGAGATTTTTCAATCTTGATCTATAAAAGTTATTAAAACTCAGAGAAACTAAAAAGTATGTTAAATACTTGAACGATTCAGAAGAACCGTTTACTCCTGTAGGAATTGTGCTACTGCAATGATCCGTAAAGGAGAAAATAGTAAAAAAAGGTAACCGATATGGAAACTATAATTTAATACGGTATTAATTAAAGATAGTTTGAAAATAAAAAATAATTATTTAATCACATATGTTTTGAAGAGAGCAGCTGACTTATTGATAACAAAGAGTATAATTTTAAAAATAGACCTTGCAATTATTAGTGATATGTATAATCAAAGATTTCTCAATAATATTTATTTTTTAAACAAATGCTTATTTTTTTGTCAGATTTATGGGGTAAATATTGAGTACTAGTATATGGAAGAAGGGACAAAGTTCACGAGCATCTGTTTACTTTTTTCGCAATGGAGACGAAAGAAATATTGAAATTCTATTGAAGCATCGATATTGGCAAGGGAGTAATTGACAGCTCTATTGTGCATAGAGTGTCGCTGAAGCTGAAGGACGAGAAATGTGAATGAAGCTGTAGGACCACTTACACCTCTTCCAGAACGAAAGAGGAACAATAGAACGCAAACTCGTAAAGCTCAATGGGCGATGCATTAAAAGTCACTGAATATTCACTTCACATAGAGGTTTTTAAACCAAACTAATATTTTTTGGCGGTGTTTTGAGGAAGTGGCTTCATCAGTTTATTTCTTCCACTCACAATGATGTCATGAAGAAAAAATATAAAGTTATGCTGGTTAATAATTTTAAATAAATAAAAGAAGTTAAGTTTATTCTTATTTAAGTAATAATTTTAAATGATACATAATTATGACAATGGTAATATCTATTTATTTCCAATTAGGGAGCTAATTTAATATTTAGTGTGTTGTTGAAGATTATTTACGTTAATATCTTTATGTTTAACAGCGTATCATTTATTAATATTTTCGCTTTTAATCTACATTATATATAACAACTTATAACAAATTTTATGTAACAATGTACATACATCATCTATCCGCTGATAAAAAGCAAAGAATATCCTCTTATTGAATATTATCTAGTCGATGCAAATGAATAATAAATTAGTTCATGTTCCGGTGATTATGCGTTGAAGTTTGTTAAATATTTAATTTGTCTGTACTATATATTATTCTACAGAATGGGTTTAAAATCCAAGAAATCAACACGCCAGGTTTAATGTTCTCACTACAGGATCGAAGTGTGTTTTATCATTTATATAACTTGCTCATAATAATCAACCTTCTATTTTATTAATGGAGAATGTATAACTGTATCAGTTGATAGTCACCCGATAAATCACACCAATTACATATCTTGCATGTATGACAGAATAATTCGGTTAATAAAAGGTAAAAAATAGTGACTATTGAGTAATGATTTACATACCTCAGTATCGTAAAATAAAATAAAGACATATGACAATAAAGCCAAATAATTGAAGCCATAATTATTTTGTTTATACTCTGAAAACTTATCAACGTTTTTACAATGGCAATTTCAATTTATATTTACATAGCCTTAGAGGGACATAGGCAACAGAATTTTGAATAAATCATTGTATGGCGAACGGAATCACACCAATAACGATATATTCAAAATTTTAAGTGATTACGTCGATGGAAATCGAAATTTTTAAATAACGTAAAGTTGGGATAAATTTACTACTAGCGAAAGAATTATTGTGAATACCTTAAATTTATTTATTTTATTCATTATAATGATATCAACCAAAATTATGTAACTTTATCGTCTCAGTTCTTAAAGAAAATGGTCAAATAATTATTTCCGATAGTTTAAGGCAAAGGTGTTATTACATAACTGCTGGGAAATAAGACCGTAGTTTACAAACATAAAAATACATAAATGAGAAGAATAGATCATGCATCAATTGAAAATAAATTACGAGAATTAGAAATAAAATAAAAATAAAAATATGAGAAAATTTATTTGCTTTAGTATACTATATTAAATTGCCATAAAACTTCATAACATGTAACATAAAACAGTTTGGCTTTCTTCTGAAAAGGTTAAATGAAGAGCACAGTAATACAATTAAGAAGTTTTAAATTTAAATATTTTAGGTCGCATCAAAAAGGGGAGAGAATTAAGAAATATAGTACAGAAAATATAGATTATGGTATTGCTGGGATTTGTTGATTGATATGAATTATACATATAAAATAAAAATCGATCAGAATAAATATTAATTTATTTATAAAAAACTACAAGGTGTAACGGTTAGATTCCATAGTATAAAATAACAAATTATGTTGATTGTAGTGTTAAAACTAATAAGTTCCCTTAATAACTTGGGCTTAATGAAACATTATTGTATTTCTTAGGGATTAATTGCACACTTTTCCGGTGTCATTAATCGATCAGGATGATATTGTTGTTGAGGAAAGTATTTACCAGAGCAAAATAAATCATTAATATGACTTTTTTACATTAATTATCGCCTTACGATGAATTCTGAGGAACATTTTTTATTCATTGACAAGATTTGAGACGGAGGTTGTTTTATATTGAAGGAGAGATGATGCGACGCACATATTACAATTATTTTAAACATTACGTTTTGTTTTGGATGTGGTTGGTAAAAGCTTATTTTTAAAATCTGGGTGCCCAGCGATGCCCGGGATATTATTGCTTAAACATATCAAACAGTTTACTTAAGTTATAATACTTTTTGTTTCTCGGGAACGTCGTCGCCGCCGCCGTCGCACGCACTCACGTAGGCTGCGTAAGAATTAATGTATCCTGTAGAAATTTCTATATGTCATTAGGCAGGGCGAATACAAATAGTGTACCAGAAAACACCTTCAACTTCATTCACCCCGAAAAGTATTTATCCGACGGAAATATCGGCCATTTTTGTATATTAAAAAATTTCTACCCCCTTTACCACCACCCTGTGGGTGGTAGTCGTGTGTTACCTAGACAGTGCTGATTTACGAGTCGTATAGAACACCTGTACAAAATTTAGTTTAGATTTGTATGCAGAACATACATACAACCCACACACGAACGAAATTTGGGCTCTTTTTACACGTTAACAACGATTTAAAAATTACGATTATGATTGACAATTAAATTTGACGTGGCTGAATTTAAGACTCATTGAAAGAATTTTTCAATGTAAATTTCGACGATCCATGGATGTGTGTTACCGTTTGAGTTTGGTGAGCACATGAGCCATAACTTCTGGAACTCTCAATTTCGGAAAATGCTCTGTGTAAGCCAGCACAGTCTGGAATCACATACTAATCCATGAATAAATTTAGAAATTTTATAAGCTTTCGAAATACATGATAATATTTTAAACATTAAACATTTTATCATATAACCGTAACTCTGAAAAGGTTCCATATTTATGTACATAGGTATTATTAAAAAATTGTAATGTTTCATATTTTGTAACTTATTTTGTAGATGAATATGGTAATTACCGAAAGCTCCTTCACAATAAAATTTGAAAATCAAAATTGAAATATATTTGGTTTTATGAAGTGACTGATTTAAATTAGGGAAAAATTATCATCATAATTATCTGTCTTTAAACAATATTTTTAATAAATTCCTTGAAAAAAACAGCACTTTTGTGATTAGTTTCATGTTACTCCATTGATCTGTTATTCTTTCACTCAGTTATCAAGCTGAGTGCTTCCAGTAAAAAGTTTTTCGCGATTGGTTGTTGATGTTTTTAAGTTAATGATTACAATGTTAATATTTTTGATCTCTTCGGGAACGTATTCCTCACAAAGTACTTGGTATTTTCGGACAGTATAGAAAGCTGTGACCTGGCCTCACCGCGAGATACTGAATCCTGGCTTAGGAAGACTTCCATCTCTGTATGTGCTTAAGATTTGTTGTGGCCGCGGGATGTGCGTCGCTGTCCGTGGAGAATAGAGGTCGCTCTCTCTATAGTCGACGCACATCGCTCAGGCTGCGTGAATAGCCGACCCTGCCGTCACCAAATACTCGTATCTCTTAGCCAAAGTTTGTCATGGAAACAAGTATCTATCATGGAGAAGGAACCATTATGAGGCAAATAAGACGGAACTCAGACTGATTAGACGAATAAATAAACTCTAAATTTATTCGTAAACAGGTTGAATGATTTCGACCTTTATTAATGGCCTTACCATAAAAATTATTTTAAACTCAATATTAATGAATTTAAATTTTATATGATACCTACTTACCACACTAATAACATCCTCACAAAGTTTAAAGTCAAAATTAAAACATTTGATAACTGTACTCTGGTTTATAGAATTTACTGTGGTGATTGCGACAAATATTACCTAAGGACTAGGCTTCACCACCATAGAACAAGCCTCAAACCAAAATCTAAGAATAAGACGGCTTTATCCAGCCATGTCAAAACACTTAACCATGTATTCAAATTTGATGACACAAAAATCCTGCATAAAAATAGACTTATAACAAAACTTAGACATACTGAAGCAATGAATATTGACATAAATTGAAATAAGATAATTAATTGTAAAATTAAAGGTGCAGAGACAGGAGCCATAATAAATAAGTTAACAGTCTATTATGTAAATCTTAAGTATTTTTTATAACGTTTATATATTACAGATTATTGTATACTTGTTTTGTCGATTCACACTTGTTATGTGTAACATTCAAGAAAACAATATAACGGTGAGTGTGTCCTGAGGATTGACACATGAAACAATGCATCCCAATTTAGACTAGACAAGTGTGACCAAAATAGTTTAATCTAATTGCTTACTGCTCGTCATAACCAATATTCCGTATTTTGAAAGGTGTGTAACACTAATTTGTATTATAGAAAATTAATGACTTATTAATTTTGAAATTTCATGTAAATACTATATAAATTCGTTTCACTGAATTTTACAGAAAAATTTTGACAAACGTTTTAAAGTTTCAACTGTTAACTAAAATATTTGGAACTGGTTGTTTTTTCTTTATATAATAAACTATTCGCAGTTCATTACTGCGAAATGAATAAATTAACGAAATTAAGTTTTGGGAATTTAAACATTATATTCAAATATGTCTACTCTCATTGCTTTTCCTGAACTGCTCATGAAAATAAAAAAATATCCACTATAACATTTAAAATCTTCTGTACTTATTTATTTTTATAGATTAAGTTTATTCTTCCTCTGAGGCCTTGTAATACATACAATATATATATATATATATATACGTGCGCGATGCAGAAATGTGTAAGTTACAGGAGATTGTGACATGCCAGTTGGCATCACAGTAATATATTAGTATTTATTCGCAGGTCGCGAAAATTTTTGATTGTTGGTTTTTGTTCTTTGGTGTGGGGGTGTTGTCTTTGGTCTGTTTATGAAAATGTAATATTCGTTATTAAAGAAATAAAGTTTTTCAAGTTAAATACAAAATTGGTATCTAGCCTTACGAAAACCCTGACAAGACTCAAAATAGATTATTATATGTTAAATTATTATTCAAGTCGGGACTTAAAAAACAGATAAAGTGGATACATTTATATATTATAACGTCGCAAGATGACACACAAATAATCGCGCTTGTACAACTCGTAGCTTTAAATATAATGAAAATTATTTTTAGAAGTAATCTCTACTGTTTAAGTTTTCCTATTTACTTAATAATTATTCTCCCCCAAAATTTTTGTATTATGTAATTGTGGTAATATATCATTAAGGCTCACTTGATAGAACTGAGAGAAACCTAATTATCCGCACATAACAAAACTATCAGTCACAAATATATATAATCACATCAAAAATTTTACAATTTTTTATGTTTTCTGAGTCTTATTTAGACTTAAGTTGTAATGCATCTAAATGCAACAGAAACATTTCCTCTATTATGTATATTGTGACGGACCTCAGTAACCTACTGTAGTATGACTACAAAGAAAGAAACATATTTGCATAATACGTGAATAAAGTTAATCTTTGAGGGGAAGGAGAGGTATATCATCTCTGGATAAGTCCTGTTAGCTGGAGATGAGATTATTTTGCATGAGGAATGGAAAATATTATGAAGAAAACTATAAGTTAAGGAGAGATATGTAGAGAGAATTAATTTGATTGGATACGAATGAGTAGTGAGATTGTATTATTATTTTTTCAGAAATTTTCAAAAATTGTTGATTTGTAAACTTGGGTATTGTAGCGTGGAAAAGTGCAAGTTTGTTCAATATATTGTTTCAAAGTAAGTTAACTTTATTCATTTGTAGATTTACTTAATTATTTGATTGCAAGAAAACCAAGATTTTCAACCTTGAGAGGAATATTTAAAGTTAAATGTTGATTTTGGGATAGGATTATTACTCTACGCAGAAGCCTCAGTAACATCTACAATTTCAATTTTTCAATACAATTTAAAAAAATTTAAATTATTCTAAATTTTAAGAAATGTTATTAAATGTTAGTTAACCTAATAGTATCTTTTTGTGACTTAAGGGTGTTCTCAGTTACTTTCATACGCAACATTTTAGATAAATTATTTTTTAAATTTATGTTCTTTGTCTAAAATTTCCAGTTGAACTTGTGATTTTCCTATAGAATATGAGTAGTGACAACATTATGGTTAATTTTTTTAATATTTCTTGATTTTTAATATACTTTGGAGTATACTATTGGTTGGACCTATTACACTTGTTTTTGCAATTTGGTACGCTAAACAATTGAATTACATTTTTCTCACAACACGTTCGTAAAAATAAAATATTTGTGGATTATTTCTTAGCAGTTGTCGGATGAATCATATCTTGACGTGCTTTTTTTTAAAAAAAATTTCAAATTCCAAGAGTATAAAAAGAAACAACATTTTAAAAAATAATTTTGTATTTTGAAGTTGCAGTATTTGTGTTATTACAAGGAAACACGTTTTCAAAAATTTTTCTTAATTTACTTTGCATGATGATGAGTTTCACGTCACGTACAAGCCAGTGTGCTTTTGACAAATTAGATGATGTTCTCGTGTGGGGGTTAAGTCGTATTTCTTTTGTCAGCGACAGTTTCACTGCCGTAATAAACGAAGAACCTTCAAGAACGTCCAAAGAGAACAAAAACTGCGGTTTGGAAGACAAAAACGAACCCAAGTAGACGGTAAACGAGGCAAGAAGTGGGGTTGAAATGAGGACTACAAAAGCGGCTGTTGCTAGTAGCAAAATTGTTGCTTTCAATTGCGTGCTTGAAGCGTAAGTATTCTCTAGTCCCGTATTTCCTTTTGCAGGAAGGGAAATTATTTGTTGCCAAAGTGGAACGGTGCCAGAAACATTTGCCAATTAAGCCTCACATGATAGCAATGAGCAGTTCACCCTTGACAATTCCGGAAATCTCATAAGCACCACTCTCAGCGCGTAACTTTGTAGCGACGAAACGAAGTTTCAGTTTCTTTTTCGCTCGGCGAAAGTTCTGTAGAGACTACAACGTGAAAAGAAACAATAATGCACTAAGTCTTCACGTGAAACATAGACTTAAAGTTTGTAAAAGGAGTCAGGCTCCATACCTTATTGAAGTTAATGGCTACTACTGTATTAGTAATTTACAGACGTATCACCATTTTATTTTATTCATAAATACAAACATTGAAGTGACGGAAATATCAAACCGTATTAGTAGAACTTTTTCCAGTAATGAAATAATTCACTAAACGCAGATTTTATCGGTCAACAAAATGATGCGCTTGTGAATCTTCACAGTAAAAAAAATTAAAACGTAAATACAATAAACATTTGACCGATTGACTGTACGAAAATAGAGATGCATTTTTTAGTAAAAATAGCAATTACAGATTGTAACGATTCACCCCAGAAAAAAAGATTTCGTCTGATCTTGGAGCCGTGGTAAATTGCGATTAAACAAATGTTACTGAAGTTGTTGAGTTATTCTTAATTAATGTTCTGTTTAATATGGAAATTTTTGTTTATTAATTGTAATCGTTCACTTGGTTTATGTTGATGACTTTGCCGTCATTGAGCCCTCTAAGATGGAACTCAATTATCTTATAATAAATACGATTACAGAAGATATTGTTCAAGGAAATAAATGCCTGTAATATATTTCTCGCACTAGGTATTTCTCCCCTGATTGATTACGGGGCTCACCTTTGGAGATGCCTCGTACTGTCTGTTTTTTCAAGGTTCTCACATTACGAGGCACCTTCATATATTTTGAGAAGTGTATGTAATGGGGTCAAAGTTGTCCTCTACTCCAATTGGATCAGTCGGACAGCTGCCTCCTAAAACTGGTGGAGACAAGCAGAAGGGAATGCTGCGACTCCATAGGAATCTCATTTCCTGTAATGAGGACGGGCATGAGAATAGTATAAAAAAACCGATCTACCTCATGTAGGTTTTCTAGTGTTTCCTCTGAATCTCTTTCAGATGAAACAGCGGGTAGGATCCTAAAAATGTAGCCCGTGGTCCCATTGATGCAGGTTTTCTAGGGTTTTCCCTGCATCTCTTTAGGTGAAACATTGAGTAGGATCCTTAAACTATAGCCCGGGGGTCCTAGTCAACTCTTGGCTACCTTTCTCTACTCATCTTTCAATTCCCTTCCTATGCTATTAAAGAGGAGTTGCCTGTTTCAGGATCACCCTCATGTAGCTTGTTACCCCCAAAAAATTCAATGTAAGTATACAGTACCGAAAACTTTTTTCGTTCTTCAATTACATATTTAAAATGACTGATATAGGTTCTGGTATTTTTGTATTATGTTCATAATGAAATTTTAGTAAATTATCTTTTAATTATACTGGTTTAAAAGTTAATTTTAATAAATTAGTTAAGGATTTTGTATTATTTTTATCAATCTGTTTCATTAGTGTAATAAAACCTTGGAACCAAAGAAGTTACAAAGTTGTTTTTTAAAATAGATGTTAACAATTCTAAATCTAGAACTGCGGTTAATGTAATTAGCAATGAAATTGAATGCACTTGAACTTCTGAATGTATTTAAAAATCTGGCGTGGAAATTAAATAACTCTTATAAATTTCCAAACTTTATTTATTCAACTAAAACGAAAGTACTTTATTTATAATTAATAAAAGTTTCTTCTTCGACAACAGAGAACTTGTCATTTGGGAAATGCTTTTATTGGAAAAGTCTTGTATAATCATAACAGCAAAAAAAAACGACTCACCAAGAAGTACAGTTTTAAATACTTCCACGTGTACATACGTGTTGGCATATAATACACATAGATAGTAACTGGTGTGTGGGTAAAAAGTAGTCCTCTGCTTTAGTTAAATTACATGATAATTTGAAAGGATTTTATACTTCCCACTGGTAATTAAAATTCTGATTCTGTTGTTAAAGAATAAAAGGTTTTAAATTCATCTCTATTCAATTCAATAGTTGAGTCCAACATATAAATTCCCTATTCGTGTTTGAATTTTCAATCATACTTCGTAGTTGGTTACGTGAGGAAGCTGAGAAACGTGTACTCGTGACCCGCAAATAATGGAGTGAATGATGATGCTTTTCCACCGCACAAGCAGATGCTCTTGAAATCACATCTCTCCAGTTGGAGACGATCGGCATAGTGAGAATCTTAAAGTGGAACTACTGCGCGCTTTCTCCTCCAAGTCAAGTCACGTGTCATGAGAATTTATCCTTGTTACGAGTTTATCTTGGAGAGAATATACCGTGAAAGATCTTCAAAGACAATATTGTTTCAAGATGAAGAGTATTTTTTACAAAGTCTTGGAATAATAAGCAGTGTTGAAGTCTCCAGTATGTTTTTCTTAACAGAAAAGTGAAAGCATGTTTTGAAATGTGTGTAATACATTTAACTTCCATCACGAAAATAGAATTTATAATACCAGCATTTTTAATTACATATATACTGTTAAATATAAATCTACTCCTTCACGTCTTAACAATTTTTCCAGCAAGAGTGAAGTGTCGAACATGTTTCAATAAAGTTATGAAATGCATATACTGTAGCGGTCAATATAGTTAATTCAAACAACTGAATAGCGAAGCTGTCATTTAACTGGTGAAACTAATGTGAATAATTATAATGGAAAAGTCTCGACCAGACCGGCAATCAAAACCGGGATCTGCGTTTTTTTCAAGGCAGCTCCATCAATTAAGCAATTTGAGTCGACTCCCAGCCCAGAGCGAGAATCCGCGATGTATCTCGATCACATTTTCACCCCTTTTACTCTATCACATTTTTGCTGCGTATTTCAGGTTTCTTTGTCCAGCTGCCTCGTACAAATGTGTGGTCCCGGGTTCGATTCACAATTATAAACTGATCCCTAATTTCAGCCATTAAAATTTTATTTTACATTCAAATTCATGTCTTGATACTTAAGATTTTCTATTTTAGAAAATACGACAGATATAATATTGATCACCTGGATACTTTCATCGCTGAAGAATACATTTCATGTTAGTATGTTATTAAACGTTTATGAATGTTTTAATTTGACCAATATTGACTTTATTTTCATGTGAATAAGGGCTCACATTAAATGGCTTTACAATTGAAGAAAAATTAAATTTTTTTCTTGTTGAACAAAATGCTTCTTATAAAACCAAATGTACAAGAAGTTCTCGGGATTTCACCCGGGTTATGTCAATCATAAGATACGACGTTATCTGAAGACGATGGCGGAGATAGCCTTCGAAACGTCGTATCTTGTTCAGTCTATCCACCGAGAAAGCCTACATTCTCCAAAACCAAATGTAAGTTCTTCAATTGTAAAAACACGTTACATTTAAATTCAATATGTTTAATATGATTCAGATAGAATTTTTGAAACTTTAAAATGTAATTTTTGTAAATTAAAAACATTTAATTACAACAGTATAAGTTTTGGGGTTTCTTTTACATTGTATTTTCTCATTTCGGTCCCGGATTTTGCGGTAGTAGCATGAAACTTAATTAAAGTTGTAACAGTAGCAACAGTCAACATAGTTTATTTATTTATATTCAACTATGTATATGTAATTATATTATTTTTTGTAGAATGTACTGAAGAGTTCCCGAAGGTTGGGGACTAAACGTCTTAATTCAAATTACATTATTCTATTTCCGACTTTATTAACCCTTTGATTTTTATTTATGAATAATTTTCACGATTCTAACTAATTTAAGTCATCATAGTTTAATTATACATTCGAATTGATCTCTTGATATTTTTTATTTTCTATTTTTAAAATACGGCAGATAGAATCTTGATCACCTGGATATTTTCATCGCTGAAGAATAAATTACATGTTCGTTTGTTATTAAACGTTTCTCAATGGTGGTTCACATGAAATGGCTTTACATTTGAAGAAAAATTTAAAAAAATATTATTGTTGAACAAAATGCTTCTTATAAAACCAAATGTTAAGTTCTTTAATTGTAAAAACACGTTACATTTAAATTCAACATATGGCTCTGTGACGTTATGATTCAATTTATGATCCCTCCTAAAACACCATAGCCACCTTACACCATAAGGACGTATAGACCCAAATAGGAAGGGAAATGAAAAAAAAACAATGGAATATAAGATGAAGAAAACTGAAAGTAGGGAATGTACATAAATACATGAATGACTACTACTATTTGAAAACCAAAAACAAACAGAACAGAAAGGAACAAATAATTGTTACAAGAACCATACAAAAATAACACACACAAACATCTTAAGTAAGAGCACCCAATAATACGTGAAGTATGAAATTAATAGTTTAAATTGATTTCCTTGCAAACGGATGAATGTGTTGCTTTATAAAATTACGTATTACATAATTTTAAAACTTTCTTCATTTATTGTTCTGTGATTTTGTTTGTTTCATGTATTGCCTGGAAAGGTCAGATTCCTCGTCATGCACCTTCAACAAGTGAAATCTCCATTATTCATGCGATGTATTTGTGGTTCTCGAGGGCTAATAGAAACAAGGAAAAATCTAAATATGACCAAAAAGCAAGCCACATAAATATGTAGTACAGAGAATTAAGATATATGTCAATGTTGGGTGAAAGCAAACCAAGGCTGAAATGTAATCTCTCAAAGTGAAATTTCTGGGGAAAAAAGTAGTGCTTAATAGAATCACAGAATTTCAAAAACAAAAAAAGTTGTGAACCTCATTAAATTAAAACATTACATGGAAATTTCAAAATTAAGCAATATTATATAATCTGTGTAATTTAATATGATGTAAATGTTTGGTCGCTTACGATAAAGTTGTTAATGCGACTTAAAACTTTATTAAAAAGAATTTTGCAGCCCAGCGCCACATTGACAGTTTCCACAACTAATTTCTCATACTACTCAGTTTTGTCAAAGAAGTACAGTTAAATTTTGTATATAGCCATTGTAACCATACATCAAGTATATAATAATTTTATATTTCAAATATTTGATGTCATTAAATATTGTTTGAATGTTCAATCAATTTATTGAATTTATAAAACACTTTTAGACACAATTCTTTAAAAGTCCCAAATATAGGGAAGAGAAGTGATGTTTTAATGTTTTTAAAATTGTTAAATATAAATTAAATTAACATTGAGTGAATTAATTTGTTTTTAGCCAAATTTTATTTTATTATTTCTATTTAGTTTGAATTATTTCCTTTGTTCATTCAGAGCCAGAGGATTAGTATCGAGTTGGCTCGTTTTAAAATAATTTCTCGTTCACGCAGGATGGAAAGAGTCTCAACGAATAAAAAAAACTGAGAAGAAAAGCTCTCACCACACAGACTCTGCTTTGTGTCAGGTCAGTCTTAAATTTGGTTGACTGCCCTTCCAGTCCTTCACGGCACTTACCCCCGTGAAAGGGTAGACGTGATTTCAGCACCTCCTCTGTCGGTCCAGGTGCACGGAAATGGAAAAGTTTCGTGACTTTGCTTCTGCCACTTCCGAATGAAAAGTCAGCGATATGACCCGGAACGTAAACTCACATGAACAATGCAACATACAAAGATCCGAGTAAGACTTATACGGGTTTCGTGAAGGTTTGTTAATACGAAGTTAAGGGAATTTTTATTTTAGGCTCACGTCAGAATGTATAATTAAAATATTTATGATTTTATTTCATGTAAAACTTAAATAAATTTACTATTTTAATGTTGAGAAAATGTTCAGGAAAGTGTAGTTCCTTTTATAGCGGTGAAAATACAAATATCAACATCATTTTATTGACTGGGGTAGGTGTTTTACGTGACGATAAGTGATATTTATCATTAGAATGTTATCAGGCTATTTTACAATCGGGTATCAAAATTGTGTGACTAGTTTAAGTTCAATTTTTGGAAATAAATTGTCGTTTATCTCGCCAATATATTTTACAATACCAGTCTAATTACGATAGAGCTCCTCTATTTCGCCATTCAAAAAATAAATATGAGGGTGAGTACTTTGTTACTTTCAGTTTATCCGTGGTCCATAGTTATCTGCAGAACGAGTTTTGGAACTTTCCTGCATCTTTACTGAGATTGGTTACTTTAAATTAAAAATTACAGTCCTTTAACATACGGCTTAAATTATATATTTCCAAAAATGAAATTTAAATAATTTAGCTTTATATATAGTAAATTGTATTCAGTTCATTTCTTATGTTAAATATTAATGATTATTTTCGTTGATATAGGCGCAAAATATAATTTTAAAAATAGCAGGTACGTACTATCATTTGAAATGGAGGACTCTTGGGGAATGAGTGTGTGGTGGGAGATGAAGTTGTCTCTCAGGAAATACCAATACAAACTTGTCCCAAGTATAAGATATTCCCACAGCACCGGAACACTTGAAGTTCCGCAGCAGTTGACTTTCTTCACTGACAACAGGTGTTTCTTCTCAGAAACCATGAATACATTTTGAGAGAAAAAAAAATAGAGCCACGGCTATAGTGCATATAAAATAACAACAAAAAATGAAAACTTGCATAGTGTATGCTGTTGGAAGAAGGCTGAAAAATGAAATTGTGTAACTGTCTCACAACTTTCTTAAAAATTATTTACGGCACCACAAATTAAGTAAATTGGTCCAAGGACTCAAGCTTCTTACGGCTGATAGGGATTATTAGGTCATATTAGTATTCAAGGTTAATAAAACTACATGTTTTTGTTTCATAAAGTCATTTTACAATAAGCCCAGTAGAGTATATGTATATTGATTGGATGTCAACACTGGCGTTAAAAACTGACAAAGCTGATGGGATATTTAATAATTTTAATCCCTTTTAGTATAAACACAGCATTTATAAAATATATTCCGCTGAGAGTCCATATTGTGGTGCGCAAGTTCCATACACCTACTGAGGTATGCCGCTTATTACTTTTTAGAATTAGTAATTTAATCATCATCGTCCTAGTTCTCTACCATTATAATTTTGAAAGACGATTGTAAACAAATTTCACGTTTTTCTTCTCCGAATTATCAAAACATTTACGAAGAAACTTAGTTATGGGTGGGTACTAGATCAGAAAAAAAATAGTTTCGCCATTGATAATCATATGCTTCTTACAAGAATACTGTTATTTAAAATATTTTTATTAAGGAAGAATTCTAAATTTGACATAGTTTTGTTGTTGTTTGTTGTAGTTTTCAGTCTATGGTCTGTTGCAACCCTCCATGCTAAACTAATAGTGCAAGTCTTTTCATTGCGACATAACTATCAGATTATGTTATGCTTAGCGTATTTCAACTCTGGCCTCCCTCTATACACGTCTCTCTAATGCTAATTTTACAAGACCATCATGTCTCAAGACGTGCTATATTAATCTATCCCTTCTCTTGGTCAAAGTACTCCATATTGTTCTCTCTAACATCCATATTTCTCACCCATTTAACGCCATTTTTTTTGTTTACAGGCTACATGGGGGTGTTCCTGAACAGGCTTTAACAGCATAGGAAGGGCATTGAAATGGGGGGGGGGGGAATTCGGAAGGTAGAGAAAGGTAGCCAAGGGTTGACTAGGGCCCCCGGGCTATAGGTTAAGGATCATACCCGGTGTTTCACCTAAAGAGATGCCACTCCATACCAACATTTCCTAATATTCATACTTATATTGGCTGTGAATAAATTCCTCTTTTTTTTGCGAAAGCCTTCTTGCCTGTGCTATCCTAGTCTACTGTACATTTACCATCCCTAGATACTATACTGCGAAGTAGCATAATTCCATAACTTCCTTCAAAATTTGACATATATCCTGGCTTTTATGTCATTTGTCTAGTTATTCGACTTCATTTTCGTAAAGATGATTAATAAAACCACTTTATACTTTTACCTACACTATAACCCTGTTGAGTTTTTATATGAAAACATAATAATATATTTCACTTCAATATTGTAAGTTAGTGTTACTGCACAAGTGGCTTTTGAGGCAAAAAAGAAGTAATATGTATTTGTGGTTAAAACTGATCATCAAACATGCGACTGTTTCCGTTCAGCTTTAAATAATGCCGCTATAGTACCAGCATTTACATTGATATTACATTCGCTAGAAACTGAAACGCCTTAACAGCACGCTCAACGTTTGATGAGAAGGCAGCTGCTAATAAAACACGTCTTGTAAATGACTAAGAGCTGTTTCTTGTCACGGACGTAACGGAATATTATCGTCGTTGGGTGTACAAGAACAATGTAAATATATATTGAAGCAATAATATATCGCTGTATTTTGTTTGAAACGTTTCACTTGTTGGGAAATATTTTGTTACATTTTTCCACTGCCCTGTAATTGACGTATTGATAAAAGAGGAGTGACAGACAATGTCGAAATATTTTTTATTTCTCAATCATAAAACTTTATAGTGCCGGATCCTTTTACGAATTATTTACCTTCCTTGCATTATTTGTTAAAAATTAGTAACGTTTATAAAATATTTTTTCATTTTTAAAGGTATGGATAAAAATAAGAAAACTCCTTCAGTAATAACATACAGTTTTTTGTAAAAATAAATTCATAAAGATTAGCTGCAATTCAATGTGATTAAATTTACTTAAAAATCAAGAGGAAATGGAACATTTACTGGAGGAGAAATAAAAATATAAAGATAAGAGACCTAATATAAACCAAAGAAAGCAAATATATTCATGGATACAGGAAAAACCAAATCGGGACTACAATTTTGTGCTGTATGATCTGTTTAGAAGCATTAAAATTAAAATTAAAATATTTTAATTACGTAAATTAAAATAATATAGGTTATAATCTATATATTATTTTTATCATACTTTATATATTACATTTAAGTAATATATTTTAACGAAATATTCTGTATTCAAAATTTTGTTTTTGTAAATTGTTCGTAAGTATATTAAATAAATATCAATATTGTCTTCTGACCAGTTTATGGATAGAAGTAAAAGTTTCAGTCATTATTAACTATTTATCATTTTCAATGATTTGTATGTTTATATTGAGAAAGACTGACACCTTGAATAGCACCTCATGTGCGAAAGTAAACAGAGTTCAATTAAGGAAGCAACATTACATTTTTAATATTGAGATAAATGATATAAAACGCTGTCATTTTATATATTTCCATTATTAAATATTTCATAGATTTTTCAAGATAGCTTATTAAATATTTGTTTCATAAACCCAGTTGTCAATTTAAAAGCAAAGAATAATATTTATAACCCCACAGAATTTTATGCAGTCTCAATAAATAATTAAATCTTCATTTCTAATAATTTTGTTTCATTTGGGAAACCTTTTCGATTCCCTTCCTGTGCTATTAAAGGGGAATTGCCTATTTCTGAATCACCTTCATGTTACCTCACTGTATTCTTTATTTATTTACACTTCATTGCCAGATTATCGATTTATTGCAAATATTTTCACAATAAATCAAATTGAAAGTAAATAACAGACAACCTAAAATAAGTATGATTTAGTAAAATATTACATCCACATAAATACAAGAGACAGAACAAGTGGGCAACACGTCTGCCATCTAGCGCTCAGCGGTGGAACTTAAGTTAACTTCACGCTGGTACTGAGCTACGATCTGGCGGCCAAAACTTTAGTACGTGAAATGTTTACTGGTTTGAATTGAAGTTTCATTTAATGCAATTACGATCCTCGAAATTTAATTTAAAACGCCTGCTCATTAGATTATAATTTTTAGACGACTATCATAATAGTTATTTTTTGGATTTTTAACAATGAAGAAGAAACAATTATTATTTGAGAATATAAATTACTTTTTGGGTTGAATCTGTTTCCTTTGCAGTAGCACAATGCGGGAAATTCTAATTTAATATCAACTCCAGAGATGTTATTGAAATACAAAGAGAAATCCTTTAATAAAAATCTTGTTACGTGGAGATTTTTTTTGTTTGTGTTATTTGAATGCAAGAAACATACTTCTCGGAGTAATCAGTGTGTTAAATGAAAGAAACCTTTTTTACCACTCGTAGACTATAACTATAAACATGTGACAAACTAATTTTCTAATTATGATATATCTTTCATAAGAGAGAAATAAACCATACATAACTTATATTCAGCATATAACTCTGGATTTGAATATCGCAGAAACGTTATGGTATAATAAACTAGCATATAGACTCCGGAAAGGTTTTTAGGCTAATAGGCAACATGAGGATGAGTCTGAAACAGGCAATTCCTCTTTAATAGCATAGGAAGGGAATTGAGAAGAGGGTGTGGAAGGTAGAGCTAGGTAGCCAGGGGTTTATTAGGGCTCCCGAAAAATAGTTTAAGGGTTCTAGGCGGTAAGAGAAAAATATAATGGCTGAGCGCAATTTATAAAATAATATGTTAGTTACATACATCAAGATGATTTTAATTAAATCTGGTATAATTTTATTGGAGTTGCAACAGAACATTCTCCTAAGTATTTAAAAAATATTACTAGTTTTTTTGGAGAACTATATTAAAACGCATTGATATTAATTTTTGTGGCAATTTTATTTATAATATTATATATTTATTGACCATTAATTAAAAATTTTATACTGCTTTATGTTGAATGTAAAATTTTCTCAGTGGTTTCGAGTTTTGACGAAATAGTTTTTTTTTTTGCTTTTTCAACACTATATGTAGCGATTTATACTTCAAGGGTTATAAATTTGATTCGACTGATTTTTAAATTTTGTATTTATTTATTATAACCCAAAAGGGATTTTAATCAGTCACAATAAATAATTTAAAACTCAATTACTAATTTTTATAAATATTTTTAATTTTGAAAACCAATGGAGCATTTTTCCGATAATTTTGCCATATTTATTTTATAGTTAAAATTAGCTTTTATACAAAATATTTTTAATTTACACATTCCATACTTGCAATTTGTCAAATGATATTGTATAGATATCAACTTAGAGTGAGAGAAAATTGATGACATATATATATATATATATATATATTGACAACTTGAAGGTATGCAAATGTATTATATATATATATATAAAGATAAGTCAAATTGATAAAAGTTTTAATATATTTATGTAGAATTTTTTTTCTTTCTCCTTGGCTCCACAGCCCATTGAGGGCCTTGGCCTACCGAGTCGACTGCGGACTGTCATCTTGCATGACACATTCCGAGTTTGGAGTGACACGTGGTCAGTGTATCGATCCTCCAGCAGTCTTAATCCCGGTCTTCGTGACCATGTATGTAGAATTTTTTAAGATGTAAATGTGCTTTAAAAATTATAATTTTTATTGGTAGATGAAGACTGCATAATTATCGGCTGAAGTCTGATTGTTTTCAAAATTAAACAAAATTATTAGTAATGGAGTTTTAAATTATTTGTTGAGACTGAATGAATCCTGTAGTGTTATAAAACTCAAAAATTATTCTTTCATTTTAAATGAACAACTCGGTTTTATGAAGCAAATATGTAATGGATTATTTTGAAAAATGTAATAGTACGATTGAATAGTGGAAAAAAATGTTAAGGTTTTGTTTAAACCCATTTAATAGCTTCGTGTTTGACATTTTGATTTAAACAGAGTTTGACTTCATTTTATATAATTTAACACTGTATTAAAAAGTAATGAGACTTGTACCGCGTTAATTTAGTTACATAAGGAAAAACTTTAGGTTCTGTTTACTTTTGCAAATTAGGCACGGTTCAAGTACGAGGCTACAACTTTAGTATCTGCCTTTCTTAATATGGACACATAAAGCATTGCAAATGATAAAGAGTTAATAATGACCGAAACTTTTACCTCTATCCATTAACACAGTGGATAACGTCCTTCTTGTAGACGTAAAGAATTTTAATTAAACTTTCGGTCCTTCTCAAACAAGCGCACACAGCTTCCTTCTCCCATGGTGATGTAAGTTAGAAGTTGTTTTTAAATTGGCTGCAGAAGTAAGTAGCGACTCAACGGGGGTCGCTAGTGTAACTGATTACGAACAAGCCGTTTGATTAGAGAGAATTTGACGTCGGGTTACGTGTTCTAGCCAGGCCTTTGTCATGGTTACAGGTCCGTGATTACTCTCCAATCATGTGGCTCATCATAGTCAAGACAAAGACAGTATTATGTCCACCAATTACATTAAATGTCGATAATTATGCTGCTGCTAAGAAGGGATATTAAAACTTATTTTCATTTTGAAAAATTAATCGTTTATTTTAAGTTAAATATAATTATGTAACAAATGATATTTAAAAATATTTAAGCATCAATAAGCAATTAGAAAAGTTTTAAATAATAAATCATTTATATGAGGTCAAGTTTTAGTTTATTTGTTTTTTGTTTTTCTGCACACTATGTACCAATAAGCAACATTTACCTAAGTAGTGTAGATTTACAAAAATAAAAAATTGGTGTTATAGTAGAATGCTGAAAATCATATGGATGGATAGGGTACCTAACCAGGAAGTTCTAAGCACTGTAGGGGAAGAAAGAACAATCAATATGGAGGACTTTGACCAAGAGAAGGAGTAGATTAATTTGCCACGTTTTCAGACAATAGGGACTTGTAAAATTAGCATTAGAGGCTGTGAATGGTGAGAACAGAATAGAATCAATTAAGCAGATTAGGGAGTATGTGGTAGATATGTAGAAATGGAAAGGCTTGGGCAGAATAAGTTAGCATGGGAATTGCATCAGACGAGTCTAAGGACTGACTACCACCACAATACGTTTATCAACGAATTAAAATTTTATCAAGCTAGGACTTTGGTAAATTAGACGCCTTAAAATAATAATTTAAATCCAAAATATTTCGTATAATTCAAACTTATTTTAGTTTTGGCCACTCTATTTTATTTATTATTCTATTTATGTTGTTTGGCCACTGGCTGTGTTTTATTGATAGTATAATTATTTTACTTACAATCTTTACTGTTTTATTTATTATTCTATTTCCGACTTTTGGACACAGCACGGACGTTGCAAGAGGAGCAGTAATTATTAAAGACCCGTGGAGGTTTCTAAAGTTGGCGGACGAAACTTATTTCAATTAAATTATTCCATTTTTGACTTTTGGCCACTCTTTGTCTTTTATTTACTATATAATTCAGATAATATGTTACTTTATTTATATCAAAATAATTGAAAACCAAATTCAAATATTCATTTTGTGTTGCGTCAGGCTGCGCTTAAAACTAATTATATTTCTTCGTATATTTATCAATTAAATATGGATAATAATTGTGCAACAACGAAATTTACTATATGTGACCCAAAATGAAAAATATTCACACAAAATAATTTTATGAACCGTGTATGTTATTGTATTCTATCAAAACTGATACTTGTGATAAATTAAATGTATCAAACACGTTACTCTCGCATCATAACGTCAGTTGCGTGTACCAATTAGGTGCGTCTCGTTAGCGAGAAATAATGAGGGGAAATGCGAGCAGCGATTACAGCGTTCCTCAAAACTAATATACGAATTACTAAATGGGCGATTTGTCATTTTCCAAACGTCTTTTTGCCAAGAAACACACAAAATGACGGATCAGTTTGTCTGTGCGCATGTTTTTCACAAAGTGTAGGATCGGAAGTGTGTCTATTATTTGCGGATCAGATCCCTTGTGTCACGCCACACGTCCTCACGTGAGCACACACTTGCTCTTTCCCGCGGCCGTGGTCACGCACCTGCCTACGCACATATTTGCTCTCAGAAGGACATCAAGCTCGAGCACAATGAGCCTCAGCCATGTCAAAAGAAACTTTCTCCGCGCAAATTACTTTACCAGCCGCAACCGCTTTATTCTCTTCTTTGGAGGAAGTTCGGTGTGTAGCGTAGAAAATTGCACTTCCAAATTTAATGGCAGAAATTTTGGTGCTCAAGTTCAAAGTTGGGAAACGATTGATATCTCTAATGGAAACTCAAATTATCTAGGAAATTTTATGCTTCGATTTACTAACAAATAAAAATATTTCCCTGTACACTAGGTGCGTAATAATTTAAATTATTTTCACATCCCGATAAAATTATTTGTGTTCATAGTAGCATTTTTTGTGAAAATCTTTCTTTGTTTTCAATTGATACTATTTAAATAAATTGATTTCTCAATGCTACCTGTGATTTATTGCTATCTAAAGTAACAATTAACAAATTCGGTATACTCATAATAAGTAGTAATACTCATAACAAAGTCACAAAAAAATAACGACCTTTATCCAGTTGAAAACTAGTCTTTTTTTTTGGGGGGGGGGGAGGTGATCCTGAAACAGGCAACTCCCCTTTAATAGCATAGGAAGGGAATTGGAAACGACGTGATGTGGAAGGTAAAAATGCAAGTTATATTTACATGAAAAGTAAAATAAATACTGTAACTTATTTTCTTAAAAAAGGAGAAATATTAATTAATTATTGTAAGTCAAAGGAAGTAAAAATGCTTCAATTGAAGCTCAAGTAGGAGTGTATGGCTAATTATCGTAATTTATTGCATATTTAATAATGAAATTACTACCCAGCAATTTAGGAAATGTATCCTTAATAAGTTACTAATTACATTTACAGATAAAGTATGTACAAAAAATAAATACACAACGTTTATTACCGACAATGTTACTTCATCACGCGATCTATGAGATAAAGGAACTCATCCAATAAATCTTAGGGAACGATTTTGATCCTTGATGTAAATGAAGTTTAATTCGAATTACTTGGATTCTCATAAATATAAGAAATTTACTACAAATTCATTTCTCATCATAAATTAAAAATCCTGCAAGAAAGTTAAAGCCCATGTTTTCCCTATAGTCGCGACTGAATTTTATGAGTGTATTTTGTATACATACTGTAATTATGAAAGTTTTATTGAAGTTATTAAATTTCGATTTTCTGCCTTTTTGGCTGATATATTTATTTAGAATGAATCATTTTAACATATGTAAGCCACAGTTAATTTGAAATTTCATAGCTGAAGCAAGTAGACGCTAATTGTAATTGAATATTATAAGATATTATTTGGATTAACAGCCATTGAGAAATAAAAAATTGCGAAAAATATTAATAAGACATAGTTTGGTCCGCATTCGGACCTTCTTTGTTCGCAGTAATAAAAAAATCAATTAAACCAAAAGAAGGTAGAAAACTAACAGTATATACGTTGTTTTCCATTTGTTTAAGTTATGATTATGAAAGAGTAGCAACTGAAGAAGGACCACATCAGGAACTAAGCAATATTAAATTTGTCCGTTCATAGTGGTCAATATAAAAAATACTGGAATGAATTATATGGAAATTTGTATTCAGTGTTAACTGCATTTATAAGAATTGAAAGGGAGATATTATTTTTAAGACATAGTAGACAATAATTTTCTATTAAGAGTATGTAATTGTCATTCATATATAGTCTAGAAAATAATGAGGATAAATTCTTAATCTGAAAAGTTCTTTGATGCTAAGATGCCATTTGTTAGTTCATTTTAATGTCCCATTAACCATTATAGAAATTAGGGACTTCTATACGATTATCTTGCGCTCAGTCACTTATGACGAGTAGCTAACAATAGTTTCAAGTGAATGTGAACCATTTATATGTTTTATAATGGCTTGTTATCAGCCAGGAACGAGAACAGAAATTTTTTGGCTCTTTCCACTCTCTGATCTGGTGAGCACCTGGGGGTTCATTATCCGAGCCAGGGTGACAGGTATACAGTATGTGCCTTAACGTTATTATATGTCCACATCTACTACAAATATGTCAAGCTAAAAATGCCGTTTGATAAAAATGTTTCGTAACGAGAAAGTTTAGTGTGAAAATTGAAATAAATTATACTTTCGTACCAGCAAAATGCCTCAGTAAATAATAACATGTGAACCAGTGTTGAATAAGAACGAGTCCAAACTAATCACTCCATTCTTTTTAAGGTCCTAAGGAAACTTCATTTAATGAATAATTTTTTCGTTTAAATTTAAAAAGAAACAGAAGTATGTTGTGATCTAAAGATAAGAGGAATTAAAATGTAATAAGCTAAAGTATCCGTAGTTTTAATGAAATCGATTCGGACACCAGAGAGAGGAATGCAATTAAGTTGTAGTTAAGTGTTCACCGAGCGAGGTATGTAGTTCAATTTGTGCTTCGAGACAAAAAGTGTTGCATAAAATATTCAAGGAATAGGGACTTTAAAGTCGCATGGATTATCTATCGTTATAAAAGTATAAGTTAAAAATTTAACAAACAGTATCGCTTCTGGGGCAAGAAAATTAAAGCATATTTTGTATTCTCTTTCGAACAGACATCCTCCCTTTAATTCAATTATAAAGAAACGCAAAGTAAAAAAATGAAAGAAGTATGGCTAACACATTTACTTTGAATTATCTGAGTAAGTAGATCGTTTATAAGTTAATTACATTACCTAAGACGAGGAAGAAAAGCCGTCTCAACCTTGCAGTCGCTACAGTTTGCATGCCGAATTATCGTCAGCACAATTGGAACTATAAACGAAATCTGAAAAAAAAGAGAATAATCTTATTATGTTTCTTAAAATTAATGAAACGTCACTAATATTATAATGTTATAGAGGTCATTAAATTTTAGATACAATATTATTATATATTATTCATAAAATACATTAAAATTTCAATACATGTCACCCTTGAGAGAAATCAATGATGATTCATTTGCTGGCTTTAAATATAGTTTCGTTTATTTATGTAATTAAATTCCCTGTGTTTTAAATCTATCAGGGAATTTGGCAACTCCATTAATAAATATTATTTATGATAAATTTTTTTAGGGATCTTTCGACCAAAATGTTTCATAATCATATGTATACAGAAAAAAATATTTTAAAAACATTTTCCATCACAAAATACCAAAATTTATTTATTCTTTTATAAAATATTTTATATAGTTTTATATAGTTTCTTAAATTAAACCAAAATGACCTCTAGTTAAAGTTTATACTTTTTCAAATTTTGTCTTCAATATTTTCACGTTTATCATATTGAATTTAGATTCACTTCCATTGAACCAGTTCCTATAGGAAACGTTTCTTTAATAGGGAACTTCTGTAATAATAATTCACCCCTCCTTTCCCAGTCCGATTACACTTCAATTTCAGGTTGAAACGTCGCCAATTGAACAAAAAATGACACATGTAAAAAATTGTATCGAAACAAGTCGTATTAGCCGCGTACGTCACTATTTATGAATGAGGTTGTAAAATTTAGAGACAGACTTAAAATCCAGGGAATTTAACTACATAATTATCGAATTCAAAATTAGTCACAGTAAATTTAAAAAATTTGAAGTACATTTTAATATAGAAGGTTAGATGAGTGTAAACGCGTAAATTATAGAAAGAAAATCACGTGACATTCAATTAAGTGTACAACGTTCACTTAATGGTCACGTCTCCACATTTAGTTTAAGTAGTTAAAATAAACACTTTAACTTTCATCTATTAATAATTATGGCTGACTGATGTGAATAACCTAAACATTGAACATATTACTTTTACATAAATCGACAATGGCTTAGTTTTAATTCTGAAAATAAAATAATATTTAAATTGTCTTACAATAGCGCTTATAACTAACTGGCAGGTTTTAAAGAATCGGCCGGTGGAGTTAAGATTATTAATAAATCAATGAATTGGCTAAAATAAATTGGTTAGTACAACGAAAAGTTTTTAAACTATATTTACAGACTACGGATCATTAAGTCTAACAAGATATTTAGTATCGAAAAGAAATTTTGCGAATGGAAATTTGAAGGTCATTCACGAATTGGCCACTTCCTCATATAATATAGGATGGGATTTAAAAATGAGGCTTCAGAATAGATACCAAATTGGCCAATGATCAACTGAGACTCGGTGGTTATATTTGATTGATAGGACCAACATTCCCTATTATTGCAGGAAGAATACTAGAGGAATCAGTATCGTCCGATGCCCGTCCGATTTTAGGAGAATGGAGTTTATTGTGAAGATGCAGCATTTCCGTCTCCATTCCTAGACGAGATTTGTAGGCAGCTAGTTGACTGCTCTTATGTAAGCAGCGGATAAATTTTACCGTATATGCAATTCTGCGACCACAAGAAATACATACCCAAATCTAGTGACGGCTTATGAGAACATTAGCTCGCCTGGTTTAGGACAAAGGAAGAATAAATACGTTATCATACTTAGGAAGTCGTTTACCTGTGGGAAAAAATGGCCAAATGCTGTAAGTTCCTTGGAATTCGCATCAAGGCAGTGAAATACAATCTGGGTGTGTAAACAGTTACGCGTCTGACGATATTTTGGTTATTTAAAAAATGTTTCTTGCACGGCCGTACGAAAATTCCCTTCGACCGAGTAACCATGGATACGTTCCTCACGTGTTATAATTTATCCAATAAAGAGACGTTATTGTTTTTTAAATCCTATGAGTTACTAGCGTATCAATAATCCATCAGGTATAACATTAGTGAAATGAATTTTACGGGATTCTTGGTACTAAATTCGGAAAAAATCAGCTTCTATAACCATCAAAAGCTGGCCACTTAAATTCCAGTGGCAGAAGATGGGGCCAACATTTCTTTAATCACGCAAATAGATAAACGTGTATTTGAAATTTCACGTATAAAATTGAACTTTTAAACGCCATCCAGATATCATCTGAAAGTAACAACTGATCGGTACAGCCAAAAATTGCATAATCTAACAGAAACATTCAGATTTAGTTAAATAATAATATCATAATCTTCATATATAAAATTCCTATGTGTATCTGTTCGCAATTCTTCTCCTCTTAAACGTCCCAAACCGATTTTGATAATTTTGTTTTGTTTTTATGGGGTAACCTGGATCGTTCTTAGCTATAGTTGGATACGGTAAGTAGCGCTATGTTCAAGATAGAAAATTTAAAAAAAACATTCCGAGCAAAATTTTTATTATTTATTTGGATTACTCACATAAAAAGTATAATCCCTGATCCTTTGAATAATCTGTTGCATTTCACTTTAGTGTTAATATATATGCAAGATCATTGTGTCGTAGCTTGCCATTGTTTTGACATTTTGATTTCTGATTGCTGCGTTCTAAAAAATTCTGTTTATTGTAATTGCGTGCATACTGAATAGATTATTTATCGATTAATTTGACATTATTGAAGTCTGCAAATTGTGAAAGGTGTATTGTTTGAATTATCATTTACTCACATGCTAATTCGGCGGAATTCCATCTAATGCCCCAAATATAACATTTTTATTTGTGCGATTTCAATGATAGGGGGCATAAAAAAGTAAATTTTAAAAATATGATGCTTTTTCTGATGGTTTAATCACGTGTTGACATAGACATTATTGTCGAATTAAATGCTACAACGAACAAATATAAATGAATTATCAGGTAACGCTGGGGACCCATATGGTTATTTTATTTAAAAAATATGCATTATATATAGTTTACACTTAATTTAAGAAATAATTTCGATTTTCTTAAACCAAAGTAATTTGTTTAGGTAACTTTCATATTACTGTGACACCTAAGCTATTGGTTAAATATACAACAAACTTTTGTGCTTTAAAATTTACAATAAATGAAAAGACGGCCAAAAAGTCAGCATTAAATATATCACTATTTATTCAATAATTACTTCTCGAGAATTATAAGTGAAATGTTGTATAAAAGGATCAACCCTCAAGCAATCAATGTTAAAACTGGAACGAATTATTTGAACTTACGATACTGTTTTGTTGTAGTAGTTTAACACTTTTATTTTATTCTCCGTTGTTAAAATTTAACTGCCGAAAGCACTCATTGTTATAACATCATTTCGGCCTTAACCGTCGCTGGAGATGGTCCAGCGCGGCACCAAATTCTTCACATGCAAATTCAATAATCTTTTCGGCTAAATTTCTAAGTTTTTAACCTTGTTTTTTATATATAAATTAAAATATTGTAACATAGAACTTATTTAACTTATTGTAATATTACGTTTGTAGTAAGCCTGAGGAAGTCTCAAAATTGAGATGAAACGTCGCTTTTGTTAATAAATAGTGATATATTTATTGCTCACTTCTTGGGCGTCTTTTTATCTATTGGTTAACTATTTTAATGTTTCCAAATTTGTAACGTTTTAATAAGATGTACTACACTTTCTCAGTGTAAATGTAATAGTCGTCGCTCATTTTTTGTGAATGCCTAAAATATCGCAACGGTTACTCATAAAAAGGCTTCGTTCGTTATTCGACAACATTATCTGCAGCTTTATTAGAAGCGAAAGTTATCTATTTAGTTGTAAATTCAAAACAAACGGAAATTGTATTTGAAAACTGTATTGTACCATAACTTGTCCGGTTATTGTTATCGAAATTTGGCGACGCGTTGCTTTGCTCTCGTTCTTTGTTTATGACGAATGATTTGATATGACACGGATTCTCTCTTTAATGGCCTCTCCAGTTTGCGTTTGTATTTGAATGTTCGCAATCCTTGCTCTGCAAGTGGCAGAGATTAAGATTTATTGAAGCGGAACGGAGTTAAAATGTATCTGTAGCTATGCAACCGGATTCATCTGTCATTTAACCTTTACGTGTAGGGGTTTATGTAATTGCCATTCAGCTCGTTTTTGTAAAACTCAACTGTCGTAACTTCGGTAAATGACGTCAAACTTGGGTAATATTCTACAGTCAGACAAAAGCTATTTAAAATTATGATTATTTCATGGGAGAGACAGACAGATTAAAGCAATTATTTTATTGATGGCAGAACCTACTTCGAATTATTAGTCACCACTTTTTAGGATAATTAACTTCCAGCAAAATGGAGATTCAACTTATTTTATTACAATGAGGAAATAATTTTATTATAGCAATTGATAATGAAATGTTTGATAACAATAAAATGGAGCTTATCCCATTACGATTCCTATTTATATTTACTTTAATGTTTATTTAAAATAAATAAATGAGTATACTGTTGGTATTAAATGATGGGATCTGTAAAGTCTTGTAATGTAATTTTGCAAGTTAGTTAACTAAGTAGATTCGTTTTAACTGAATTAACCAAACAACGAAAACGTGCTCTGTAGAAATTTTATGTTGAAATTAAATACAACTATTTAACAAACAGATAAATGTGCAATCGTTTCATGGAAATTATAAATTTATACTCACAATATGTTTTGTTATGTAATTTAATTTCAGATGAATATGACTAAAAAGAGTCGAATATCCTAAAGTTTGTGGCGAAAACTTGTAAATAAAATAAATATATTTTATATGAGGACGTTGTGATAATAAATTAATTATTGAATATCCAAATGACAAATTTTGAAACCTGATATTACTTGTCTTACAGTCATATAATTAATATTATTGAAGGAAATAATTATAAACCCTCAAATAAATATATTACGCCATACGACAAATTAGTATTATCAGCGCTGCGTCACGATGGTATATTTTCGTACATCACTTGGTATTTACGGCACAACTGTGTATTATATTGTCTCGAATCTTAATTTGTAAAAAACAGCTGAAGTCACCGAAGTCTTAGAAACTAGAAAACCGAAACCCAATAAAATATATTCAGACTCCGCTTAAAACTGAATAGATGCTTTGTTTATATTTTTATTTTATACAGAATCACTTGTGTATTAAGAAAAAAATTATCACGCTCGCAATAATAATTATTGAACCTAGTTATACAATTCGTTAAGTATATAGTAATGAATTTATTGCTGTGTTGTGTAAATTATTTTAGTCTATATTGTATACTGGATTATTTATGGTTTCTCGTGACGTTTTATGTAGTTAAAATGTAATGCTTTCAAAAATATAAATTGAAATTGGCATTTCAAATAAAAGCGAAGAGAGATATTCAGCCGTCCTAGCAAAGTAATTTATTTTTCTACAAAAATAATCGAATTGTAACTTATAATGATGAAAGATCTATAGAAACAATAGGTGAACTTTAGCCCTTCACTTATGAATAAAGTTTGTCGATTTGGAAGCATTAGATGGCGAGTTGTCACGATTGAATGCTACAATATTCGTGTCATGTAGCAATGACGGGGTAACATTCCACCGGATGAAATACTCAGACACTTGTCACGAAACGACTTGCAACTCTTAATTATACGTGAGGTATGGAATATAAAACTACATTACTTGCAGATTATTTTAATTTAATTTTTCATTTAAACTTACCTGTTCCTTAAATAATAATTTTTATATCGTGTGAGTATTGTGATTGCAACTAAAATATCTAAAATATTAACAATAAAAAAACATCCCCGTTTTTACTTTCATTACATTCTGGAACCAAATTTTACACATGTAATGCTGATCAGTACAGACCTTTCCACTGATTCAAAATGATCATACATATTAGGAAGTGAACTTTTATGTTTCTCCTACATGTATTATGTTGAGATCAGTGAGATTTTAATAAAACTAAAATAAACGTACTGTTTAAAATAATTTTTTATTCAATTAGTCTCTAAAATTTGATATTTCTCTCTCATAATGATACCCTAAATTTCCCTGTGCACGAAATTAGCATAATATCGATTTAAACATTTCCTTCTGAGTTTTAAATCACCGGGAAGGTGAGCGGTAATTTCCTTTGGGCGTTCATTCGGTATCAGTCAGATGTAGTCCTCTTTGATTCATGACTCCATGTAAACAAGCGCCAATGCGAATGTCACGCCAGTCGTAATTAGTGTACATTGGATTTCAATACACTTTACGGCTGTTCATATAGTCTAAATGGACTTGGGAACAGATCCGACATAACAGAAGCGCCATTACGAGCAGACGAAAAGATTGCTTTTGTATTATACTTTTTTTTTACAACCCTCGTAGAACTGATGTCTGCTTTTTGGTGGTTGAAATTTTTAGCGGTTTTTAAAAGTATGTACCCTATTTTGTATCAGAATCAGAAATTTTCAGGACTCTAAATAAATAATGCCACGCAAGAAATTATAATGTAGGCGATTATAACAGATATTACTTTGGAAAATAAAACAGTAAGTTTCGTCTTAGAATTAGGCCTTAATGACGTTCACATCGTAACAGTAAAATTTAGAATAGGAGTATTCAGAAAAATTATTCCAAACCATAAACTCAAAATTATTTATGATTTACTGTACTGAGGAAATTGGGCAAGTAAAAATTAGCATTTTATATATAAAACACTAAAAGGAGAAAATGAGAGTTATACAGAAACATTTTTAACTACAAATATGTGAGATAAGAACGTATAAATTTTTTGGCAACTAGTTTCCCGAAATATGTTTACGGTATAGTAAGGGCTACAGATACAATTATAGGGAACCAATCAAACAGGCTGTGTATCTAGATTAGGACAAGTAGCTGTATCTCACACAGTTTGATCAAATTACTACAGATTAGACATGTTGAGCAGAGGGAATTAATTGGAACTCAAATACGGGAATGTTGCGTCCGAACATCCTGCGTTGTAAATTATTTATAAAGACATAACAGATGTTGAGTTTGAGAAGACTAGAATGCCACTCTATTTATAAACACAGATTAATAATAAGTCATCACAGTTTTTTCAATGACGGATTTTCTTCACGTTTGTTTTAACCACGTGTGGTTAATGCAACGATATTTTTTTAATATTGGTTGTTTAGCTATCAACAAATTATTTCAAAGTCTTTACATCTATCCGGAACACTAACAAATCTTTCTTGTTTTTTTAGTCACGAGTTTATAGGGTATTTTTTTTTAAGGAGGAATAATTAGAACGTAGAAAATTAAGATATTAATGTTTACAGAATCATTTTTATACACATGTCTGAGACATGTGCACCTTTCCTTTTTTATTTATTATACTGAAATTTCAAAAACATTGTTTAATCACTGATTAAAATCATGAATGTATTCATTCGAAAAATATTACTTTTTGACCGATTCTCTCATAGCGATCAACTCACTCTCCAATCACCGACGTAGAAGTGGTTGCATCAACGAAATCAGGGGCCATCTTTGGAAGATAAAAGGAAACAACCAAGAAATCACCATATGCTCGATCACGGTTCATTCTGGCATCTTGGGAAACGAGCTTGTGGACAAAGCCAGGAATCTGGAGGTCTCCTTACAAACAAACCACTCGGATCTTCCTACCTACTCAAGAAAAGACTTAATGATCGGGTGCATCATCCTCCAGACGTTGTTACAAGACTCAGATCCTTCCACTCCCTCCCACCTTAAACATTCATTTCTATTTTATAGTTCTATTCAGCCTTTCTGCTCATAGTCTTCTGAAATTCATTGAAGAAACTGCTATCCTAAAATAAACTTAAGATATCTCTGTGCTTAATTATCGTTTTCCACTACTCCTTCAGTGTTGTTCACAACTTATATGTAGTTTTTTTGTTTCCTATTCTAATTACTTTAAGCAGTCGCCAAGAACGTCTCCTGTTGAAGCGACTATAATCTCAATAAAAAACAAAAAAAATTACACTATTTTCGATGAGACTGAACTATCTCGACGTTTGTATGTTGAGGATTTGTAGCTCCTCATACTATAATTGTTTTGAGGAAGTTAGTGAGAAACAAACTGAAACGTCGTGCATTCCTTTTGCCGTTATTTCTATGCATCAATGTATTCATAGACCTTCAACTGTAAATGAAAATCAAAGATGATATTTTAAGTGAAATGTTTGATTTCTTGCTCCCAAGTGCTACGTCTACTGACTTGGTATTTTATCGGAGGCAATGTTTTAGGACAGTGAAGCCGCGGCTATGGCGGATGCGTCAGCTTTGAAACCTTTACTTCCTCTGTGACTCGGGGCCGCAAGGGCAAACTTCCTTTGATGTCATTCCAGAATGCAGCCTGTATCAGGTGAAAGAGGATATAATCCGGAAGTCGATGCGGTTCCAATCACACATAGTAAACAAAAGTAGGGCTCCGGCTCCAATCGTAAAATCGATGTTCGTCTATATAAACGCCTACTGATTTATAGAAGGATAATATTTTATTTAAATTCGATAGGGGAAAAATGATATGAAAGACTTTATTATTTTGTAAATTATTTTCCTAAATATTATTGACAACAAAGCTATAAATCCTAAGAAATGGTCTTATATATCTAAATTTATACATAATTTTTGCATTGTAGACGAGTAGGAATCTTTGGCCTGTTGCGAATAAGGTTAAAGTACCCAAATATTATCAGAAAAATACAAAAGTCTGAGAATTATCCGGATATACGTTACCAGGAAGTTAAATAAAAGATAGGTTAGTATTATTTCACACTAAATAAGAAGAAATTTCGTTGCTTGTCTTGTCAGGTAATTATATTTCAGTTGTGACGTAAGCTTTAACAGTGTGGCTCAAAGCTAATTTGGCCTCTAGAGAGCCCCAGGCTTTCTGTTCTCCTTTATAAATTTTCCTTTGGATAGTGGTTTACCAGTCAGAGCTCTGCAGCTTCACTGATAATTAAATTGGAACTGAAAGACATTTAGTTTTAGATGTACGAGTTACGTACAACAAACTGAGTTCAAAATCCACTCGGAAAAATTAAAAATATAAGGGCCAAACAAAAACTATATATTGCTTTGAATTCACTTTCTGTTGTCAATTCCTTTATTTGTAGAAACGTGTATAAGTTGTGTCAGTCAAAATTCTGCAAATAACGTTATTTTACAAACGAAGATATTAAATTCATAGTATTAATAAAAAACTATAATTAAACGTACATGAAACAAAATTAGAAAATATCAACCTGAGGTCTGTTAAAAAAATGTTTAACCTTGTTTCCCTCATGAGAAAATTAAATGCAAGAAACGATTTGTGTTTCAGTATTTTATATCTTGAGTGCCATAAATTATTCATATTTTATTCAGCTGACTGAATCAAGAAATTAATAAATAAAAACTATTTACTCATACCGAGGATACCAAGCCCACTGAATATTGAGAAAAGTCATAAACATCGAAGGACAACGATTTATTGGATACATACTTCTGTATCGATAATAATATCAGGACGGATCCAAATCGGTCTTTAGTTGGACTTACAAAATCGATTTCTAAAAGAAGGAATAAAATCTAAGTTTTAGAAAACATTGAGACATATTCTGAACTATAAACAAGTTACCAATTTTGAAACCTACAAGCAGTTTAAATTGCAAAATGAGCGAATAAATCAACAGATAAATGCTTAGAATATTTAAATTCATGAGAAACAAAATTTAATTATTAATTTATTACAATTTACACCATTATTTATTTAACTTACAATATTGTTTAGTATACCATTAGTTTTAAATAAATTGATTGCAGTGTCAGTAAATTAAAATAAAATTTTCACTTTCAGGTCTCACCATTCTAAACAAATTAGTCCCGTTTTCAACGCGAGGATACGAGGGACTTTTTTGTGCCTTGGGTTTACCGTAAAGTCGTTGTCTTACAATTCAATTAGCCGTTAAAATACAATTCCGTCTGAAACAATAAATATGCAAATCTCTCTCATTGCTTTAAAATCCACGCACACCGCTCAGAAAACTCGGAAGATTTTGTTTAGTACGTTTTGGTTATTAATCTGACCAATTTTTTAAGCGTAAAACTAAACACTAATGACGTAATTAATTTAGTAAAATATACAGGAAATTTCCCTCATTTATAGAATATAATTTTGTGTTACAGTAATATTGACGTCCTATTTAGAATTTATCAATATAGATAATAAATATTTTGTAATACGAATATTTAAAAGTAAATTAAGAAGTTGATTAATTACATGAATAACATAATTTTATAAAACTAATACTAAATTGAGCAACTTTCATTAATGAATTGAGTTATTTATTCAAAAAAATTATTCTCTTTAATGAACCATACTGTTATAAATTGTATATTTTTTCACACCTTGAAAAAACTATTTTAGTGTAATGTTTTGTTTCATTAATTTGGGCTATTTTTATTAATTTTGTTGTTATGTAACCATTTTGGGCAATAAATATTCTTGCGTCCGGACTGGCTAGGTATTCATGGTATAGGTCGGTTTTTCTGTTACCTGACTCACACTTTCCCAAAGACTAGAGTGGGGTCTGATGTGGGTATGCAGCCTTCCCTTCTTAATGCCTCGGTGAGTAAGGACACAGCTGGCCGTATTCTAAAATTTCCGTGTTCTAAAGTCAGCATCCCCAGAGCTTACACCTCTCGAAACCGACTGAGGTGCTTCGTCTTGTGGGAATATTAGTGCAAAACTAGAGAGAGATTAAAGAATCCTCACAGGGGCGTCCCTCGTCCCTCCATGAAAAATCCAAGTTGGGGCGAAGTAAAACATACACACATGCAGCTATAGACAGTCAAGAAGGTTCGGAAGGGATAAAAATCTGGAAAACAAATATCTGTTCCTAAGATTGCAGAACGTACGATATTTTTTTTTCACGTAAATCTACCGCTAAGAGGAACAAGAGTTTGCATGGACTTGGAATTAGCTATGCTGGTAGAAGTTGCCAGCTGACTATAGACATTTGTGGGGGTACAGATTCGATTATCATTGGCAAATATCGTGTAGAATTGAAGATTCTATGGGTGGGTTATTGGCTCAAAAAGAGTATAACGCTGTCGCCGTCGTAGTAGTAGAGTTTCACTGAAAGCTACGACGAAATAATGACTTGGTTCCCGTTGTTGTGATTTTAGTCTTTGTGTAGGCTTCATATTAATATACTTGAACGTGCTCCGCGATTCAGCTTCACGAGAATAAGTTCAAAGGAGACAGGCAAGAAACTCGACTCCTTCTTGAAACACGGTGGCACTCAAACAGCTGACAGAGTATTGGGACAATATTGCAGCCAAAGCAGGAGTTACAGAGCCACCATGGGCCACATTCACAAATATTTACGATCACAGTATTTTGAGCCCTTAACCTCCCGAGGAAACGTGTCACTTGTGTTTTTCAATGTGTATATAGCTACTAACAGACAGATAATTATGTTTTTGCTATTAAAAATTTAAGTTATTAATGGCTGTTTTATTTAATTTCTCCCTCATCTGTTACTCAATAAATAAGAGAATTAAAATAAGTATTATTATTTTATTACGATTGAAGCTTTCGATAAACAATGTATAAACTGCCCCTAATTATATCAATTATTACAGTAAAAATTAATTTATAAACTATTTGAATTTGTCAATTGTTAACAGTCAACAAAACATTTTGAGAATGTTTTAAACAAATTAATTTTTTAGATTTAGAATTACATAACGGCTTCTGATTATGTAATTCTTTCTTAGAAAGGATAATAAAGACTCAGTGTAAATATTTAATTTCATTAAATTTTTAATTGGTAACGGAATGAATGTATAAAATTAATCGAAGTCAATAATTTGAACTGTTTTATGATTGGAATAGCCATTAGTAGACAACAATGAATTTCTCATATTTAAAATCTATATTCTTTAAATCGTTATTAATGAATCTTTAACAATCTGGAAACTACGTTTAGATATAACTGAATACCAACATGATTCATCCAGCACGTAGTGCCTGGAGCAAATCTGTAAATTCTCAGATACGTTTATTCAAGTGCTTCCGGCTCTAGAAGATTTATTGAAAACGAAAGCATTAAAGCAGATAAGTTAATCTCATAGAATTTTTGACTGACGTTAATCCCCCCCCCCCAAACAAACGAACAAAAAACGGGCGGATTATTCGTATTTGAGACGGCTGTCTCCCCTTGTCCTCCTCCTCCCCCTCGTATTCCGCTGTATCACACGCGAGTAAATTCCCATGTTTATAGATAACGTCATATTAAAAACATAACAACCCCCAACGAGAGGGCGATCTTGAGCATTAGTTAAGTTTTGAAATACTTTGAATATTTTTAAATTATTTACACTCAACGATAAACAATTTAATTTATTAATATTTAAAAAACTAAATATGAAAAGGGTCCTCAAGCTTACTATAATTAATTTTGACTTAACTACATAATTTAATATGTCTATGTGATAATTATGTCGCTTGTTTACTTGTAACTGTTTACTCCTGTCAAGTTTTAACAATGGACTCGGGGAAATGTGTTAAGGGCCCTTCCCTGTATTCGCAGAGTAAACCCAAGTTAACTTTCATCGGGTGAATCAGGTTTTGGGTACATGATTCATCCATTCCTGAAGACTGGAGTGGGGTCTGATGTGGAGATGCAGCCTTCCCTTCTTCATGCCTCGACGAGTTTATGACACCGCTGTTGCAATAGGAGAAGCGGACAACTGTTACCGTATTATATAATTCAGTATCCCCAGAATCTCTCGAAAACGAAGGAGGTTCGTCTGGTAGAATCGTTAGAACAAAACTAAAGGAGCCTCCATCGTACCTCCCTGAACTACCTGTGAAAGCAATTTTCACAGGGTCCCCTTAACCTACATTCCTTAAACTCTTAAATGAGTACTTCTCAACGTCAGGTCATTGCGTAATATAAATAAAATCAAAATTGAAAAAGCAAACTCGTCTCCCGTCAATCGGAAGGGTGTGAGAATAGTGCCCAATGCCCGACCTACCTGATGCAGGTTTACTAGGGTTTTCCCTGCATCTCTTTAGGTGAATCACCGGGTAGGATCCTTAAACTATAGCCCGGGGGACCTAGTCAACCCTTGGCTAAATTGCTCTACCTTCCCATGCCTCCTTTTCAAATCTCTTCCTATGCTATTAAAGGGGAGTTGCATTTCAGGTTAACCGCATGTAGCCCCCCCCCTCCCCCCGACCAAAGTTTGTAAATACAATTCATACGCATTCTTTCATTACTGAATTAATTTTTCGAAAATTGTTGGGTATTCTTCTAACAATATCCAGGCTGTAAAGAATGTCTTTGCATATAAAATACAGAAGAATTGTTTACCTTTATACAGTTCATCTATGAATATGTAGTTTTCTTGGTTTGGGAATAATAATCATAAAATTTTCTGCTTAGCACTCATACGTTTCTCTGTGAATCCCTGAATGTTAAAATTCAAAATATTTTCGTGGAATGATAGATATTTAGCTTTTTCTATGGCCACTGTGCGCTGATAATCAAATCGCAGTGATATTGAGTGTTTACAAGATGATCGTTGTTACCTATAAAATATTTTATAGTATGTAGTACGAAGGAAGGGCATAATTCAATGAATAAACTGTAGAAGTTGTAATTTGAGATTAATGCAACCCCTAACGATCCAGAGTTATTGTACAAACTACAGAAACCAAACTAATATATTGAGACTGGAAAGGTTATTTTTCCCTTCCAAATGATTGATTTGTAATAAGCCTTTGTTATGGAAAATTTTTCTGTATGTTGGATTTTGAATGAAAACGAACAGAATAACATAAGGTCTACTATTTATGGTCACTTTTCAATGCGAAATATTGTGATGGTAAACGTTTTTAAAAATGAAACATTAATCTACATGCAAAAAATTGTGTAATCTTTATATGTCCGTGTCTTTGAAAATAATATATACGTTTGAGTTTTCCCCAATGGCTCCAGTGGTTATCCGTGGAGACACCATATCGATTCCGCTATCTCGTTCCATTTGTTTTATGTCCTCACTAAAGTTTTCTCGGTATTCGTAGAGAATAGCCCACATGTTTCCCCGTTGGAAATGAAGATAACGTTCGTGAATACTTAAACTTCTGTCTCAAATTATGAGTCATATTTTAGTAAATAGTTGAAACACTCGTTGGAAAATTCCATGAATATTTTGCATGTTAGCAAAATAATGTATAATGTCTCTTTTGTTTTCATTAATACTGATAAAGACATTAGGAATAATTAGGAGATTCACAAAATATTTACGCGATCGTCATGCGTGATCATTTATGTTTGCCTTGCTTAGATTTTTATAATCTTAAGTTAAATTTGGAATAATAGGACACGTATTTCTTAAAGTTACTAATTGTAAATATTATGATAACGGGTTATATCTTAATCCTTAATTCATCCGGATAAGATTTGTAAATTACGTTTTAAGATGCAGCACAGTTTTTAGAAGTGGAAAGACCAATTGTAAATTAATAATGAACGTTTCTAAAGAAATAGTTATAACGTAATTGCAAGTGTGCCTCAACAAATGACATTTTATTTCGTAACTTTCTCCACGACAGTTCAAAAATTATTTCGTTGAAGTTCATTCTTATTAAAGGACATAGATTGATTGCGGGACTTACCTTTTGGGTTCTCACACACCGAAGTACGTGCATACGGTAAGAGTTGGCTGTTGATCCAATTTGATCACTCGGCCAATTGTCTCCTAAAACTCGCGAAGTCACGAAGAAGGGAATGCTGCGACCCCACAGCAAACTCATATCCCGCCATTCGGAAGGCCATGAGGATAGTACCCAATAGTTAGAGCTACTTGATGCAGATTTTTTAAGGTTTTCCCTGCATCTCTTTAAGGGGGAACACCTGGTAGGATACTTAAACTACAGCCCTTTGCTCTACTTTCCACTTTCCCCCTTTTCAATTCCCTTCTTATGCTATTAAAGGGGAATTTCATGTTTCAGGGCCACCCTCATGTAGCGTATTACCAAAAAGAAATGGGTGCAGATAGACATTTACTATTGTATTTTTAGTTACTTAGGTGTTTTACATTTTGTGATGTGTGTTGTGATTTTTTAATGGCTCCGCAGTGTTCCTTTCGATAGTCACGAATCACGAGCTTCTGATAACTATTATAATTTATATTAAAATGAAGATTGAAATATAACTGTCGATATGATTATAGAAATCAACAGTGTTTAACCAAAAAGAACAAAGGACTGTGTAAAATGATTTTACGTAAAAAGTTTAAATGCAGGTTTGCTGTACAAAAGGGCGAAAATCGGTGTGCCTGTTTTGTTTTACTAAAATACGCTGCAACACTCAAAAAGGAGGAGATGAAACCGCTGTCGTTAGTTGCAACTTCCCTCTTTAACATCTTTGGTCATAGCTTCAAAGGTAAACGCGACTCTTCTATTCGATCTACAAAAATTGCGGGTCGCTTTTGAGCTGTAAAATCTGCCTCTCTTTGCCCGGGAATCCACAAAGCAGAACTGTTTTCTGTCGAACACAAGCAACTCCAATCTAAAAAGAAATTTGCATTGCAGATATCTAATGACGCTATTGCAGCAGTCAGCTCTTACAGCCTATGACAGTCCCGCAAATTACGTTGCTCTGCCCTCGTGAATTTGAAAAGCCCTTACAACAGCGCACAGAGAATATCAAAATTTTGCATTCATAACTGGCGAAATGGACAGGCAGTGAAGTACTAAGAGTCCAGTGATTGGAAACGAAGCAAAATTTGATTAAGCTACACGGCTTGGGGATTCACTCAATTAGCTCCTTGTACTTTGGCTGATTGTCCGTCAATCGGCCCCAACGGCAACTCTTGTGTTATACCCATAAACTGTGGCTTCAAACGTCGACTAGATTCTACTAAACATTCCTTAAGGTTCAATAATCTGAAACCATCCATGTAACCAGATCATATGTTCTTAAAGCGTAGAGTTCTACAATCCAGAAATACTAAATTCAAATATGTAGTCAAAGATGTAGTTTATGGCCGATAACGCATAATTAATTTAAAAATACAGTTTTTGGTATCAAACTAAATTTGATTTTACATAATTGAAAACATCAAATATCAGATTTTGTCATTCCGTTAGTCAGCCATTAAATTTAAAATTCCTAAGAGAAACCTTGTCCATGTGACGTCGATAAAAACTGTTAATAATAGACAGGCATGATTGAATAAGTTGGTTTTAATTAAGTAGAAATTAAAATTAATAACACCAAATATGAAAAAAAATGAATACGGAAACTTATTCAATTAATTAAAGGTTTCATATACAGGGCGTCATTTAAACACACGTCCCTGTACCACTCATCCGATTGCCGTGAAATTTAGGCGTTTAGTAACGATTATCCCATAAAAGTTTTCTGTCTATCTTTTGAAAATTTAGGTTCCTTCCTTCCCCCACTTCATGTCAAAAATGTCTGTACCCTAAGGAAATATAGAACTTGCAAGAGGATAGATTATGCCATCACAGCCTGTCAAACTAGATGATTAAATTGCTGCTAAGCGTAAAATAATTTTTGAAGTTAACTAGATGAAGAAGACAAGAATGGAAAAATGACGACCGGATCAGGAATTTAACCCAGGACCTCCTGATTTCCAGGCGGGTAGTCTACCTCTGAGGTAGTCCGAGTCGACGTCACGAGGGCCTTTGATCAATTCACAAAATGCCAATATTCACTGAATTCCTATAAATTAGGATGTGATAAATGTGATTAGTAAATTGTAGGTGAACCTGGCGTAGGTTTACAGGAGTGGAGGGATATTGAATCGGTCGACATTTTTCAATTCTGGTCATTCATATAAATTTAGCTATATGTTCTTTACTTGAGCTCCAATTAAAGCATTTCTACTTCCCTTGATTAAAAATTAATTTAAGTATTTACACTATTTAAGTAATTACTAGTACTGCGAAATGTTTTATAAGTCGCTGTGCAATTGATTGACGATTGCGACTATAGTACCCGAGATTTAACCATAAGCCCCTTAAATTATTCAAATATTGCATTTAATGTGTTCAGCCATCAATTTAGTCACTGAATTTTGTTATTTGTTTGATTATTTTCTTGTTATTTTGCACTTTACTGTTTATATATACTGTTAATGAGCACATTATTCTATGATCTACCTTTCGTTTCTAGAAAATTAACTCCCCAGAAAGTGATTTTGGAAAAAATATTTACATAAAAAAGGCTATATTATTATAATGCTACATTAAAGTTTTTATGCATTCGATTTAAAATGAAAACTATGAAAATGTATTTAAATTAAAGATTTTTTAGGGACCGCAAATGTTCCTCGAGAATATAACGTGAATCTACGTTTGGTGTGTTCATTGACAGACAGATAATCAAACTACATTCAGTCCATGAGAACTTTGTTGTTACAAAAAACACCAAACATTGACGTTTGCCGTGATAGAGAACCTTCGTTCCACGCTATTTCCGCTCTCGCTCGATTTAACTTGGTCTAGAGGCCCTTAATATGCAGAGGGGAAAGTGAACCACAGAGTTTGGACTCTTGTGGTGCCGAAATTACCGTCATTTTACGCTTCGTCTAAATAAAGACGAATGGAATTAAATTGCTCTTTGAACTGGGCGATTTTTGGTCAAATATCAACTATTTAGGAGATTATTGAATTTTCAGAATCGAAAATGATATTGCATTGTTTAAGCATGGGCGGCAGCGTGTTATCTGTGAATCCATGGCGATTATAGCTTTGTAATGACCGCAATTTACGCAAATGTACAACAACCTAGCTTCAATAGTCAATTATGGATAAAAATCTTTTACGTCAATAAAATATAGCGATACATATCGTTGTATTTATTCCCATAATCGACGCAATTACTGATACGAAAATTTAATGTTTCATCGTTTGGAATTTTTCCCCTTTTAATTTTGTGGTATTTAGTGTTACTTGTACTGGAATAATTCACGTAGAATATTCTCACGCAAAAAATGAGAATTATATCAATATAGTATTTTAAATGAGATAAACACGTTCAAGCTTCGCTAAATTAAATTAACAGGCCGTAGTTTGTTATAATTTCTGCCTTATCCTTATCGTTAAATTATTATCCTTCGTCTTCATCCTTATCACGGAGATATCAGAATAACTTTGGTTTTCAAGAAACTTGAAACGTCTGAATATTATCAACAATCCATTTTCCAATAATCCAATTCAATCTTCAAACTTTTCTTATTTCCCTGCCCCTAACTTGATTAACTAAAGCGTTTCTTTAATTTATTGTCATTTTATGTGTTTCTCTCTGACTAATCGAGAATAAAAAAGAATCATTTTTAAATAAATATGCAGATAGTTATAATTTACTGTTTTTGTTTCGTAAGAATAACATTCATTCTTCATATACAGAATATCTTGTATTTTAATATGAAATATTGCTCTCAGAATTCTTCATGATTTCGTTTGGTTTTATTAATTCTGATATATAATAATTACTTTTTAAATGATAAATTTTATCAGACTATGCACAGTTTGAAATTAGATGCGATTAGATTTATTAGTTCCATTAGTTCTCTTATGAGGAAATAGGATAAGTCAAATTGATATATTTATTGCAAATATGAACAGAATAGAAATAAATAAATTAATAGCTAATTGGAATATACATCAATATTAATCTAAACAATAATAATATGGTAAATAAGAGCAATTCTATATAAGAGACAATATACTATTATTACAGAAAATAACATATATATTAAAAGTAAAAGAACTTGTATGGAAGCTAAGGGTAAAATCTATTATTTGTCATATAATCCTCACTTGATAATTGGCATTACTCAATTTCGCAAACAACATTGCTGTGCACATATAACACTACAGAAGGTGATATACAAATATAAAGTATTTCTCCCCCGAAAAATTTATCTGCCAGCTCTTCTTAGCGACTAGAAATATTCTGTACCGACATTAAATTAACAATTGTGAAGTATCAGTTGCTTATAGAAATAACAGAGATTTATATTAGTAGATTAAAGAAATCAACCATAACAAATGGCATGAACGGGATACTGGAGAAAGGGTTCAATATGAGGATTAATAGAGGGAAGACCAAGGTAATGGAGTATAATATGGGAAAAAATGGAATAACAAAACGTGTTACATTGGCAAGGGATATTTTGACGGAAGTTAAGGAATTCTGCTACTTGGGAAGCGTAATAACTAGGGATGGTAGAATTATAGTAGACATAAAGAGTAGGATAGCACAGGGAAGGAAGAGAAATTTACTTACGGATAATATCAGTGTGAATATTAGGAAACGTTGGTAAAAATTCTCGTATGGAGCGTGGCGGTTATATGGCTGCGAAACGTGGACGACAGGAGTTGCGGAAAAGAATAGAAGCCTTTGAAATGTGGTGCTATAGGCGAATGCTGAAAACCAGATGGGTGGATAGAGTAACTAAGGAGGAAGTTCTAAAGAAGAGCGAAAAATATGGAGGACGTTTATCAAGATACATTAATAAGCCAAGTTTTAAGCCTTGAGGAGCATTAGAGGGATGTGTATAGGGTAAGAACAGAAGAGGGAGGAAAGGATGGAATCCGCTAAGAAGATTAGGGATGATGTGGGCTGTGCTATTTGTGCGGGAATAAAAAGGCTTGCGCAAGAAAGATTAGAATGGAGGTTTTTTATCAGACCAGTCTTAGGACTGAATACCACAACAACAACCACCATAAGAGATGCCTGTAGGAGTTTCCTGTCGCAATTATTTCTCCCCACAAATACTTTAGCAGAGTAATAGTGACTTTAATCAATGTGGTTTTGCATTTCATAATAAATACGTTGTAACTGCTTAAGTTTTTATGTTTCGAGAAATACAATTAACTAGCTTTATCCCTGAGTAATGTAAACTTTTTTCAAGACGTGAGAGGTGACGTTTGTCTGCTTTAATGTCGTAAGATTTCTAGTATTATATTCATGGAATTCCCCGTTGGCAGTTAAAAGAATTATGAATTTCAGAGTTTCCAAAATTTATGTAATAGCCAACTTTAAAGTTCCAAGAGCATTGAAGACGGGTTTACAATTTAGTCGGTAATTAAATAGTGTTTGGATTGAATGTTCCTGTGATTTAAAAATCTCAACAGAAAGAGCATATTTCCATATATTGAATATAAATACGCATAATATAAAGGTTTCACAGTTAAAGTATCTAATTGTCTCATTAAGAGCATAAAAGATGTAACATAATTTGCTTGAGGGCGCCACATTATGTTCATTCATTAAATTGAACACTCAGAATTGATGCATACTCGGTTGTTTAGTTGGTTGTTTCAACATTGGCCTTATCGGACTAGAATTGAAAAAATTCAATTTCCTGTAAGATCGGATTCAATTTGGCTACTATTAAGGTCGTGTCATTAGCGTAATAAACTGTTCTATAGGTTTGATATCTGGATGGTTATTTATATACATAAGAAAAGCACCGTAATACCTTAGAGACGAATGGACTATAGTAAAAATTCAAGGAAGAAAGTAAAAATGATATTAAATACGCTTAAATAGAGAAAAAATAAATTGCGATGGCTCATAGCCAAACTACAACTACGAAAATTTATATAATTTACGAAAGGATAACCAATCCAGTCACGCGAATAGTCTATTAATAACGCTGGTACCTGCACAGTTGCTGAGGGCGACATTTTGTCGGCACCATTTGAAGCACGACATCGTATCAGCAATATTTAATTTCAGCGGCGCAGCGCTCTGCTTGTGCGTTCATTTTTTAACGAACCAACATTAGTGTTTGCTTCGACAAGCGACCTTTCACGTGGCGTCTCTATTAACTTATTCGTTTGTTTGTTGTCTCTAGGAACACATGACTCTGTTCGCAGCTTGTTTATTAATTGCGGTGTTCTCATTTTATCTCATCCGCAACCAGTCGACGCTCCACAATTTTGCCATGGAAACCTTTTCAAATATATCACGCTAGCATTATATGTTTTTATAGTGGAATTAAATATGGCAACGTTTCATAAATGTATTTCATTATCATCTATTACAATACATATTTGAACCATGATTTACGCATATAATTATAATTTTATTCATTGACAATTTATTGTTGCACTAAATATAACTGATTTTAGTACTTATTCATAATGTTCAACTTACCAGCCAGAAAATCTTAAACAAAATAAATTTGACTGTGAGCAGTTTTTTTTGGCGGGTAACAGGTTACATGAGGGTGATCCTGAAGCAGGCAACTCCCCTTTAATAGCATAGGAAGGGACTTGAAAATGGGGGATCTGGGAGGTAGAGCAAGGTTGCCCAGGGTTGACCAGGGACACAGGGTTGTAATATAAGGATCCTACCCGGTGTTTCACCTAAAGATGGTACAGGGAAAACCCTATAAAACCTGCATTAGGTAGGTCGGGCTATTGGGAACTACTCTTACGCCCTTCTGATAACGTGAGGTTGGATTGTTGTCGGAACGGAATCCCGCCTCCATGCCTCGATCAGTATTGAGGGGCAGTTGACCGATTGGTACAATGGGATCAGCGGACAACTCTTACCATATGCCCAAGGTCTTCATCCCCAGTACATATACCTCCCAAAATAGGTGAAGGTGTCTCGGCATGTTAGCTGAACGCGTCGTATTTATATGACGCATCGAGCGTGACGCACCCCAGAGATTTGTAATTTTATTTATTTTTATTAAAACATATTGTGACTTAAATAAAACGTTCATTTAATTTGCAAGTTATTTTGAGCTTAACATACATGAAATTAATTGTTTAAGTGTAAAACAAACTGAAATTACGTACATGTGTTTGAATGCATGTTCCACAAACAAATCTAAACGGGTAAAGCAATTTCAACAAAATTTTCACACACGTTCTTTGCGACTTGGTAATGAGTGCTGTTGGATATCTCCCATAGGGGTGGGGGTTGAGAGGGCTGAAAAATTTAAGTATATAAAATCAGAAAATATTTCTGTCAAATATAAATTTTTCGGGGCCATTACTTTTATGGTGTTTCCCGCGACACTATTTATATCCGTCCTACCCTATGACGTATACAATTTACCACAGGACACATTATGCACTTACATAACCTTTTTGTATGCGTGTCTCGTCGGTGACGAAGAAGTTCTCGAGAAACTAAAAGTATTATGAATTAAGAAAAATTTATGTAGGCATTAATATACCGTGCATTGCCGGTAACCAGTTAGTTCAGAATGTGTAGTTCCTGTGTTAAAAATAAGAAACGATATAAAGTTCATGCAGCGAACTTTGAACTGAACTCTGAAAGGAAGTGTTTGTCACAATATCTGACAGAATACATTACCTATTTACGAAGGAGATGTAAGGAGATCAAAAAAGGTTTATAACGTGCCCTTGAAGAACGTGCCCTTGAAGGCGTATAAGAAATATTAAAATTGAAAAATGACATATCTCAGGTCTGTATCAAGGGAATTGATGTTATGAATCATGGAGGGGTATAAAGCTAAGCTAACGGCAAAAATGGAAAAGGCTGACCTTTGGAGGGGGGAGCGAAGTGAGCCTTAAGTTATAACCTCACCTGCAACAGAGATTTGTGATTTCCTTAGTAATATAAAATTTGATTAATTTGTGCAGTAGAACATTCAGTACTATTAACACTTAATTTAGTAGGTAGTAAAGTTAAATATAAGGATAATATGCCCAATGACGGCTAAACATTTGTATTTATTAATTTTAAATATTAATAACGCAAATTAAACGACTATGATGGCACAGAAATTTTCAAGGAATTTATTCAACATTATTTATGTATATTTTCGTTTGTTATGTTTGCTCGTTAGCGGAATGTAATAAAAAAGTTTCCTTTGTAAAACTCATTGATATTAGTATTTTTAATCATTATACAAAACATGCTTATGTAGCTTAATGAATAATAATACTACGTTAAAATTCGAAAGGTGAAGGGAACTATCCAGTACAGCGTGTATCAAAAAGGACTTTACTACTTTGAAAATTCATGTGCAGTTATTCATTTGACATGATACTAGCGTTCTACGTGAGTCAAAACTTGATATATTTTTCTGTAAAATGACAGAAAAAGCATGTTTTTATGTTATAAGAATAAATTAATATGAAATTCCAAAGTTGTAAAGTCCTTTTTGATACACAATCCATGAACTAATATAAAAAATAAAAATATATATTTCGTCATAAATGATGTAAAAATATTTTAAACACAAATTATATAACAATTTTACTTTTTATGAGTATTTATAAATAAATAAAAACGAAAATCTTCTTTCAAGAAAGTTAGTTTTGAATGCATTAATATTATAATTATTTTGAATTTATTCTCAGGTTTTACAATGGACTGCTATAAGAATTAGAGTGGGAATTACAATTAATATTTTCGTTTAATCATTGATGAAAGGTTTCCCGGTGTATAAGACGGATAAGGGATAACAGCAAAATCAAAATAATAACCGTTTTCTTTGATTCTCGTAATTATTCCACAATACTGCACGTTATGTCTCTAGATAAGCTTGAGATGGAAACAGAACAGTTTGTAATATCGGGTCACAGTAGGAAGAAAGATAGGCTTTGAGCAACATTTAAGTCATACTCAGAATCAAATCGTGGAAAGATGTTCTGGAGGAAAACTCATGGGACAGGTTCTATAAAAGTAGAATAAAAATGAGACCGCAGAAAACGGATGTAGGAAAATGTTCAATTTTATTTTTAAACTGAACTATATATAACGGAAAAAATTGACTACTGCACTATTTGACGAGAATCTACCCGCTACAAGCAGGATGAAAGCAATCTGAATTCGTGAATAGTGTGTTTTTTCTTTTCTTTTTGGCTTCGTTCATTTCAGTGAAGTTAAGAGTTTACATGACAGTTTAGGTTAACCAGCGCTGGAATATATCCCATTCACAGAAAATTATATACATTGATTTTAGATCAGCGTTACAATTTTAAAGGATTAATTGGGAGGTACATCTGATGAGATAAAGAGGCTATCTAGAAATTTCAGATGGCACATCGAGGTACTGACAAGCACCCGCTCTGCAACAACAGGTGCGAAGAAATTAGTCACGGCCAAGGGTTATGTATAAGCCAAGATGGACTTTGAACATGGTAATCTCTTTCTGAGGGAAGTCATAAATGACTTATTCATTACGTAAATATTAAGTAATAACACCAGGAGAGATGTATTAAGGATTCCAGAGGGTAGCTTACATTAATGTATCATACAATCGAAGAGGAAAACTTTGTGCATTAATTCTTCACTATTTTCACCGGTGGACGAAGTCGGCGATTGCTGGCCAAAGATGAGCATGCACGCCAGATTAGCGAGCCATAACTCTGTCCTGTAGGGCGTTTCCGCTACTTACGCGTGACGTATACGCTGCGACGTCAGCACAGGGATTCCTGCCAGTTGGCAGTAGGATGGAGTCCAGCAGAAACGATCCCTCAACTCACTAATCTGCCTCCACTTTAATTAAACGCCTTCACTCTCATCACGAGTTTTTGTGAAACATGTCGACCTACGATAAATCTAATAATATCGGAATCGATTACTTGAACGCAACACATTCAACAATGCAATGTGAATTCTACACAACAGTAACAAGAATTGAACCTCAATACAAAGATGTCATAATATCAACAGTAAGCAACCTAAACAAGTATTAAAAATCTATTAATGCTATCTGAGAGATATATTCTACAGATTTAACGCAGACAAAAATTGAAAAGTTTGTCAAATAGAGTGATACGTCATAAGGGAAATTTCCTCCATATTCGGGGAAATAATTTAATGAACAGGTAGAACTGGCGAGAAATAATATGTCGGTTAAAGATACGATGGTCAGTATTCTTCTAGTAGTGGGGGTAGGACAGAGTTCACTGTAACAAAAATATTTATCAGGGAAACTTTGTAGTGTAAAAGCTAATCTGAAACCATTGACGTAAAGAAAAGTTTTTTGGTCAGTTCAGGATAAGTCACAGGGTAAGAAAAGCAGTCCGTAGAAGTTAAGAGATGATAAGTGCAGGGTGTGGTAAAAAGACCACGGCGCTATTTGAATACTCCATTATCAAGAATCAATAAATAATTTTAAAATTTTAGTAGGCAGTCTTCCAACGCTTATGCTTGCTCACAACAATACTCCCCCTCCTCCTTATACACGCCATGCTATTTAGCGGAAACTATTCATTAAAAAGTGTTTGGTTGTCATCTGATTTGCTCTACGTACCATCTTTACCTTTTTAAGTTAATCCAATATTGATATGACAATGTAATTTTATGTAAGGCTCTGTAATCGAACCATTATTGTTTTTAATATTTATTAATGACTTATTAATGACGAGCAAGACGCGACAGTATTACAAGAAGATCTAAATAAAGTCAATAGCTTGGGGTCAGGAAAATAAAATGAAAAGTAATGGAAATCTTGTTTACAAAACGCATCTTGTTAAATGAGACAGAATATAAAATAGGTGGGGAACTAATTCCAAGGGTAACGAGCTGGAAATGTCTGGGGATAATTTTCAACAACAGACTTGGGTGGGAGGAACAGGTGAATTTCATGACCCGAAAGCGTGGAATTCCTTAAATTTCATAATGAGGAACTAAAAGAAAGGGAAGTTCAAAATCAAAGGAGGTGGCATACTTATTATTAGATCAATTTTCTTTGGATCCCTATAGAAAAAATCAAATAGAATCATTAGAGAAAGTTCAGGAAAGCGCTGCTAATTTTGTTCTAGTAGGTCCGGTCGTAGGAACGAAAACGTGGAACTAGGTTGGGAGATATTGTCACAAAGGAGGAGAAAGCAAGGCTGCATATGCTACTCAATGCTTATAGGGGCAAAAACCATGGATCACCAATTCAAAGTAAAATGTAGAAAGCAAAAATCAGATGTTGGCAAATTCTCATTCCTACATAGGACCATCAACGAATGGAATAATTTACCTTTGGGAGTGTGTGGAAAAAATCTTCTTCAGGAAAATAAATTCAGAAAAAATCTAAAAAAACGAGTGAAGTGGTTATTTTGAATAATATAAAAGTATAGTCAAATTTAAATGGTAAAGACAAAGTGCAGTGAAGTGTTATGTTACTATCATTTTTGTAGTGTTTCTCTATTTTCTTTCAGGGGTACAGATTGTCAGGTTTAATAAACGCCCGATTACTTGCCATCGTAGTCTACCCGTTCTTACTTCTTATACTACCGTGACATAAAAGGCACAAAGCGCCTGTTAATAACTGTTTCAGAACAAATAACAATTGGAAATGAACCTACCACAGACTATATCAAAAATTGACTCAGGAAAAAATAAACTCTATCTCCATTTGGCGGTGTATTCTTGACGGTGGATTTGTATGCATGGACTGATTTACCATGCTATTTAGTTATATAAATTATTCCTGGACCTTTATCCGATTTGATATTGATCGAATAAATTGGCAATTTGGCCCTTTATCTCCTGAAAGTATTGAACAATTGTAGAAGCGCTTACTATGGCGGAGCGTGAAGAAATTAGTCACGTTTGGTCTCTTTCGTAATTCACGCAACGTTTGCGTCTGTGTTCGCCAGCCAAGTGTTATACCCCATTGCCCATGAGTTGTATGCCAAAATTAATTTGAGTTGCCGCTAAACAACTTAATGCGTTTAATAGCTAAATAACGGTACAGCACACAGGGCTGAGGAATGATAACTGTTGTGATGTAGATTACATGAAATATCAATGCTGGCGCTCAACACGAATCCCCAATAGTTTCTTGATAAACATGTACCAAACTTTCTGTTAAGGTATTGATTAATAACGAATAACCGTACAATAAAATATGCTTCATATTTGACCTAATATTACATTCAAAAGTGTACTTTACGCTACAGTTAGTTTCTGAAATAGTTATCTGTTATTCACAGATCTTTATATTATTTCATTAGTTTCTAAAATAACGTAGTTATGTATGTAATAAGTAACACACTTGAAAAAATTGTGGAATGAAATCATGAGACGGAAATATATACCAGAATAGAGATATATGATACATCTAAGACTATTAACAGCGACTGTTCCATATTTTACAACAATATTTATAAGTATAAAAAATTATTTAAGAGCACATATTTTTTTATAAATATTTATAGTTTTCTTTAGGCGTATGACTGAAAGGTTTGTCATGATGCTATAAACGTTTCCTGGCTATGATATTTGATTATACTAAAAGTTTTCCCGTGTATTTATTTATATTAGCCAGGTATTGTATTAGCCCCGTAATAGGCATGAAACTTGTGTTATCACGAAATATCCTCCCCCACTACCAAGGGATTTCCCCACCAAAACCGACAGGTGTTATAAAATAAATATTCGGGGTAGCACTACAATACACTTTCACCATGAAAAATATTTACTCGACGAAAATTCAGCCACTTTTTCCCACCCTCGTCATCCCCAGCGCTAGGGGTGTTAGCTGCGTTCTAGTCTTACAATGTTTGTTTCTGGGTGGAATGAAAAATGTAGAGTACATTTGAATAATATTGCTACGGCCGTCTAAGATAGTATGGGCATATTTTGTCTTACTCCCTTCTAACATGCTATTAGGGGTTGAACTTCAACTTAAATCACATGTTGAATGTCAGAAAGACACGAATATCGACTGCCTTCATGCTGTTTTTATGTGACGTTTCTCCACCTGCACCCATATGACACTCCCCTCTAATTATAAATGGGGTTGAAATTATACACAAATAATGTCAGAATAACATAATGAAAGGACTTGACTCAAAAATTATATTATTCGACGCAAATATCGACCGTTTCGTATATTAAAAAAATTACGCCCCTTCCAACCCCGCCCCTGGGGATGACAGTCCTGTCCACAGGGTTTGTTCTCGGAACGCAAAGAACAAGAGTACAAAATTTGGTAGAAATTATTTTACGCGTTTAGATTTGCATGCGGGAAATAAATAAACACACACATATAGTTAAATTTACTGTAGAGATTTTCATTGAGATTGCGTAATTTGTTCAATGCAAGTTAGTAACCATTAGCAGAATTTATTAAGACCTTGTAAATATAATGACTATTAATTACTGTCTGAGACTGTACAATGGTTCACAAAAGCCAAAGTTTGCATAATAAAACAAAAACGATACATGTGTCACAAATTACTACATTGGTTTATTGTTTGTTTATTGGATTGAAAGACAATTATAAATTGTACAAAAAACTTCAGTGTTTGAACACTTCAGAGAAATTTTATAAATAACAAAAAATATTTGTTTTCTATAGTGTCGCAGGATACTCAGACAAATAAATATACACGTCACAACAGAGCGCCTATAAATTTAACGAGTTGTGTTATTTCAGAGTAATTCGACAGTGCGGATAGGATCAGGATTGAGTATTGTTTGACTGTCCCAGATTTCAATTTTTTGAGTACTTTAGGTCAAAATAATTAATTTTTAAACGATTTACTGGATCTCAACTCGTTGAAAGGGGTCTACTTTCTTGTTTGTAGTATTGGTTGAAATTATGTCATTTAAATGATGTTACTTTCTATAAACAAACAATAATATTTAATAATAAAATGTTCACTATTTAGTATCGTTTTATTTTTATTGATGTTAAGAAATTTGTGTCTCATTGTAAACTTAGATTTTAATTAATAATTAATTTTAATTTTTAATTGTCTTTAATGAATTAAAAAATTACAAATTTGACCATTTAAATTTTTTTGCATCAATGAGTCTAAATTATTGATAAATAATTTTAAAGAGAATATTTCCTGTTTCGAGGGTCCACCTTGAATGAAAGAATGATGAATAATAATGTTGGTGATTTTAAAAACAGTTATTGGATTTCATAAATTATTCATAAATTGAAATTAATTAAAAGTATCAAATATTAAAAAATTTTATATGAAAACACGATTGTATTTATTCCAAAGTTTCATTTCTCTTATAGTGGTTTGGTAATTATGGAGAATATATATATATATATATATATATATATATATATATATATACAGACCCACAGACTACAAAACTTCCTTACTAAAAATAGGATTATACAAATTGTTATGTACATTATAGTAAGTAAAGCTACTCAACTCTTTCATTATCTGTATTTTGAATCTAGGATCAAATAAATAGTTTTCTCACCTTCATTGGCTATTCTGACATATTTACTAACAAATTAACAAACCATTATATGTAGGAATATCAAAATAATTATCCAACATATATAGTCTTCCATTATTAATGTTTCTGTGTAGGATGACATTAAAAAAATTTAACAAAAAATAAATTCTCTCATTAAATATTTAAAGACAGACTTGAGAAGGTTTCCAGAGATAATATGGTGAGGTAAATTGATTCATTGGTTACGTGGCCGAACTAATGTAGTACTTAAAACTACAATTAAAGAACCTTTTTTAACTTCAATAAAACGTACAGATTTTTTAAAGCAGATTTTAGGAACTAATTGTGCCATTTTTTTGTCTAGTTTTTCAATTATATATGTAGAATTTTATTCTAAATCACCATTTATTACTAGAATATTGACAAAAAATTCAAAACTTGCATACATTAATATAAATACGACACAAAATATTTAAGTTATATTTATTAATTTTCAAATTTCTATTTCCTGATTTCAAAAGAAATTGTAAATTTAATAGTTGCGTTATTCAGTATCTGAGATTTCAACTGCCTGAATAGCATATCAAATGTGTTTTATAAAATATTTTATATTTAAGGTCTGCTTTAAGAATAAAACGCTGCAGAAAAACCAGAACTACCTAATTAATTACTGAAATTTGATAAATTACTTGTATAAAGTATACACAGAGTAATAAAATTAACTGTTCATTTCCACATAAAAGTTTCTGCTCTTAGTAAAAGTAGGAACTCAGAGAAATGCTGAAATCTCTGTTTATGTTTCTCGGTCTGTTGAACATGTCTACGACTTTGCGTGCTTTGCTGGACAAAATAAAAAACAGCCTCTTAAAAATAGTACCGTCCTATTCAACTTTATTTTATGGTTACAGACAACAGAATTCTTGGCAACTGCGGCAGCGGAAATTTTATGAATGGAAAATGACTTCTGCGGAAATCCAAGCTTGCGTCACAAGATTGGTCCAATATTAAAATTACAAGAAAAATACGAGTCGACATTTTAAGTTTAACACAATCCCCCATCAGAGAGAACTTGAACTTAAATACCAATTGATTGAAGACTTTAGACGTTTTTAAGATCCCGATATTTTATATTATTCTCCAAGAGCATTATGGAATCGTCAAACAAACAAATGGATTTTGCAAACATGATAAAGGAACTATTAATTATTAAGCCGAGTTGTCTGATTTGAGATTTAGTATCTCTGAGGAAATATGTATCGATCTTCTTTATACTGTATCAACTGAAATACGACGGAGGTTCAAAGATATATACCATATAATCATAATTATTTAATGTTAAGGGGAAGATTTATATTTGTATTACATATTATAATCAATTATTAACTCAAAACCTTGGCGCATAAAAAATGCCGTTTCTTATTAAGAGTAGAATGCGATTGGAGATAAGCTTCCGGTTATCCCACTTTTAATAAATGATAATCCACATTTAAGCAAATCTGAAACTCCTGTTTTAGATATCGCTCAAAAAACTGTAATATTTAAAATGAATATAATTAATAACAATTTAAAAAATTCTATGATATATGAATATAAACAAATTAAGTAAATTTATTTAATTAACTAATTACCAAGATAGTTTATATATAAATATACATACAGACCATTAATTCCCCGCTTTCGTCCTGTATTTCATACGCTTCCTTGTTTGTCTCACAACACACCCAGTTCCAAGTCAAGCAATACTGGTACTAATAATACGTTCAGTTCAAAGAACATATATATCTAACTTCTATTGTTTATCTTTCCTGTTTATTCATTTTAATTTTCATCAATTGTGACTTCAGTATTAATTTCCTTTGTAGTCAATAATCTAACATCAAACGTATTTTAACGTTACACTTTCAATTTAATTTAAATCACGCAAAAAAATTATAATGTAAATGACATATTTCTATTTACAACCAAGGAGATGCTAACATACCAGAGACGTTGCTTACGCGCGAATAAATACTATATTTAAAAAGAAAAGAAATTCCTGGTAACGTGTAAATATGTCACGTTACAATACTATCCGTTAAATGAAACTTGATTAAAGTTACAAGAAAAGTAATTACATAAGAAAAAGACATGTAGGTGAACCTTATATTTATGTTTACTAATATGCGGAAACTGTGCGGGAAACGGAAAGTTGAAGTGAAAAAGAAAGCTTGAAATTTGGCATTGTTTTTACAATATGATGCTTAATGCAGTACTAACCCGAGACTTATGCTTGTGCTTAACAACAAAATGTGTACTGTTCCTCTTATCGTAGCTGTGATTAAAACCAATATATCACATAGCATCCTCTGAAACTTTAGCCTCCCAGTGGGATTTCGCCTTTGTTGAATTAAGCTGGTAGCATGACATTTCACGGAGAGTTATTTTAATGTTTTGCTTGTAACAATTTGCAGTGGTGCAAGCACTAGCCCTCGAATCGCGTTCTGCAGACTAACTCACTTAAGGAACTTTAATGCCTGCCGCTTGTCGGTCTTAATCTCGTAAACCGTGTTTTTGCCACTTAATGGCGGCGCGGGCGACAATCCGGTTACGGTAATTCAATACGTTGGTAAAGCTGCAAGAAGGTGTGCCCCTGGGAGTGCACTAAAAAACTGAGAAATCCTGACGTGGCCCTTCATACTTTATTATCTTTCGTACGAAGTGCGCTCTACTTGAAACTATAACTTGTCGAACCTTAATATAAAAGAAATATTCGATGACAGCTTCAATACCGACTCATTGGTTACTTACAGCTACATATTACTTATTTAAGTTTTCATAAAATATTTCAAGTGACATTCACAAATAAATATTATCAATATCAAAGTAACAAATAAAAAGAATAAACATTTTTTATTTTTTAAGGGGTAATATTTTTGTAAGGTAGTTATGTCGATCAAATATGATCCTGCACACAGTCTTTAAAAAATAAACTTTATAGACATTTTTGTTTGTCGATACTCTATCATACGCTTTTCGGTGATAGTATAAAAGATTTTATGTTCTAGGCGTTGTCCGGTTACTTATATGCAATAACCTGGTACAGTGTTTAATTCAACAATAATCTCTTGGTCAACATGTAATTCATCCCGCCTACCTATTCCGAAGGAATGTTTATATATGACACATTACTTTAATCGAGTCCAAATAATCTCCTGTTGAGCATGGCCCATGAACAGACAAAAATTCTTACTCCAATAGTGCATTTCATCAATTTCATCAAAACACTAAAAACATATTTCTTATTCATGTATTTTCTAGACAATTATAAATGAATGAACAATGTACTATTGTAATCGCTATAATATATTGTATAGTAGACCAAATATAAAGGAAAAAAAAACTTAAAAATAATTATTTTAATAAAAAAATGTACTTTCTGCTACTGTCACATTTGATGAATTACTTTCTGAAAGTATACGGGCTATATGATCCGGGCTCAATGAGAAAATGAAATTATCAGCGTTCCTCTAAGGTAGTCAAGAAAGAATACACGCGGTGAAAACTACCCCCTGTTCCCTACAACACAACCGGTGGCTATGCAGTTATTTTTTTAATTCCCTCAGACTTGTCACAAAATACATAAACCGTTCATTAATACCTCCTCCACCAATTCAAAAGGCGTTTCTGAACGAAATTTTGCGACGCGTCAATTTATTTAAAACGCGTTGCGTAACGTGAACTATAAAATCGGTAGGAGCTCGCGAACTTAAAAATGTGTGCAGTACGTCAGAAAGTTTTGTCCGCAGAAGATTCAATGCTTAATCTATGAATCACGGATCGCTGTTTGAGACAAATGTAAAAAATAACGAAATTAACCAACATGGGAATATAAAAAATATTAATTATGTATAATGTTAACTATTTGGAATTCTCACTTGGAGTTCGTGAGTCTTAACAAGTCGTTGAACCTATTAAATTATAATTATTGAAAAGTATTTTATTATTTAACACGTATTAAATACATAGAATTCAGAAGAAAACACTGAACCTAAGATTATCGACAATTCTCATTTCAAATATATCGTCAGTTTTATAAATTACTTAATACTAACACGACTTAAGACACTAAAGATTATGACTTGAAGTTATTTATACAGTGTTTTCCATGGAGAAAAATCTAGTACAGTTATAATGACTAGCCGACCTCCTGTGGTGTAGTGGTTTGGTTCATTGCCTCGCACACAGAGATCCCGGGTTCGAATCCTGTCATGGGCTTGTTTGGCTAACCATACTGTGATGCCCCTACATGGATATAAGTTCCCCTAATCGCGTACAGACGCTAATGGCCTAGACGTTGGTGCGTATATAAATAAATTGTTTTTTAAAAAATCTTACCTATCCCTTTGCTATATCTTGAAACTAGTAATTATTGATGTAATTGAGACCAAGTCGAGTTTGAAAGCCTAATCTTCTGTTACTGTTCCTTCAAACGTGTCTATTAAAAGGTGCTTCTAAATAAAACGGAAACACAAATTTACGTGTTTGAAAAAGGCTTTAATGTCGTTTTTTATTACCCTTACTTGACTTCCAGGTGTTCATCTTTCAGAAAGTAATTCATCAAATGTGACAGTAGCAGAAAGTACCTTTTTTTTATTAAAATAATTATTTTTAAGTTTTTTCTTTTCCTATAGATTTGGTCTACTATACAATATATTATAGCGATTACAATCGTACATTGTTCATTCATTTATAATTGTCTAGAAAATACATGAATAAGAAATATGTTTTTAGCGTTTTGATGAAATTGATTAAATGCACTATTGGAGTAAGAATTTTTGTGTGTTCATAGGCCAGCGATTGATAGTGATGCAAATATAAAAGAATTTATCACTGTAGGAGTGCCGCAAGAGGATAGAGAATAAGAAAAGATAAGAGAGCCCGAGGAATCTGCTTCGGAGATAAAGGGGAAAGACTATCCTCCAAAAAATATATTCGGCTTGCAGACGCAAGAACTGCCATTTCGAACAAACGTGGCTAAAAGGAATAGGGGATGAGTTTTGGAGTCTTCCATTAAAAAAAACAGTTTAAAGTGAACTATCCATTCATCATTAACTGCGTATCATTATTTTCACTAATCAGGTAAAAACTTGTATCGTGGTTGTTATTTCAGTATTGTGAATTTTTTGTGTGTACTGCAGACGATATCATGAATTTGAAATAAGGCTCACAATTGAACTGTTGCTGCAAAATTTTCGTTTATAATATACAGTACACAATGGATTCATTCATTTATAGACGGTGTTTGAGAAGTAAGGCTTTTCAAAGAGAATGGAGAAAGTACCTCAGTACTTTGCCAACAAATTAAAGTTATTAGTTCAACTCTCCATTTAGTGAATTATTTTACAACTGTAACTACATTCACGTATACAAATAATTATTTGATACCGAATAAAAATTATGCGCTCTTTTTGACTTCACCAAACGCGTACGACGCATTTATTAATCCAGTGACTAATTTTCAAACGCTTTTTGTTATTTATATTCATAAAAACCTCTCTTTTTGTTCCCTGTGCTCCGCTACGAATGTAATTTGAAATTAATCTCAAACTATAGCGTTTTGTTTACGTTATATTATTTTTAGCTGTGTCTAAAATGTCTTATTATTATATAAAATATTGAATTCGTAACAAAAAAGTCAACGAATGAAAAATAAATTAAATTCCGGGAATCAGAAATGCAATTATTTCGCGTAGTGTTGTAAAATAAAACGTTAATGAAATATAATGGAAATGTGCTTTAAATTGAAATGCCGTAATAACACTGTTATTTTTTTTATTAGAAAACGTTAACAAATTCAATTACAATGCGTTGGTTTAAGTTTAGATAACTATGATTATACAGTGACTGTATGCTTTTATTGCAATTTGTTTTGTGTCGTAAGATTAATTGAAAGAGTTGAATAAATCAGTAAAATTGAATTGTTATTACAATTTTAACGAAATATTGGGTTATTAAAAAATGTGCGGATCTTCTCGAAAGTTTGACTTAACCATTAAGTAATTATAAAATAAATAAATAACAATATTTGCTTACTAACTTTTTCTTAAAACATTCTAAAAATAAACTGGGTTATATTACGCGTTATCTGAGAAGACGTATTTTTTTGTCTAAGAAAATAAATGTTGCAGGCACTTCGCTTGACGTTTGTTGGGTTAAATTTCATGTGAGGTATCAGAATAACGTATGATACATTAAATATAGCAGACAATAAATTCATACAAGCCTGAACGAGGCCATAATTATCAATGCGTCAACATCAATGTCTTATATTCAGCTTTGAAAGATATTTATGAATTTATAAGTATATTTTTGATAAATTTACTGTTAATTAATACATTTTCCAGTCTTACGACTAATGGACTGGATAATATTTCTGTAGTAAGTGGAGACTACAAATAAACACGATCAAGTAGATACTAATTAAGCTCAGAACACTTTTATATTATTTGTAGTTATACGACGGCGAAAATTATAATCTGGGAAAATCACTTATCATAATCTAGCAACTTAAATAAAAACAAGACTACAACAAATATTTTTGCTAAAGTATGATACAATATTTTTGAAAGCTCTCGCCTGTTTCTTAATTCAAAATTACAATATAAATCTTTCGTGAATTCTTATTAGAACTCACAAGTTCTTAAATTTAAAATAATAAGGATCTGATAAAGTTGTTTGATCTCATCTACAGATGGATTATAGTTATTACACGTTAGTTATTACAAGTTTCTGCCACTTGCCCAGTTGAAGGAGTCACAATATCGACTTCCCTTGCATCAATTCCTGATAACTGCCAGTGACTCCAGGAGTACTGTTAATATGGGCACAGGACCCGTGATCGGGATAGAAATATGATGTCATCAGTCGACGTCAGGTCCTCTGCTCAATGAGAAAAACGTTCACCGAAAAATAAAGGTAAGAAATATGAATTAATAAATGATTATGTGTACAGTTACGATGAGATACACATTACATATTTCCATACCAATATCGACAATGCTCATCCTTATTTCTTATTCTTTAAAACGATAAGATAAGTGAAAATAATTATTACTCAAATTTATCAACGCACATCGCATTATGATCAAGTAAACCTAGATTTGCCAGAGTCATCTTTGTCCTCTCATCGCATTTGAAAAGTAAACAATTCTTCCATATTCCTTATGTTCAGTGGGTATGAAGTGGTGTATTACAGTTTCTTTCAATAAAACCGATTTTGAACCATTTACTCTCTCTCCGAATCGTTTCTCCGACTGTTTTCTTCTCTCGGGACCAATTGCAAGTTATCTGTTTGCAGAATTTCAAAAACTCTCAAAATACCGGAATTATTCAAAACTCTTAACAATAATTAAGTATTTAATCTCCCTTTTCCAATCCGACAGTAATTTAATATTACTATATTGTAACATGAAAAGTTACACTTAACAATGCAGGCCAGCTTGCGAGTTGCAATTGTTGAGGAACTGTCGCAACTCGGGCCAACAATGTAGTCTGGCGAGGGGCAGAGAGTCGTCATGGGGTAGTGGAAGGAGCAGGTTGTGTCGGCGGGACGACGAGAGAATGACCACGCCCTGCAGATATAATTATTTCTCGTGCTCTGATTGGAATTAAAACTACTAAAATCCATTTTTGGTGTTTTTTATAAATAAAGGAATTGAGAAATCCTCGAATACGGAGGAACGCGGAATCCGCTACAATATATATATATATATATATATATATATATATATATATTGTAACGTATTCCGCGTTCCTCCGTATTCGATATATATATATATATATATTCTCATAAAAGTAATTCTGTTAGTTCTCATGTATCAGTAATTTTACGACGTTAAATACATGCTCCACAGTTTTCAAATATAATTAACGACAAAATTCTATAAAACTTGAGATATTCATAAGAAAAGTACATGTTCGTTTCACTTTTATAGGTTGAGGAATGTCGCATTTCATATCTTGAATAATCGATGTAAGTAGATTCACACCTTACGAAATAAATAATTTTTCATTCCCACTGGTAAAATTTTCAATAATCGTTTCCTTTGAGGTAGAAATTTAAAATTCCGTTCCGTGTGTAGATAAAAGCCGCCTTGAACAAATTTCCCTGCAGGTAACTCCTTTAATTTTGCCCAACAAGCCTGTTCCTGTTTCGCCGTGACGGCCTGAGTAGCTTGCGGCTGCCCGTGTGCATATTTTTTCTGCGGCGAACAAAACAAAACGGTTTAGAAAAAGAAACGTTGCAGTACTGATGTGCAAATAATCTATTTTCCGTACGTCACGGTAGAACAAATACGACCGGCAGACGCACTTCTGTCCAAACAGTTGTTCCCAAAATCTTCCACATAGGCCATAGGTTGAAAAACTTCGCTTAGAACAAGACATACAATATTCATTTATTAAAGTTATATATAAGATTTATAAATAATAAAATATTATCCAAGATTTGAAGTAAACGTTTATTGATTTAGAATACATAAACGTATTGTAAATTGTGATATCAGTAAAGAAATCACACTTATGCGTATCGAACGCGGAATATTTAAATTCAATATAAGCAATATACTGTTTTCCAAAAAACACGTGTATCATACATAATACATCAACGAGGAAATGTAATAAAATTATGAATTATAAAGAGCACGGAAAAAGGAAATATTTATGTGAATATATTAATAAAATGGCGTTATCGATAAATAAACATATCTATTTAGTAAAAGGGGCTAACATGAATTATTGCCATAATATATTTACATGAAAAATGTATTAAAATTAGCAGTTTTTTACCGTACCTTCCTAAATACATATGACTATCTTATATATAATCCCGAAAATAAGACTGGGTTGGGGAATTATTGTTAAAAATATGCGAATGTGACAGCTTGCGTAAGTCTTCGACTTCAGTGAAAGAGAGAATCAAGGAAATCTACTGTATTTAATTGAGTTTAATATGGTACCCTCGCATTTTATTAATTACATCTCGCAATACGAACTGCATAAACACATGGAAGGATGATAAAGAGTAGTAGGAACGATTGTTTCAAATACGTAAATTTGTATTGTCATATATATTATTATGCATAAAGATTGCTTCATAAAGTCTAGTGACTCTGGGCTTGGTGTTATAAGCGTCTCTGGTTGCTCAGCACGTGGAGGAATTTTCCCAGCTCCAGAGTGTGAAAACCGAGGAGGCCAGCGGAACCTCACAGTGGCGAGAGTTCAAGGGGATGGTCAGCCATCTATGAATGACTGCCTCATCCATAGATATCTAGCTAATAGTTTCTGAACGAGGGGGAAAACCTCCCCTTGGTTCACCTTCACCAACCAAAGTTCAGCTAGTTAGTCCAAGGGACTGTTCGCATGAACACCTTCCCTAAAGGGATCGTAGCAATTACCTAATTGCTAGTCTTCCTTTCCTATCTTTTCTTTGTACTGACTTAGGAACAATAAACTAGTCTTCTTTACTTTGTGCATTCCTTCGAAACATACACCAAGCCACCAATCCTTGACTGTCATTAAGGTGACTCGATCCTACGTTACCGACTTTCGTATTGTCCTATTCTCATCTATTTCTTATTCCAAACAAATACGGGATCGATGGCTTGGGGAAGCGATCGCCAATCTCGAATTGTGATTGTTCATTCCACCGATCCTTTTCGTTGATATATATATATAGAACCGGCTTTTAAGATGAGATATATTTCACGTAACCAAGGCAGATAATTATTATTTAAAACTAGACTTTAACCCAATCATATGGTGCAAAGTGAACATCAGAAAATATAAAAGTATAACAAAAAGAAAATATTAAGATTATTGGTTGATAATGTATACAGAAAGAGTAAATTAATTTCAAATGAAAATTTTAAATGATTAACATTACACTTTATGAATATTTTCATTATTAAACAGTTCGCGTATTTACATTTTTACGTTTCTTTTTTATGGTGAATAGAGTTTTATGCTTCAAGATTAAATTCTGATTGCGCAGGATTTCAAAGTTCTCGTTACGCAATGCGTTTGAAATAAAAAGACGTGTTATTCAGAAACGAGCAGCGCCGGGCATCCAGTTAGTATAATAAGAAATAACGTTACACAACAGTGTGGGTCATTTAAGATATTGTAAGAGGTCTGTGTTTTGAAATATATCCTAATTAAACCAGAAAGGAAATCAACGGTAAGCCCATAAATTTTAAAATGGTTAATTTTTGCTTAATACTTATTTTCAATAAAAATAAATCTAATTTGTTCATTTCAGAATAGAATTTTAGAAACATTGTAATGTCGAGTTACGTAAATATTCTATTAGGGTACTGTGTATTGGTTGTTAGGATGTTTCTCCATTTTCTTCTTACGGACGAATTTAATGGACGAATGCCATGAGGCTATTAGTTCTGCCCAATTTGAGCCGTCTGTAGATACAATAATACATTATAGACGTGTATCGTGTGCTTTCTATGCTCAACTAGTTAAATCCACTGCGGCATGCAATTGAAATTAATAATTCACACGAACTCGTGGGGAATATCAGGTCTCCTCTCTCTCTCGGTCTGTATCTCTCATCTACAGCTTTCCTCTGCGTATTTCCACGGCTGGTCTTTCATTGTTTCCTTTTGATTACGCACCTCTCTATTACTTGCAGTACAAATAATTAAACAGCGCGCTTGCCATATAATTACTATCCACCACCAAATCTTCCATTTTCAACTGGAATGGAGAGTGGAATTTAAGCATCTATTCGCACAAGCTTTTGATGCATCGCGCTTCTATTCACATAACCTCTCAGGGTTGTTGCAAAATTTTGGATTTATAAATGAAGAACCATACAGTCATGTGCATATTAAATGACACTCTTTAATGTTTTAAATTACAAAAAAATAACTTAATGAAACGAAGTCGGAAACCATTATAGACTTTTTGAATTATATTACAACAGGAATATGCTTTCTTTGTAACCGTTTGATTTTATTTTGGGGTTGTAGTTGAAAAAATTTACAATGATGTGTTATATGTGGAACCAAATACGTACAAATAATTCATATATCGTTGAGGAAGTTCACTTCCTTTCATATGGCGGCCGCATTCGCGGAATAGAAATTCCCCTGTATCCGAACAGACGTGATTTCTCCGATTGACTCCAGGCTATAAATATATTCTTGTTAAAAGGATTTGGACATTAACAACCGAGAAAACTACTTGTAGAGAACGTAGCACGGAACATATATCTACAGGGAATAGTATTTCACGTAAATTATAAGTTGATTTGTGATTTTTAAAGATCGTGTATTCTAATAATATATATTCACAACTAATAAAATTATTACTTTATTAACTGAATCATTTAAATTTTAGTTATTAATATATAAAGTCCTTAAAGATCTCAAATAAAAAACAGGTAAGTAGTCACTACGCTTCACAGTCTCTTTGAAATAACAGAAGTAATTATAGCATATTTGTACGACTCATTTAGTAGTCGTGTAAAATAATATAGTATTTTTAATTAAGTTACCCGAGAAGGGGGTGGGGGAAAGGGTGAGAAGTGGAGAAGAGATTAATAATAAAACCAGAAATTATCTAGAGTGGTGTCTGATCCATATTTTGGGATGTCTAAGCTGATTAGTGGCGGTCCTTGCGAGGGTCACGGTCAGTTGTAGTCAAAGTGGATTATCTCTTGGAAAAAAAAAGTGAACAAATATGTTGGAATACAATGTAATTAAAGCTATGTTAATTAAAAAGAATGATGGATGCCACTCATTACCATTGATTTACCTCGTACATAATTGAAATTTCCATTGAGACTTGCGTTATCGATCGCGGTTGACTTTACAAAAACATTATACCAGGAAATACAAGGCTACTCCCATTGTAATTATTCTCGCATTTGGAGTCTGAATTTAAAAAGTTTATAATGAAGTTTATATATATATATATATATATATATATATATACATGAAAAAACTGAATAGGTCCCAAAATTTGGGAGACGAAACTTTTTCAAATTAAATTATTACATTTCTGACTTTCGGCCATGCTTTGTGTTTCATTTGTAATAATAACTGAGAAAAATATATTAAATTATTTATATTTCTTCAGTCGTTGAACACTGACAAATCTATTAATTCAAATAACTGAATTTTATTTACTTATTCAGCTCTTATTAAATAACCAAAATTTAAAAAAACCAATGTAACCAATGATTATCAATATTTTTATTTGAAATTCAATGGACAACACCACTATTACATTATAATAATTAAAAAGCTTTACCTATTGATTTTTTATCGCCTTTCATTATTTGGTGATGTTTTTATTGCTGGATAAAATTGCGCAAAAGTCGTTAATGAAGACTGACACTTTGTGTGAAATATGTCATGTTCAAGGCGGCTGTAAATAAAACAGGAATATACAAACTTACGTATTTTAAAAATGACTTTCCTTTTTTCCCCTCCCATACGTTATTGGTATTGCAGCAAACGTGAGAGTAGCAGAATTGTAAACAAATATTTTCATATTTCGCACAGTTACACATTGTGCATTTTCCCATATTATGTTTCTCAGACGTCACTAAGTCCGGAATATCTGATGCAGGTTTTCTAGGGGTTTTCCTGCATCTCTTTTAAGTCAATCACCGGGTACGGTCCTTAAACTGTAGCTGGGGGTCTTAGCCAACCTTTCTATTATTAATGGGTTGTTGCTTGATTCAGGATGAACTTTCCCTTCGGCCCCATAAAAACCACATTTACGCTTACTGACACTTTATGTAAACTATAATGGTAGAGGTTTTTCATCCCCCCCTCCAAGGCGTTATTCTGCTTGTTTTTAAGAATATTTTACAAATGTATTGCAATGGCTCCACACATTAAAATTTCTACCAAGTATATACAAGCAAACATAAAGATCTAAAAACATCCATTCAATTATACAAACATACATTCTTTATATATATATGAATACGTTCAACGGAAAGGCGGGTTATTTTAATTATAGCATCTTATTGTAATAAATAATTAATGTTAATGTCCCTGAAAGTAATTCATGTTTCGGTATGATGTAAGAAATTTAAAAAATGAAGTCAATGGATAATAAGGCTAATTAATAATTATTAAAATAAGCCCATTTTGTGACTTCGGAAGATTTAAAATACGTAATTGATAACCGCCGGTGAGTCCAGCTCATCGGGATTGGTTATTACCCTTGTATTTTTGTTTCATTTGATGTGGAATGAAACGCAATACAACTAAACAAAGTATGAAATTTGAAGTCTTAAATGTCTCTCTCGTGTAAACTGGATGAATATGACTTTTGTTAACATTATGGCTTTCATGATCATAAAAAGGTAGTTTATGAAAATGGCGACGACATCGAGACCGTAAATTCGAAAAGATATGAGTTTTTTCGTAGTTGTGTTGTTTTGTGGGTATATGAAAGAGACTTTCTGGATGGTGTCGTTTCTGAGGATTCCCAGTCGATTCGCGTTGTATGGCTCGATGCTGCGGCTTATCGCGAATCCATCCACAGTGGTGGAGTGTTAAATTTCCGATCAGCTGCAGGTCGACATACTAACTGCATTGCGGCAGCGACAAGTCGATTCGATTTTGTCCTGGCGACAGAACTGAAGCGCTCTCGTTACGGAAAAACAAACATACGCCACAAAAGAGCGGAGTGTCTGTGCCGCGGCAGCCGTCGATACCCTGTGTCAACACGGCAAACAATGTCTCTGCAGCATCATTCTAATCATTTTATGCGCTTTTTATTCAAGCGGGGTTTCTTTTCGCGACTCTCTCCGCATCCTGACGTTCCGTTCCACCTTTCAGTGTCATTTGATCAGAGACGAGTTCATCTGGTTTATCTTTCACGATCCGTAAACTGATGTTATCCAAATTCCTGCTGTCCGTCACGCTGATTCGTTGTCATTTGACAAGTAAACAGTCTGACTCATTTCGATGATTTATGGAGCCAATCGTAACAGCGAAATGAATCATCTCGAGAATAAACTAAGAGTTGGAGAAATAATTCTGTATGCTTTACTATAAAAGACATGAAATATGTTTCTGAATAGCAGTACAGTATTGAGTATGTCATAAATTTTCATCAAAAACCTAAAAATATTAAGACTTTAAGTTCAGAATGACAAATTTTATCTTAAGATGCACTTATTTGTGGACAATCAACACCTTTGCGGTCACCAGTTAGCAGGAAAATGTTCGTAAAATGATCGAAAATTTCGGAAACAGTCATAAATATATTTAAACGAAAATCATTTATATTTAAGTAATTCCTCTAATATGAAAAGTAAATAAAAACATTTGTTCCACGAAGGTTAAGAAGTTCCATAATCTTTCCATTCACTCACGGAGTTTATTACAATTTAATATGAAATACTATTGTAGAAGTACAAAACCCATTGGTTCACTATATTATCGCACTTCATGTAGAAATTAATTTTCTTAGAAATTAACGAACTACGACGTAAAAATCTCCAACTGCCTGTTTATTGCTCAATAACGTCATTCTCATTCAACATTTTAGAATTTACTTTAACAGATTTAATATAAATTTAAAGGAAGTGGAAATGCTTTAATTGAAGCTCAGGTAAAGAGCGTGTAGATAAATTTAGAAGAAATACAAGAATAGAAAGAGTTGATCAGATCCAGGACTCGAGCCTGAAGCATTTCTACTTCCTTTGACTTGATATCATGCACCACTGACCAATTTACAAAAGTTCCATTCTTCATCGAATTACAACAAATTATGTTGTGAAGAATGTGATTAGTAAGTTGTAGCTGAGCCTAGCTTACTTAGGCTTAGAGGAGTGGATGTATGTTGAATCGGTCCTCGGAACGTCGACTCGGACTAGCTCAGTGGTTGAGTACCTGTCCGGAAAGCGGGAGGCTTCGAGTCCGGTAGACATTTTTACATTATTGTCTTTTTTAATTTATAGTTTCATTGCAATAAATGTATGAAAAAAGTATGTTTTTTTAAAAAATTAGCAATTCATGAAATGTCTGAGGCGAAAATTATGGAAAAATAAAGTTAATAAGGCATAACAGAATATAAAACGCCTGTATCATACAAAGTATATAGGATAGCTAATTAAATTGAAATACACGTTAAATTTATTTTCTGTGTGTGATTTGGTTACAATTTACGTTTGATTGGTAAAATGTCAATACGAGAATAATTAATTCAGCATATTGTTATAAAAAATTCTCTTGCTTCTCCTTCTATGACGGGAGTACATTAAGAACGATCGTTGGTATTGATAAAAAAGTTATCTCTGGTCAGAGCTAACGATGAAAAATGATATTCATTCCTACTCCTTTGCTGAATGATGAAACCGTGATACTTCATGTAAAATATTGCAGAGAGTTAAACATAGACAATAGAGAAATTGATCATAATAAATAGTTTTTGGTTAAATTATTCATTGTGCCTACCAAAAATAGCTATATCGTATTGTTATGAATTTTGAATGTATTCATAACTGTTTATGTCTTGTAACTGAATATTGCGTTACTTGTTCGACTAATTTTGTATTATTATTTATCTTATATTGGAAAAAACATTAATTTTCAAGGCAGAAAAAGTGTAATTATCTATAAAATTGAAGAATTAAATGCATAATGGTGTCAGTACACAATTTATATATTAGTAGCTGGGTATCCGACTTTGCCTGGGTGCTTACGTACAACTAATATGACTGATACTTTTGTTTCTCGCGAACGTCGTCGTCGCCGCCGCCGCACTCATACACGCAAGTAACGTAAGGGCATAATGTACCCTGTACTAATTTCTATATGTTTTTAGGGTAGGGCGGATACAAATAGTGTAACGGGAAACACCGTAAAAGAAATTGACCCCTAAAATTATTTATTTGTCAGAAATATCGGCCATTTGCGTATTTAAAAATTTCCGCCGTCTCCAACACCGCCTCTGTAGGTTGTCTTACCCCAAGAATACTGATTTCCGAGTCACAAAGAACATGTGTGAAAAATTTGGTTGAAATCGCTTCTGGCCTTTATATTTTTATCCGGAACATACATACAAATACACACACAAATACGAAATTTGAGATTTTTACACATAAACGATGAATGTTTATTATAAGAAAAAAGTAGTTGGTCTATTTATTTGGTCTGTTTAGCGCGAAATAAGTTGTAAATTTATTTAATGTTTTATTTAAATAACAATATATTTTAACTACCCAAAAAATAAGCAAAAATTTTGCTTATTTGTCGAGTGCTCCACACATACTGCGCCATATAAATACGACGCGGTGGGCCGCTCACATTTAATTTTACTTTGTTTAAGATTTTTAACGAACGACTAACTGTATTTATATCTGAAATTTTGTAACGTAGATTTTCTTTAATTTACGTGGCATAACAGTGTACACAAAACAGATACACTTGAAATCTCTTCCCTTTTATTTCGTAAATATGAGAGGAAAAGGCAGGACATGTTCGTAAAAGTTAAAACCTTCTTAAGTATCTGAAGTGGGTGGAAGAGAGGAACGATAAGACTAAGTTAAAGGATGCACTAGAGCAGAGCACTTCTAATATTGCGCTTCAATTCCTAAGTGCCTCTTAGCTACATCTTGAAACAACTTACAACTTAATTCCTTTTTCCTACGACGTTTTGTAGCTTGTAATATCGTAAATGTTTACCTCACATTAGCAATTTAATTTTTGCATTTTGAGTAACTAAAAAAAGCTCAGTGAATCTTTTTCCCTTGTGCCCAGATAAAAGCAGCACAATGTAGCCGTAAAGTAACAATTTATTATTAATATATATATTTCTTTCAAATAAGGACGAAATAGAATAACCATTTCAACGCTTTTTTATATTGCTGTATTCAATTGTAAATTCACTTTTTTGAAACGACCAATTAATGGGAATGAGTACAACAGTGTAATTAAAAAAAATAAAATACAATTCATTAAGAACAATTCCTTCCTGTCATTAGAGCCTCCTCAGGTGCAATAATAAATTATTTTAAATGTAAAAATACCAAGAAAACCAGATTTTACATGACATATAATACAATTATATGATCATTTACGGAACATTACATAAAAATTATTTCAAGTTGTACTCATTTATTTGCAATGAGCTTAAATTTTTACAACTAGTAATATTGCTGATAATCATGGCCCATTAAATTTGTATTCATATAATCAAAACTTTTATATATTTCAAAAGGATCAAAATAATTCGTTGGCTGCAGTCATAATTTCAGACATTGTGTAATAAAAACGCAATAAGGTGGCTACTATAGTCTGTTTTAAATTAGAAGTATCACTCACACGAGGGTCTGACTTTTAATCAACTAATTACAACGCTTGAAATAAAGTAATATGCCGAACAAACAATCATGATGATGAGTTGTTTGTTTAGTGTTTTGTTGTTGATGTTTCACGTACATTTCACATACGTGGCTACAGTGCCTCCCTCCACATGGCCAAGAGACAATTTAAAACGTTCTATAATCCACAGATTATGAAAACTATTAGTTGTGTTTAAAAAACTAAATGAGGGATATAATATACCAACATATTTCTTTTGTATGCGTTCTTGAAAGGAGCTTTACTTAATACTGATGACCTTAAATGAGAATTCGCATATTTGATTTTATGATTCTTTTAATATTAGATAATATATATTATAGTTTGTTCTGCTCCGATTTTTTTTGGCATTTACTCTGCGTCGATAAATTCGTTTTTTTTTGTCAGCGACCCGTGAAATATTACTAAATGTCTTAGTTTTACTTCATATTAATGATCGAAATTGTAGCCATTGTTATTTCGTAAAGAAATCGTAATGATTGAAAAATAGCATTTCAACCGATATTTTTTTTTTTTTACAAATTAAGCATTACATTTACAACAGTACTCAGCGTACAGAATCAGTCGCTTGCATTCTAAAATCTGAGCTCTAATAACTTGTGAATTACGCGTGTAGTTTCATATAACACGATGTATGTACATTCGAATCCACAACAATATGAATCTCGCTCGGTGGCGATTGCATCGTTACAACGTGCCATAATAATGTAAATATTTTAACCAGAGATCCACTACTTTACAATTTAACGAGAATGAAATGGAATTTGAATATAAAGTGGAATTTTAGAGTCGCTGAAGTATATTACTGCTATACATACATGTTAGATGATACAGTTCTCATATAACGCGAGTTGACTTTCCCATTTTTACGGAACAGCTTCCGTCAAACGTGAAATATCCTTAAAAGGCTAGATACAGAATCTTCAGTTACTTTAGATAATATTATCTAGACGCCCGGCGATGCCCGGGAATTCATTTACGTTATCCCACATTTAAATTTCTAACAAGCATACACAAAAAAAAACAAATATCCAATCATACACGCGATTAAACCGTCAAGGAGACAGTCACATTTAAAAAAAATTACAACTCTACGCCCCCTACTTTATGATGTCATAACCACCGCGATGACTCAGCATCTTAATCGAGTTAAGAAATCTACGGATACTTTAAATAAGTACCTAAATACAGAAAAAACATGCAGATAAAGTGAATTATATTTATAATAATAAGATACTTGACCCGTCTCTTTGGTCTTATAAAAATAAAATTGTGTGAGTGCGGTCCTGGTCTTTATTTAACGTACCTTAAATACTGCCCTGTTACTTATAAGATATTTTGAATTTTTATTAAGTAATTAAAAGTATTACTATTTAAATAAAATATTAGTTAAATTTAAGCTTTATATCACACTTGACTGAAATACTCTTCGGTGTGATTAGCTTGAAATAATACGTTTGCCATGACGTAGACTGACAAGTGTAAATATTTATGATTATATAGCGTAAACTATCGTATTTTTTAAGTTAAAAATTATTACAGTTAAGAACAAATGTTTTATTTAGTTCTGTGTGCACGAGTTGTTCACAGTTAATAAAATAGTGAACGTTCATCAGGAATCCGTTTAAAACGAATTGATATTTATGTAGAGACTACTGATGGTGAAATTTAATTTCAAGATTTATTGAGGACCGTCCCAAAAAAGCATGGTATTACATATTATGTGATAGGTTTTTTTATTTTTGAAGCAACGATTCAGTCAGGAAGTGGCACACCAACTTCAGAAATTGTCATCATTTGCATTACTAATTTTGGTTTAAACCAATTGGCAGGAAACCACAAAATCGATAAACGGTTGTTCTCCTAACTGATTGCCAAAGAGCTTGGAACTGTAATTGCGAGCAGCACTCTAGAAGTTCCGATCAAATGCGCAGCTGCAACTACAAGGATAATTGTAGCAATTGGCTGTTTCTCCGGCAAACGAGCTCTTACGAGAATTTGGCTTAGTGTTATTGCGTGCTCATATTAGTTTTGGTTTGCTATTCTCTTAATATTCCATGGGAAAGTACTTTGGTCTTTTCTACGTCTTTTCAGACTCATAGGCACTTGTACCAGAACGAAAACCGGTACTATTTTACGTACTGTGTTTTCAGCAACGATTACTGAACAGATGTTAACTTATTGATGAGAAACTTCCCACATGTATCGATTACAGTAAAAATTATTTCTTGGAAGGAAAATGCAGGTCAAATGGAATCGGCGGCACCGGAAGGGAAACTAATCTCTAACTGGCATAATAGCAATTATTATTGATTAATTTACATTTATTCAAAAACTTTTTTTGTTTTCTGTAAAATTTATAATTTTCAGATAGCCTGTTAACAACAAGAAAAAAATTTGCTAAAATTGACAAATTAACTGATAAAACATACAAACTGAAAGGCCGGAGGAGAATAGGGATGACTTTTGAGGGCTAGGACTGCAAAAATTTATTTGCCAATTGGTTTAAACCAATAATATTCAGTTAATGTTTTACTTTAATTATTAAGACATTCGCATAAATGCACTTCTAAAATAGAAATAATTTACCATTTTCTGACATGCTTTGTAAATATAAATTTTAGTCTGCTTAAAATGCTGTCAATCGTTCCTGGAATATAGATCAAAAATGGTAAAAGAGATATGTACTTTTTATGTCATTTAATGAATTAATATTTTCCAGCTAGCTGGGATCTGCAAAAATAGCACCGGTGTTCTCTTTCTTGATCAGATTCATTTTTCGTTGACTCCTTTCTTTATTTGCACTCGCAGTACTTGATGAGAGACTTTTTGTCTTAGACATTACTGAAATATACGTATGAATTTGATATTCACAATTTCCAAAATTATCGCCACAATCAACGAAAACTAATAAATATACTTCAATTAAGATATATTATTAGTAAATTAAATCAACAAGTGGGAATGGAATAGGCAAGAAATTAAACCTCAGACTATAAAACCATAAAGCCGCAGCGTCAAAACAGGTTAAAGGAAACTAAGCTGTCAGTCCCAGAGAATTTCATACTCCGGCCTTTGACTTTGCCACAGCATATTCTTCATGATACCCGCTAAATGGCAGGATATTTTAAAATATATTTCTATTAATATATTTGAACCCTAGAATATATCTACCTGGACCATAAACAAAATTTAAGTTCAAATTACTGTTTTAATTTCAAAATCCGTTGAGCCGTTTCTGAGCCTAGTCGAGAAAAACTATCGGACAGAAAAAGTTTTCAAAACAGTAATTTATTATTAAAAATTGTAAAAATGGCAGCTTTAACTTAAAAAAATATTTTGTATTCACACACTTCTATTTCATTTACTGGTATAGATGAACTTCAACAATTTTATTAATACTCCAATTTCAAATTGTGTGAACTTATGTAACTTATGTATTACTCCATTTGTGTGAACTTGTGCTTGTAGTCGCAGTAGCTGCCACTCCAGAAACTGCTACAAGTTTTAGCAGTCGGGTAGACAAAGATCTCACGGTCTGGCAGTTATATTGTTACAATGAACCTGCTCCAGAGGAGTGACGAAGGACTTCTACAGGCTGAGCTAAAATCGTTCACCATTTTTGAACAACTAATCCATACTAATCTAACAGAATGGATTTACAATAACGTATGAATAACTATACAATCAGGCCTAACACTAATAAAGCTAAAGGGGAAATCTATATATAAATAAATAAAAGTAGAATTTATTTATAATAGCGCAACATAGTATTGAAATCGACAATAATATCGTAACCTGTTCGCCTACACGTGACTGGAACACATCATTTATAACACTGAACCACAATTAAAAGACAGTAAGAGTCCCTTAATCTCTGCGTTAGTGCGGCGGCGACGCGAAAAACAAATAGTATCATTACTTAATTGAAATGTTATACATATATTTCTTGAAATAACAATCAGGATAACAGGTAAATTAAGAGTTATATTTAAGATATATAATCATCACTTTTGACAAGTTACGTGCTGCAGGATTGGGGAAGGGTGGTAAATCTTAAAAAGATCAACAAAAACCTTCTTTGGGGTAAATATCAGAATAAACAAAACATTTCATGGCAATCGGATGAATGGAATACGTATATATACACGTAAATATATTTACTTAACATTACTAAAGATTCAACTCCACTCAATTATAATGTGCACATAAAATCTAAGCCCTCATGAAATTTACAATTATATTACAAAATAAATCCGGAAACGTCTTTATTGATAGGAGTTATTTGGAATAATCCGCATAATTTAAAATGACATATCAAAATTTATTTTATTTACACTTTTTAACATGATTGGTATTAGATTGTCGGAAGTATTATTAACTAACCAATTAAAAACGTTATTGATCCATATGAAATAAAAAGTGTAATTACTCGGAATAAATCTTAATTCTATTTCAAGTTTGAAATATTAATATATCTACATTTTCCCATACTTAATACATAAGTTACATGAATTTTTTAAAAGGATTACGTTAAAAAATTTATTCAAGGAATTTATTTAAATGTTAAATAATTTATTTTTACTTATTATGATAATAATAATTTTCATATGTTTATGAGTCATGTTATTATTCAAAACTATACTTTAATTTGATTTCAAATTTATTCAGCAATAACTTTCGGCATTGCCATAGTCATCTAAAAAATTCAAATAGAAAAGTTTTTGAAACATTACTAAAATTTATGACATTCGTTTAAAATTATAACACTATAAACAATTTAAAACCGAATTTGTTTTTATATTGTTTTAGTTTTAAACAAATTCCATTAAAATTTTGTATTTGATTTTTGTAGATGACAATGGCAATGCCAAAAGTTACTGCTGAATAAGTTTGAAATAAAAATTGAGGTATGTTGTTGTTTTTATGGTACTCAGTCTTAAGACTTCTAATATTCACATTTATATTACCCGTAAGTAAATGTCCCTTTTCAGCAAAAGCCTTCCTGTGGTATCCTACTCTTTATGACTACTATACTTCCAACATTCCTACATATTACGCTTCCCAAGTAGCATAATTTCTTAACTTCCGTCAAAATATCTCTTTCCAATCTAATACCTTTTGTTTCTCCTCTGTTTCCCATACTACACTCCATTGTCTTGGTTTTCCCTCTATTAATCCTCATATTTAACTCTTACTACAGGACCACGTTCATACCATTTATTACGGTTTCCAAGTCTTCTTGACTCCCCTAATACTACAATATCATCGGAATTAATGTATAATGTGACTGATAAACATAGGGAAATTATTCTTATGTTACAAATTATTGGAATATCCAGGTATATTTAAGGAAGTGTTTGAGATTAAATCAATATATTTTGAAATTATTGTTGTGTTTACGATGTGAATTGAACTATAACTTAAAAAAAAATTTTAAATTAGTAGAAGTATAAGTCAATCTGATTTTTTTTAGATTTCCGCAACTAGTAATTACAAGCCTTGAAATCACGAAGGAAATGGATTTTTTTCGTATTTAATTTAATTTAATTAACTGGTATTAAAGGTGGACAACCTCCATTACCAACCTTATCCCTGGTCTGTCGAAATCTTGTGTTCATCCCATGGAATTTGCAATTAAAATATGTGAAAAATTTAAGCATTAAATATTAATTTTTCTTTTATAAGTCAAATGAAAAAAATATTTCATCAAAGGTTCCGGCCATCTTTCTAACCCAAGGCGAGCGAAGGAAATTTTCAATTCCGACTCTGTTCATTCATCTCCAAAACAATAAACTGAGTTGTAAATTCTTGGCTGTTTTCCAGCGAGAATCGGGAGCTTTTGTCTGCATTCAAGGAGGGAAAAAGTAAAAAGAGTAAATGTGGAAGGAGAAAAAGGAAAAGTTCTTTCATATAGAACGTGTAATGAATTTTGGCCAAGAACTCACCCAGTTTGCGAACTTGATAAAACATATGTGAAAATATACATTTATATGTGTAAGCACTCTTTTTGTAGATAAAATACATACAAGAAACAAAGGGGACATTCTCAGGATGTGCCAGAAAAGTTTTACTGACGGGGTAAATATAAACTGTATTTTTATGAACCCTTCAATTGAAGAGGTTGTAATAGAAGAAAATAAAAATTCATATAAATTCTACGATTTACAAACTTTTTATTGACTAGTATGTACCAAATTCTGTTTATAGAACTTATATGATGATGTTTTCCGGGATAAATATAGTTTAATTTATAATAAAAAAATAATTTTTGACATTAAATAGATTAATTAATAAAATTACGGCCAAATGTATCAGTAAACAAATGTAATTATACATTTCGGCAGTAACCGTCCCGCTAGACAGTCTGCAACACCAAATTACCAGGTAATTAGCTTATCCATTAAAAAATTTACTTGACGAAATCCACTACATTGGATGATTTATTTATGGCAATTATTTTGAGTTTTGAGAGCATATTTTATCTTCGGTATTTGATATATTTGTATTTCGACATAATTTTACTACACTAGGTGAGGTGTACGGTTTTAGTGGCAATTCAGAATTTATGTGAGTGGTAAGCTTAAGGAGATTCCGAAAGAATTAATTTATTGTTGAAGTTGCAAAAAAAATCTTGTAAGAGTGAATTAATTATTTATAATTATTTGAAATCTATTTACAGCCCTTAAATATTTGGGAGACCTAAATAGTTAAAAATATTTTCTTTGTTGAGTCTTTAAAATCATTTTATTGTTACTCATGGTTCTTAATATTGTGAATTACTATTTGAATAAACTTATTAAATAATGATATAAATAAATAATTTTTTTACAATGTATGCTTTATATTGAGATTTACTTGCGCATAAATTTACTGTTTGTTGTCACACACTTACAGATATTAATTTTATGGTATTGTAGTATAACATGCTTAATTAAGGTTAAATATTCAATTCGATACCAAATTTTTTATTTTTTCACTTGTAATGCATGTTGAAAGTAGTAATTTTAATATTTGGATAAAGAATATATAATCTGACTACCTCAGCGTAATATTTTAAATGACAGAAAAAAATTGAATTGTTGCATATGAATTCACTTGAAGGAAAATATAAATAAATAAAATAATAAAATTTAATATTTTTTGGTTATTATCTTTATTGGACGCAGTTAATGACGCAATTCTTTTTCTAATTAAAATTTAACACCAGAATAAATTGTTATATATATATACCTGAATAAGATCCAAAATTGTGGAATAAACTTTGTGACAAATCTACTTATTAATAATAAAACCGGAAGTATCGACTGTTAAGATATTTATTTGTTAATTAAAGTATTGAATAAAAAAATTAATCTAGAATATCTAAATTATACAGGGTTAGCTGTGAGATCCATTTAAAAATGACGGTTGTAGTATGACTGCAGAAACTACAAAGAAAATTAAAATTAACATATCTTTGGCTAGTACGAGAAGAGGGATTAACGTCCTTGGCGGTAGAGAGAAGAGAGTTTTCATTGCTGGGGACCGGCCTGGGCTGACGACCATCCTATTTATTTGAACTGGAAAGATAATTATTATTATTATTATTCGCTGAAATTGAAATTTAAAAGAGTATTGATCCTTTAAGTAGAGATCTGTAGGAGTAATTAAATTGAATGGAGATGATTCTGGAGTAAGACTGTACTATTTTTTCATATATTGAAAAGACTTTGATCCGTGCAGTTTTGTGTTATAATGTGAAAAGGTTTAATTTTGTTTTTCAATATGTTATATCAAAATATGTGAAACTTATTCCTTTGTAGATATAGTAAATTATTTAATTGCAGACCATAATTTGAAACTCTGCGAAACGGATATAAATTTTGTTTCGAATACGTGACGTATTATGACATCAGTAACGTTTGTTTTAGAATAGCATTGTTTTTTAATAACAGTCTTCATGAGGGTGATCGTGAAAGAGACAACTCCCCTTTAATAGCATAGGAAGGGGTTGGAAAAGGGGTATGTGGAAAGTACAGAAAGGTAGCCAAAGGTGTAAGGATCCTACCGGGTGTTTCACCTAAAGAGACGAAAGGAAAATCCTAGAAACATGCATCAGGTATGCCGGGCTATTGGGTACTACTTTCACGCCCTTCCGAATGACGGGATATAAGTTTGCTGTGGGATCGTAGCATTCTCTTCTTCGGTTTAGGAGGCAGTTTGCCGACTAATCCAATGGGATCAGAGGACAACTCTTACCGGATGCCCATGGTCTTCGAACCCAGTACATAAAACCTCATAAAATAGATGATGGTGCGTCGGTATGTGAGGACCTTGCACAACCAGAGAGAGTACGAGACATTCCCCATGCAGTCAGTTGAGCCCCACAGCCAATCTGGGGAGAAAATGCCTGCGAGAGAAAACTCCCTGAGGCATAGGGAATTAAAAAGCCTCGAGCCCGGGCATAAGTATTCAGAGTTTAAACGGTAATATAATTGCGCAGGATATAAAAAATTATTACATAGTGAATACAATTTGTTTAAAAGTGTAAATAATCGGTTAAGGCATATTTGTATTAAGTGTGAATGTTAGTTTGTTTGAGAAAAGCAGAATAATTGCGATTTGTGCTTTCATACTATTCTTACACCAAGAAAAAATATTAAGGAAAGATTATTTGCACATTTTCTCATTTTTTCTATTTTACAGATCTAAATGCCAGTTTCCTATGTTACCTTAGTATCTTCCATCCGTTCCAAGGCGTCTTGAACAACTATATCTTTATATTCCTGTTTTCTTCAATTATTTTATTGAGAAAATTAAATATACTATATATGACAAGTTTCTCTCCTATTTACTACACATAATGCGTTCTTGTGTGATTACTAAAATAATGCTTCTATTGTGTTTTGGAGACGATTGTGGGAGCACTACACTGTTTTATCGTCAGCATTGACTCGTTCTTATCTTTGCGTATTCGGGATGTGTTGCCCGAGTAACACTTTGTTCGTGAAGACCTGTTGCTATCTTCACAGGCGTGATGTCACCTTCATATCAATTTATAGCTATTCCGAAAGCGAGCAAGTTACCGCACCGTGTGGCTAAACTTACCTCAAGTACTGTGGACCTCACACAGGACTCCACAATCCCCTCACACATAACGAATTAACCTGCCTCAGGCTGCTAAACTTTCTCTCAATTACCGAGAGAGAGTCCTCATTAGCACACAAACTGCAACCCTTAATTGCGAGAGGAGCTTCAATTAGGTTTATTTTGAATTATGTAAAGGATTTAAGCTCGGAAAAACTCGGTCGCGCTTAAAAGCGACCTGTTTTCGGCCGTGTGAACGAGGTAGAAAAAAAAATATTTGAAATTCGGGGACTATATCATGAGAAGCACACCGTCACTCTTATTTCCCTTTACACTTATTTAAGTACACCTAGGCATTTTAATCTCTAAAGCACATTTCGCGATTAAAAGCGAAAAGTCTGAAATTATGCGGTTTAAAAGAGAGACGAAAATTAATGGAACTCGCAGAACGCATGCAATCTATAAAAGGGGATTAATGAAAACATAAAGACATTGTTTGAACTTTAAAGGATTCCGTATTTCAAAGTACCTTAGCATTCATTTGGCTGTAGTAGATTTCTGCATACTGTATTATAAGTACAGCCGAAAGGTTAGGTGACGTGAATTAGTCTAATTAACTGAAAATTAGTCACGAACATGAATTTAAACTACTTTGTAAAAACGTTTCTCATATAGATGAGTTACTTTGGATTTTTAATTTTTTATTTAATTCCCAAGAAAATGAAAAATGATACAATATATGCCCTTTATATATTTATATTTAGATACCCTATTTTCTTTTACTGGATAGTGCAAGAGATTCATAAATAGGGGTAAGAACATTGTAACTGGTCAAGTAAAAAGTCCTGGCCGCCGAATTGACAAAGTTTGGACTACCTTGTTAATGAACTCTTGTTTTATCGTATTACATCTGCGAATTTATAACTTTTACACCAATTTGAAAGAAGATAATTCACAAAAATACTCGCTCTTAAATGGTATATTTTCGAAAACTATGACTTCAACTGCAAAATGTAGTGTGTTCCTCAAGAAAAAAAGGATAAAACTGACAGAATCGCCTTATAAGAATAAGTTACAGGATTCTGTACCCAAAAATAATAGATTCTGAAAGGAACGGAAAAAAGAAAAATGTTAACAAAAAATGTTGCGATCAATCGTGTGTTAAATAACTATAAGAAATAAAAAACAGAAGGAAGGCGTTAAGATTTTTCTTAAATTAAATTTTATTACATTAATTTTAAATACAAGACATTCTATGCTGTTTTTCCGTAATAAGTGGGGCAGAGAGTGAAAATTGTAAGTTTCTTTTTAAAAATTCATCAAATATATTAATTAGTTGATTTAGGTTGTATTGATATTAGAATTTTATACTTTTATGAAGCCATTTTCTTTTTCCATAATTTTACAAAAATTGTTAAGCCTTGTTCCTCCCCGACTTCCCCTATTAAAATGTATTCTATTATCTTTTGCTTTTCCCTTATTCCTGAATTTACAAACCATTCACACAGCCATTAATTTATATCCTAAATTAAATTCATCATAGCCTTCGGCAACCAACCAAACTCATCGGCTATGTCATTAAAATTCTTTAGATTTAAACATTTTAATTGTTAGCAAGTAAACTACGAATTTAATGAAGTATAGAATTTGATCATTGTGTGATAAGAAATAATTATGGCTTTAATAAATATAAGCAACTGTGCCTCAATAAAAATGAGAGGTTGAATTTACTTTTTACAAAACCAGTGGCAATTTTCGAATTCTTTAGTGGAATAATGAGAAATGTATGCAATACATTTATTCGATTTTTATCAGTAATTGCATCCAGTTCGTTAAAAATCAATGAATCGTCGAATAAAGTAAATTGAGACTTGAATTTAGCTTCCTATTTTGTTTCGTACGTTGCGTATACGTTGGTTGCATTAATATTATTTTATAGGGGTTAGAACCCTCTAAGGTGCCATTTTCTCCTCTCATTTTCATTTCTGTTACGGAAACTCTTAATTTATTTAATTAAATATTCAAATAACAGTCATAATTTTGACCATATACGCGACCATACACAATTATCGTTCAAAAAACATAAAATCTTTTTATTTTTAAGATTGAGTTTAATTTTGCTTGAATGTTGTAATGTTTTATAAACTTAATTTTTAAATCATTAAATTTTTTTTGTTTACGGAACGGTTTAGCATTAATTTTGGTATGACGCGTAACCATCAGCATCAGTATTTCTGTTGCAACGAGATTATTTAGCGTAATATAATAATAGGTATAAAATGCCGCTCGGTGTGTTGAAAGCGGCATATTTATGGCTTCACGTTCTTGATACTTGTCTCTTTTTATGAGCCTTCCTGCACTCATCGATCATGGGTGTCAACTCTATTTCCTCTCTCAGCTTCGAATATATCGCGCCACTTGAGAGGCGCATCGTTCCATTTCTGTGCACGTCACAGTGAAAGCTTATACATTTTTCCCCTCCCCTTATACGTTCAAAGTCGCAGTAAATGTACGAATTAATTTAAGATTGTCAGTAAAATTACGCTCTTTGAAAATTCACATTTTAGTTTGAATTAATATTTTTTGTGTAAAAAGTAACTCGTCGTAATTGTGAATGAATACTAATACGGTGTTAAGTAACCTTAATAATACGAAAGTTCATCGGAAATTAAATCTAATAAACAAACTAAACATTTTATCCCGTCTAAAACGATTTAGATAAACTCTGGACTTGAGTTTCGTATTTCCTCCGCACAAGATGTCCAGAGTTGACCCAACGTAGCAATGTAGAAGTTGATTCTGAACGACAAAGAGATCGTATAACTACAGTCACATCGCCCAAAATTATATAAAATCCTCTAATACTATCAACATTTTTCATCAAAACTTTAATTAATCGTTGACATTAGATTATGACAAGTGATAGATAAATTTACAATAAATAATTATTGTAACTTAGGAATTTTTGAATTAAGAGTAATCGTAAATATTTTACTCAATCATTATTCCAGGATTTACCACACCGTAAGTTCAGTGAAAATGGTTAAGTTTTTATTGTTACCTTTATTTTGAAATGAAACTCCTGAATATATTTAAGTAAGATATATAGGAAGTGATTCTACGGCCATGGGGAAAACTTTGAAGAGGGGCGCTGTTTTACAACGTATACTTTTCTTCAAACATCATTTTCTGTCTTTAAGTTTAAAATAAATAAAAAATGGCCAATAATTTAATTTTTATCTATATTGAATATTACACTTCATATTTTAACACAGTGTTATGTATTCGAAATTAATCTTGATTTTAATTGTTTTTTGTTGTATATTTACCTGAAGAAGACCAGAAAGTTGAATGAAATGTATTTGTATTAATTAAAGAGAAATTAAATAATTTTCTGACTTATTGGCCGTCCTTTTATTTATTGTATACATTTTTTGTATACAAATATATGGTTGGCATTGACATGTAGAGGGACGAACACAAAAAAAATGTAAAGAAAAACACTCTTTATTCACATCATCATATCAAACTGCTTATTTCCAGCAGTGTTTATACAGTCCTATACAATAAATGTATTTTATTTTTTAAAATTTATATCACCCCTCCTAGCTTGTCCCATGATCGTAGAATAATACTCCACATCGAAATAAATAAAAAAGTATACACTAGGATACATACAAAAATAGATTTTATTCAACGAATTGAATTAAATAAATTCATCTGCTATAATACGCTTTCTGTAATCGGATAAAGATTGGGAGTAATTTTTATATATCTCACAGCTATATTGATGTTGTATAATTATGCCCGGCTCGATGGGATTCTAAAGTAAACGTTACTGACGTCAAAATACGACACGTATTGGAAACAAAATTTATGCTCTTTTTCTCGTGCTATAAATTCGTAGTTTGTTAAGAAATAATGTATTAAAGCTAGAAATGAATAATGTTCATATGCTTAAACACAATATATTGAGAAAAAATTAAACCTTTTTACATCATAACACACAGCTGTAGGGATCAAAGTCTTTGCAAATATATGAAAAAATACTACTCTGTCTTACCCCAGAATCATCGCCATTAAAATTAATGTCCTTCCTTATACCATACATGTCTTTTTAAATCTCTTACAATTAAATTGTCGGAAATAAATATCTGCCAGCCCTGGGCGGTCCCCAGCGATGTTAAGTCTGCCACCAAAGATGGTAATCTGTTCTCCCACGTACCAGGCAAAGATGTCCATTACTTTGTAGTCATACTTCAAGTGGTTAAACAAGCCTTTATTACCCGTTAAAAGTAAAATATAACTATAGTTCGTACAAATTACAACAGGTTCTTTCGTCCTTTTTTAGACATATTCATATATAATTTTACCCTCTGATAACTACTTCCTCTGTTTCAGTTGATCTCATTGCATACGCCCCTATCAGTCGGGTTTAGCGGGTCACCCTTTCACTTTTGAAGGACAGAAGGTAAGATTATAAACAAATCAGGAAGACGTACATTACTTGATACTACCATAAAATTTTAATTTAGATGTATTTATGTGTGCAGGACTATTTAAAAATAGTACGGTTCAGTTTAGGAATTATGTAAACGATCAATTTTTGCCAATTGAATCAATATCCGACTATGATATGAAACTTTGTTTACCAAATTAAAATATCACATCAAATTGAACGGTTTCAGCATTAATGAGGAATCTGTAGCAATCTATCCCTAATTCAAAAGTTACTTAAACTTTAAACATGTACGGCACGTTTTTTAAAAAAAATCGTGGATGACGTCATAAAGAGTCATGAAGAGTCACGTAAACGAAATTTATACCCTTTCTCTCAGGTTTTAAAATAGTGGTTTTACTTGCAACCAAACGCTTTATTAAATTTAGAAATGAATAATATTTAAAATATTTTTAACAATATATTTTTAACAAGTTTGAATTATCCAACACAATCGACCCACTGTACAAATGAAAGGTTTTTACCCTTAGAGAAAATGATTGTCATTTAATATTCAGTGTTATAACAGCCAAAGCATTTCCATCAATCTCTGCTGTCCATATAATTTTATCTCAAATCAGGTAAAATTCGTTACAATATCCACAACCTGATCTTCAGAGACATCGCACCTCCTCGCCATCGTGATCCATGGACAAAGGTGTATACTTTTTTCTTTGAAGTAATATTACAAATCCTAATAATTTACCTGATAATAACAACGTCATAGTTGCGTAGAGGGTTATTGAGACAATAAACGAAAAAAAATTAACGAGGACCAGATCCAGAGGCTATAAAAGTGATTTAACAGATTATGATTGAAAACATTGACACGATCGGTAATCGAACCTAGTCTCGCATGGGATCTGGGGTCATTGAGGACAGTTTACAGCGATTCCTATTGAAATTTTTCTATTTTAATTCGACGAGGGATGATTTTTTGATGTTGACATAAAATTATATTCCGTGAAATAGAATTACGTATAATATCTGTGATGTGATGGAACCTACTGAAGTGCCTCTCTAGGGCATTACTGGTGCTTTATAATTACAAGTTCCGACTAACATGAGGGACAAGACGGCTTATGAAAATAGGGGACTGGCAACACTGCAATGGCTTTAGTGACCCTTCTGTAAGGCCGGCTTCCTCTGAGACGAGCACGTGTGAGCGGCAACGGCAAAGCACATAGCCCAGGCCAGGGCATGTTAATTAATGAGACAGTGCACAACACAACGTGGACGTGACTCAAGTCTGTTTACCTTCAGCATAATGTTCACTTGACACTGAGGAACCGAACCTTGGCCGGTCAAAGTGTATATATAAACGTATACTGCAATTTCATTTTCCAGGATATTAACTATTACATAATTTAACCTATTTAAATTCTCAAAATTATAATGTTTGAAAGAAACAATGACAAGGGCATAAATTGTTGACAAAATAATAAAAATTCAAGTCTGCTTTGAATAATTAAACATTTTATAATGTGAAATTGATTTGAAATTTAGTCCTACTGTCATACAATATTACGCCTGGATGAAATCTTCACGGTTAACGAACCGGGTCAGGTTTTTAAAAGAACACAACGTATCTGCGGCCATTTTCTGCCGCCGGCAGAACCGTGAAGATTTCATCTGAATTATTCACCGGGAAAGTCTACGTTCATTAATATTACGTCTGTTGAGTCGCTCTTAAGTAATGTAGTTATTATTATTATTATTATTAGCTGTAGTTTATATTTTTGGTGTGACATTTTCACACGACTTATAAATTGTATTTCAAGTACACGGCATTCGCTCGAATTCACGTAAATAATAAAGCATGAATATACAGTACTTTTGGGTACACTACAACCTATTTCTGTTGTCAAATACAACCTGTTTTTAATCCTGGGTTGTGTAAATGATGAAAATTCGACAAAAGATAGTTATTATTATTCATATAAAAACATTTTGTCGTCAAAATTATCAGTTTGAACAATAATGATTAATAGTTATTTACAAAGAGATCTTATTTTGACCCATTTTAGATAGTCTTTGAAGAAATGGTCGTATCACCAAAATTGTAGAGAATATAAATTCCAATCGACCACGTGTCGTCAAAATTTTTCTAAAATCCTCAGTTTTCTAGCTACAGGGGCTTAAGTTGGAGGAATTAGAATATTGAGTTTTTAATGTGTCGTAGTTAGTGGGGAGAGGGTTAGTTCACCTTGGAAATAATTGTATCCACTAATAGGTCTTGTCGATAAAATGAGAATAGTCCTTACTCGTTTATTCAAGTTGAATATGTACTTTGCTAGAGGTGGAAAACCACCGAACAAACACTTTCAAAAAGTGGAAACACGAAGATTTGTTGAAAGTTTTACTTTTTTCACTTAAATACAGTAATGTGGTTATTTAAGTTAGTTTAATACTGTTGAGGTTTTATGGTGTAACAGCCTGGGGATGGTGGGGATGGAGGGTGAGGGATTGGTCTACCTTAGAAATACAGACATCTTCTGATAGGACTGGGAGAGAAACAGAGGATAAACCCTTACTCGTTTATTAAAGATGAGTACTGACTTTTCTAGAGGAGGAAAACCCCGAATAAAACATATTCAAAAAGTGAACGATAACGTTTGTTAACATTCACTTTTTTCACGTATATACAGTACTGTTGTTATTAAAGTTTATTTAATTTAACATTTCTACCTCTCATGTGTGTTACTATCAAATCCATAATATTTTATTAACTTTACAAATGAGAAAATATTAAAATTTACCTGATAAGAAAATAAAACTAATTTGCGTATACATCGTATCGACGATCCAAAGAAGTTTATTATTTCTTAGGGAGGTATTTCTCTGAGTTAGTTAATAGGCGAAAAGTTATAGTTTAATGAAATGTATAGTATAATATAAAGAATTTGAGGAAAAAACGTCCAGCATGCATAGAGATCTCGGTACGTGTATGGGACACGAAAACTTTTACGTAAAATGATTTTCTCTTTTTCACATATATAACTACTGTATATTTTTAAAAAATTGAAGATTATGGACACGTCCGAGCCCTAAGGAACCTATAAAGTATATATATGAGTGGATTGCAGAACGTAATAAGTATAATTTGTTAGGAATGAATGAAATATCAACAATTAATTATAAAATATGAAAATGTTAAAAAGTATTTTATAATGACCTCTTTAATTAATAGTACGTTGTATTTATACTGATTAGCTCATTAGTAAGTTAAGCTTTTACGGAGAATTATTTCACATGCAAATACATTAGTTTGTAATGAATTAAACACCGATTTACAGTGGAAAGCGTCTGGAATACTTTTAACGGACGTGTGTGGACATGAGATTAAGTTGTCAAACACAGTTTTCCACTTCACAGTGCTCCATTGTGATGGAGTTTCAACTATAAACGACTGCTGAATTTGATTACCACATTGTTTTGTCTCGCTTTAGGTCGTAAATCAAAAATGTCGTTGATCAGTTGTTTACTATAAGGCAGTAGAATTGAATTATTCGACGCAAATCGCAAAATCGGTGAAAATATATTATTGAATTGATCTTTCTTTAAAAAAAACGATCAACAAATGATGGAAAACCTGGAATCAACACTGACTCTTGTGGCATGATGCTTTAAGGCAATATCGTTTTTGTATTCCGAATCGTTACTAATTTTGGACTGTAATTAAGAATGTCCGTGGCGATAACGGCCTTGTAGAGTGAAGTGTCTCAGACCGCGGACTGCTAGAGTATTATTTATGGGTCTAAGAAAACTTCCAGTACTAATATTAAGTACTGCCGCATTAAAATGAGTAGATTAAATTGTTGTTGATGATTTTGAAAGGGGTTAAAACTCCGGAAAAGGATAAACAGGACCAATTCACTGCGCTTTCCAAGAAGTAAATGAAACGTTATTTTTTTAGGTTTTTATTTATTATTGGAACGGAGGAACTGGTGCAGAAAGAAGGGCTCGTTGGTGAACTACAATGAAAACAAGGGATGAAAATCTGTGGAAGGATCGAAATAGTTTAAAGATGTCGTAATGTACAATTTGGTAACTTTAGTTTAATGTAGATGAATAGAATTAGTTACGGTGGTATATGATAAAAGTACGAAACCGACATTAAAAATATGTCTCTGTTTTATTTTCATCAACAATAAGCATGGAGTATGAGTTAATTACCAGTCATGTTCGTCACATCAACTTTAAAGTGACTGTTGAAAAATTTTGAACTATAAAAACATTCATAAAAATATTTAATTATTATATTGCTCATTTAATTACGACTTTGTGTCCATTTTGTGCCCTTCATCGGGTAATTAGATAAATTGTTTTCTAATAAATTAATAGTAGATAATGTTTTGTTAAAAAATAAAGTATAATTTCCAATTAAATTAATTAAATATATATCGTTATTTTTAAATGTATAAAACAATTACACATATGGATAATTTTGATGGTATAAAATTTGTTTGCCTAGTTACCTAATGAAGTTCATAAATATGGACGATGGAATATTCGTATCATGAATAAAATTGTTTATAGAAACTCGTAATAAAATATAGATAAATTTAGGAGCAAAGTTTTATTATTCCGATCAGAACTTTATTCACAATAGTAGCTCCTAATTCAATAAGAGTAAGAGAAAAGATTTTTGTATGTAGTTTAGATTTGCTTCTACGCAATGCAAAAATTGTTATCTTAGGGTTTAATTAATGCAAATTATTGTTCAATAAATATAATAATCCACCCATTACGGCTTGAATTGATTATATAATTTTAAGCAGAATATATTTTTACACATATGATGTTTCATAATATTGTTTGCGTCTTATCTCTGTGAATATCTGACGGGGCTGAATGATGGAAACTTCCATGTTTAATGACGATGTTGTCCCCCCCCCTGCCCAACGCCCCCTAGCCTCTGTGCAACCCTCTGTCACGTATGACGGGGCGGTAGACCGCAAGGCGCGGACCACGATAAAGGTCCGTCTGCAAACATGCAGATCCCATGCAAAGGGATCAAAGAGACCTGTTAACTGCCATCAGAAAGCTACAACCAAATACGAAAGAATTAACAATATGAACGCGGCCTTAGAGGTGAGTAAAGATAAATTCTTATTCCTTTTTCTAAAGGCAATAAACACGGGTTATAGGTATATTAATGGGAGTCTTAATTATCTACTATATATTTAACAATGTAGTCAACCAATTTTCATGTCTCTTAACTTATATGTTTATTTTCCACACTTTCTTCAACCTAATTATTAATTTTTGAATATGTATATTACAGCTTTGACATGATCAGAAAATTCAAGAGTTTTGCTAATTAAAATGGTGGATTGCAACACATCCAATCAATATTCCTTATAGTCTTCGTCTCTTAAACAACTCATAAATAAATAAACACAGAGATTAGTAGTTATTCATCCACTAAATCAGTATTTAACATCTTAATCTTAAACACTATAAGTGGACCAACGCATCGCTTTTATATGTTGCAGTGTGTGTCGCACTCGAGAGAAAAAATTTTCTGTTTATCTTTGAAGTTCGTAAAACACATTGTTACTTAAATAAGATGTTCATTAAATTTAAAAGCTGTTTTGTGCTAAAAATACCAAATATATGGATTAAATACCTTATTATTTTAAATGAAATTAATTGTTTATGTGTAAAAATAGCTCAAATTTCGTACGTGTGTTTGTATGTATGATGTTTACCAGTCTAAACACGTTCCTTACCATTCGGAAATCAATACTGTAAGTGTAAGACACGGTTACCATCCATAGGGTGAGCGGCAAAATCGGCCGATATTTCCGTCGAATAAATAGTTTTTTTGGTTAAATTGCTTTTACGGTGCTTCCCGTGACACAAATTGTATCCGTCCTACCCTAATGACATATAGAACTTACTACATCCTTACGCATCATGCGTATATGCGTACAAAAAGTATCATTTTTCATCGCTCTAAAAATTGTTCCAAAGTATATAAATAATAATAATTATTATTACATAAAAAACAAGCCAATTAGTCAACAAACAGTATTGAAATTTATTTATTAGATATACAGCGTTTCGTCCTTATTTGGAATTTCTTCGGGTTCGGCTATAACGTCGCTGGACGGAGTCCGCGACGCGGAATTATCCACATTTACGTATATTTATTTCCATTTTAAATTTACCTATTGAATTCCAAAATTAGGAGGTAATGTGTGTAATGCAGTAAAGAAATTTCAATATTAGTTTGAATTTTTTTTTGGATTAATGACAAGAAAATAGAACAGACAACTCTGTCTACGCCTAAAATATTAAACTATACTTTGTTATTTACTTACGTCATATTTATTTTATTAATTAACATACCGACATTTTTATAATTTCGCGTCATACTCTTATTACTCCTATGCAAATAACGCAACGGCGCAATCTAAAAGGTCGCAGGTCACGTAAACGTAAGGGAGGATACATGCGATGGCCACAGTATTTTAATTAGTTTGAGAGCAAAGATGCTTGGATAGAACGAAATGTTTATTTCTTTTGTCGAGTTGATGTCAATAAATTTCATTAAGAGGAACAAAATTATATATTTGATTTAAAGAAGTTGATTGAGTTACAACCATTTTCGAAAATAAAAAATTAGTATCTTATCCCCACACTAGAGACCTTGTTTTCATGCAGAGCGTTCCGGAACAACAGATAAGCATTTATGTTTATTATTGGACACGGACTGTGACCTAATTGATTAATAACTGCTTAGTAATAGAATAAGAGGAAAAATAGGCTGAAATATAAATTTAGTAAATTCTATAATAGTATTTATTTTTCTAAAAATATTATATAGTAATGAATAAATAATCAATATTATATAGTAATGAATAAATAATCAATATTATGACATATGGACTGGTGTGAAATGAAAATCAACAATATAATAAATCAGCGGTGTAGTTTTGAATCTAATTGATAAGATAATTATTTCGTTTCTTTATTTCCTGCCTGCTAGGTTTTCGTGATAATTACAACATTATTGTATTCTTATATCAGTACGGTCCTTACTGTGACGTAGGAGTGGTGGCAATATTGTCGTCCTTGAATGTGTGCCGCAATCTCGAAATAATGCAGACTGCCTGGGAGACTGCACTTTGAACGAGCAATTTGGGCTGCGCAGTGGGACGACCTCTCTGTTGCCGCTGCCCTCAATTATTTATTTCCTATATAGAACGTGAATAATAACTGCAAGTCGCATACTCTTCACGAGCTATTTTCAGAATTGCATGCTATTAAAGATTTTAGCATTCACAGCATGTAATATAATTTTTTAACAGCTTTTAATTCACAATCTATGATTTTGCGAAATAGTTTAAGTACCACAATTCTATCTTCGTCACGACGTTCTACAGAATTGATGCAGAGGAAATAAAAATAATATGCATGCAAAATTTTTATTACTTTCTTTATTCGGCTGTACTTATGAATGTACTATTATGGGAAGATTTGGAATAAATAACATTTAGAATTATGAAAGTGGTTCATAGTCGCCTCCACTTTTTAATATTGACTATGAAAAAATTAATATATTTTCCTATACGAAATATTTTAAATTATTATTTTTCATTTAATAGTAGGAGCGGAACGTGACAATTATTGTTTAATAATTTTTGTAAAATGATGGAAAAATAAAAATGACTTCATAAAAGTGTAAAACATTAGTTTATTCTATTATTTACTTTATGTAAAATCAATATAACTTAAAACAACAAATTAATGTTTCGATGAAATTTTAAAAAGAAAGTTACAAGTTTCCCCTCCAGAGTGTGCGGTAAAACGAGATAGGACGTTCTCTACAATTAATCCATTTAATTTAATTTGACTTAAGAAAAATATTAACCTTGTGTATTTTCTTTATTATACGTATTTAGCATACGGTCGATCGTTTCATCAATTTTTCATTCCGCAAAACGATTTTGTTTGCAACTGCACAGTCTTTGTTAAATTTTTTCCTCTTTCTGTTTCTTTTAATTTAATCTTTTAGGATATTAATCTAAAACAACTAATTATTATTTTTTATGAATTTTTAAAAAGAAACTTACAATTTTCTCACACTGTCCCACCCTCGGTATTAAAACAGAATAGAATGTTTTGTATTTAAAATTAAAGCAATAAAATTTAATTTAATTTAATAAAAATCTTAACACCTTTGGTGTTTTCTTTATTATAGTTATTTAGCGTACGATTGCTCGCATTAGCAATGTTTTCTTCCGCAAATACATTTTTACAACATTTTTTTAGCATTTTTCTTTTTTTAAGTTCATTTCCTTTCTCAATCTATTCTTTTTATGTGCAGAATCCTGTAACTCGTTCTTATAAGGCGGGTCTTTCAGTTTTATCCTTTTTCTTGAGGAAAACATTAAATTTTGCATTATGCAGTAGTATCACGTTCCGTCCTGTACGATAGTTCAGTTTAAAGTTTTTCACTTGGCCTTAATGCAATCATATTTAAACCTTGTACGTAACTTATATGCAGTTAAAGACTTAGTTTACGGACATATTCGATTTAAGAGTTAAAAGCGACAATTTTTGAGAATTACGATCTGTCAAAATGCTGTAAAAGTGATAAATTCACAGATATAAGACGAAAAAACAAGAGTTCATTCAAAGGTGTAGTCATAATTTGATCAAGTTGGCTTCCAGGATTTCTATCTTGACCGGTTACAATGCTCTACCGCTATTTACTAATCTCCTGCGCTATCCAGTAAAAAATAGGGTATTCCGCTCTACCCTGTAATCCCGTTTCGCCCCGACTTCCCCTATAATATATTCGAAGCTCTGGGTTCTAAATACGACGGTTTATTTGTATCATAGCACACGCAATCAAATTATAAATAATCTCGTCATAGGATTAGGTACATAACATTATTTTTTCTAAAACATATAAAGAATAATATCTTGATGAGCTATGTAGAATAAAAGGAATTTGCTAATCCATTGTCATGATGGGGATAAAATTGATAAGATTCTTTTAAAATCAAGGACAGCTGTAGCAGAAGAATTTACAACCCAAATTCTTTTATTCTTTATTTTATTTTTATACAGTTTCAATGTATCTTATTAAATTTGATTTTATTATTTAAAAAAAATATGTTTTTGGAACAGTTGAGATTAAATTTCTTAATTGCAATATAAATGGCCCTCTAAATTTTCTATAAACCAGTATATTCTTAATTTTAAAAGAAACTTATAAAGTTTAAAATTCATTTTTCTATACAATTCTGTAATGAAAAGAATGAATTTAATACGCATGAGTTGATTTTAATGAATGGTTTGAAGAAATCCAAATCCACATTTTATGGAGTAAAGCGTGCTGTTGGTGTGTCCAAATTTTATATATAATATGTATATGAAACATATATGAATGCTGTAAATGAAAAACTTTAAGCGACAGTGAAACGTGAACAATCGCGTTTCTTCCACTTAATTCGTATTTCAAAATATTATTTCTCTTCGTGAACAAACAGGTGTACGCATGATTATAAGGCATTAATTTTCAGTCTATATGCAGATAGTCGTTGTGAAAACAATTTATGATCTACTTTTGTTAGCGAAAAAAAATCATATTAGGTTACACGGCCCAATGGAGTTTATTTAATGATTCAGTTCATTTCAGATCTCGCATAATTTTTTGTCACATTTCATGCATCGATAGAAATAGAATATAATCATCGTCTGAAAATATTTGGTTCTCAGGATAACGTAAATTGGAATTGAAAATTATTCACTGTTCTCGGACGCCTGGAAGGTAATAACGTCGGACAAAGAAATTTGCAGGGAAATTTAATTGCTCAATCGCTTTGATAATTATATACAAGCGTCCAACTAAATAATTCAAGTCTCTGTTTTATTAATTTTAAATCCAGCTGAAGGGGGTGGGTTATGATAGCCTGCTTCCGATACATACTTCTGGACACTCAGTTTTCTTTTTAGTAAACGGTTTTCTGTTTGCCAAAAGTAATAGAATGTAATATTATAATTGATAATAATTATTGTTTCAGTAATTTAAGAGGATATAACTGATATAATAAATTATTTGATATAGAAAATAAGTGCGAAATTTTGCAAGCCCTGAAGAAAATAATTTTACTGTTCATTTGGACTATTTTGATATATTTTCTTAAATGAAATGAAAATAAAATATCTTCAGCTTTAGCAGGAAGAAAATATTAAATTTTCACAAACATTTTTAAAGAATATTAAATATATGGGAGGGCTGAAAATTACGAATTTAAGGAGTAAAAGTATATTAATATGAAAGTATTATTATTGTTTGTATATACCACTATAATCTTTGAATTTAGGAACCAGCGGAACTGCATTTGTTGTCTTTCTGGAATCAAGTTGCCTTAAAATCTATATCGTTAGAAATACCAAATCTGTAAATCCTAATATTGATGGGAATCTTCCTGCTTGTAAATTTTCCCATTTACGGGTTTGCTATTTTCGCATACAATACGTCATCTGCGGGAGTTGATGGAGTGGGTTGATGTTAGTCTTTGAGTGAATGCCACCTCCTCTGCGTTGATGACATTCCATTTCCCACAGCGGTGGCTGTCCGCACATATTGCAGCTATTGTACAAACAAACTGGCAACTGCAAACAATGGATGAGGTTGACTAATTATTATCAACACCGTTAGCTGCACAGATATTTAGCCGTAACATAGATATAATTCAATAATCCTTCTGCTTGAAGGTATCCCAATATTTGAAACCAATCTGTATGTATTTACTTGGAAAAATACAAATAGACATCTAATAGTTCAATCTAATAACTAGTTCGAATAATGGGTCTATTAATGATGAAATACACTATATGAAATGTTAAATCATATGTAGTATACTTATCTATGTTTTCATTTTATATTTATTTTATAATATTCACCAATAATGTATCAAATAATAACAGTGAATAAAAATACGAGAGTGACTCAATAAGTAATATCTCCTATTCTTCCTCCTCAAATAGGTTATGTAAAAGTTTTGAATGTAGCGCTATTTTTCAAGCATTCTTCTCCAATTCACTACAGTAACGAAGTCATAAGTTAACAGGTGACAGCACTGTTTCCTGTTGTAAAATGGCTGACATTGACGTACGTATTAGACTGCGTTTCGTGATTTAATTCTTAAACACACAAGTTCAAACAGTGCAATAAACGGAGGTTTGTTGAAAATTTCACTTTTTTCACATATATACAATACTGTTATTAAAGTTCGTTTAATATTTTCGCCTGTGATGAGTGTCACTATCAAATGAATAATATTTTATTTGCTTTTAAAAATGAGCAATTAATAAGTATTAAAATTTATCTGACACGAAAAAATCTAATTAACGTATCATCATAAAGACGTGTATTACTTCCTGCTAACGATAGGATAGTTACGACGCGAAATTTTTATGATTTAAAAATACATAGTCTTAGAGATCAAGCATATAGCCAATCCGCTAACACTTTAGTAGATCTCTATGCGCGTATGGGACACGAAACCTTTTACGTAAAACGTTTTCCACCTTTATCACAACTATAACTTCAGTATATTTAAAAAAATTAAGGATCATGGGCAGCTTCGGGCCTTGAGATACACGTGTGTGCAGGAGATTGGACGCTTATAGGCGGGTCATAAATACTGACGCACTGACAAAGGCTTTTAGTTATGTAGATGCACTTTATAATCTTTTGTAATTCAATAGAAGTACATAATGAAAAATTTTCAATTAACATTAAACATTGAATTTAGTTTACAAGCCAACAGTGTATAGTATTTTGAGTTGTGTATTAATAATAACCTATATTATACATATTCCACCTAATAGATTAACTTAATTAAGAATGATATGATCCTTATTAAGAATTACGTCAATTTATTTATTACTTGCATTCAGGAGTTAAGGCAGCAAAGTATGTAATATCCACTCGAGTCGGAAGCTAAATATATTTTTAGACTCACAATTCGTTAACGTTAAATACAAAACTTTTATATAATGTTTGTCAATAGTTATATCCTAGCCTATAGATGGGACATACGTACTGATGCACTGGAAAAGGTTTTTAGATATGTAGATGATTATGATCCACGACTGATTTTTTAGAATCTGAAAAGTATGGGATGACTCAAACTATGGAAAACAGTGTTCACAGTTCATTATTATAATAATTTTTAATGTCAGGTTGGGTTGAAATAAAGTAATAGCAGGCTATATAATATGTGTAATACAATTCAAAGGAAATAGAAATGATTCTATTGCAGCTGAAGTAGGGCGTGGAGAATGTTATTAGTAAATTGCAGGTGAGCCTGGCTTACGTTTACGAGAATGGAAGGATGTTGAATCGTTTCTTGGATTTCAACTCCGATTAGCTCAGTGGTAGGGAACCCGCCCGGAAAGGTGAGGTCCGGAGTTCGAGTCCCTGGTGCAGTCGACATTTTTCGATTCTTGTCATTCTTCTACATGTATAATACTTTCAAAACTTGCATTATGATAACTGTAGTATTGGATTACTATGGAGAATGAAAACAATTAAACTATGTAAGAGATGATTCGTATTCAAACCTAATGATGTAAAAATATGTGAGATATACTTTTATTAATTTTTAACAAATATATATGAACATACGTATACAGTGAATTTTGATTTTATTGATACAAGTATGTATTATTGTTATTTAGTCCACAGCAAATATAAGGAAGTAGAAATAATTAACGTCATTTGAGAGAAGAGACAAAGGGTCAGAGAATCCCGACCTCCATTAGAGACAAGGATCTGGTCGTAAATATCAGTTTCAGTGGCAGGAAATACGAAGTGGACGCAGCAGAACTAAACGCCAGCACGGCGATCAGTTTCAATGAGTTAACTGTCCTGGTTTGTCAAACGGGCATCAGTTTCACATTTCTCACTATGACTCGGTCTTAATGAAATAACACTAATGCCCTTCTGAATCTCAAGGTTCCTGTTGGAACGCATTATGAATACATTTATTTTTTAATCCAACGCGAATTATATAATACTAACTATAGGTAAAATTCAAATCTCGTATCCCGCATATTCCTTAATATATATAATGACGAATATATAAATGTATATAACATGTACGTTTATTTATTTGATATTTCTTGCGCATATCTTAAGGAATGAATTGTAATGTCAATATTATTTATAATAAATTAGACGACAGTCATCAGTCACATATCTCTTAATCTCAAACAAAATAAAATTGATATGAACAAAATTGTATAGAATCGAATTTCCAATCGACAATGTATCCGCAAATCCTCGGTTCTCAAACTACAGTAGCATTAAGTTGGAGGAGTTCCAAAATTGTGTTTTTATTATGTTGTAGCTCAAAAAGTGAATAAATTGACGTTTGTTAATATTTTAACTTTTTAACGTATTTGTAGTACTGTTATTAATATTTTTAATTTAATACTTTACCTGTGATTATTGTCACTCTCAAATGAAGAAAATTTTATTTGCTTTTAGAAATTAGTAATTACTTAATATTCAAATTTGGCGTGAATAATAAAGCTAATTTACGTATAGATCGAACTGACGATACAGATAGCTCTCGGCAACTATAGGTTAATTACAACGCGAAATAATTATAAATTAAAAAATATATAGCAGTATAAGAATACAGGTAATCAGCATCCACTTTAGGAGATCTCGACGCGTGTATGGGACACGAAAACGTTTACGTAAAAAGTTTTCCACTTTTATCATATATATTAAAATTTAAAAATTTGGGCAGCTTCTGGTGCCGAGGAACACGTGTGCCAAATTTTGTTAGATTTGGACCAGTAGATTGGACGCCTATAGCTGGGACAATTATACTAACGCACTGGCAAGAGCTTTTATATATATATTAACATTAAAAATTCAATTTAGTGTACAAGACAACTGTGTATTATATTTTGCGTTACGTATTAATAATAACTTATATTTCACATTATAGCTTAACTTAATTAAAAATGACATGATCCCTATCAAGAATTATGTGAATTTATTTATTACTTGTATTTAGGAGTAAAGGAAGCAAAGTACATAGCATCCTCTCGAGTCGGACTCAGAATTATTTAAAATTAAATACAACGCCTTTGTTGAAATTTTGTCAGTAGGTATATCCTGCCATTTTTTTTTGGCGTTGTAACAACAGAGCGCAAAAAATACACTGTTTATGTTCTAAACTACTTTCTGTTCTCGCACCGCGGGTTTGTAGTAACTAGTTTGTAGAACTCTATTTATTACAATGCAAACTGCTGTGGTTTTATTTTCCTTTTATTGAAGCCAGTAAAGCTTTCCGCTAAGCTTTGAAAGCTTTCGGACATACAATTCATGTTACCAGTAATGGGTTCAAAGCAAAGCTTCTCACTGCGGTTGGAATGAAATGGAATAGAAATTATATATATAGAAAATCCAAAATCAATTTATTTGGACAATTGTGACCGTCACTTGATCGGTGGACAGAAAACTAGGATTTTACAATTGTTAAAATTTTCCTTAAATATATATAAATTTTAAGTTAGTGTAAAATTATGTTTATTGTACGTTTTATTTTGCGTCACGGGGTTCAAAAATTTGTTATAAATCAGACGCTCATGTTATTTGACTATACATTGCGAATTTATTAATCCTATGAAACGTGAAATACAGTGATATGGTTCATTCATATAATTACATTCTTAAATATTAACGGTTTGTGTGATAATTTTAATAACACGTGCATAATAAACTGACAATCGAGATGGCATTTAATATAAAAATATTATGGTAAAATAAAGTTTATTTTAGAATTTAAAATCATTTGTTATATCAGAAAAAAGTATTATAAAGTTACTTTCAGAGAATCAAATTTTAATCTCACAATCAAAATTATGAATTAGAACTAAATAATAAATAAATGTAATCATTTGTTCGAAGTTATAATGAATAATTTCAGTATTGAAATTTAGATTCTCTGTATAAATTTGAAACAGTACAAGAATCCGAATATGGTATTGATTGCTTCACATAAAATCTGTTAAAACAATATTAAATTAAATATTTAGTTTGTGTAAGTATGTTTTCATTAAAAAAAGTTCTGAAATACTCCATTGTTTAACTCAGACTTATTATATTTATGTCAATACTTGGGAAATTAATAAATTTACTGCAGCATCTGTCAGTAATTTAGTATCCCACAATCATAAAATTAAACAATTGAATTAAAAAATTAAATGAAATATATTAACCACCAAACAAAGTTTTGTCTTGTTCAATCAACGTTTCGTCACCATATTTGGGTCTTCCTCAAAGAATGATACTGTTAAGATTGTACATAAAATTTTAAATTATAAATATAATGTAAATTAAAATATTACTCTCATCTTTTTTCTATTATTTTTATGGCTAAAGGAACAAATTGAATTACCAGACGTAAACAATATATTCGTCAAGGAGCCAGATTTGTAAGACGATGTTTTTCAAAAATTGTTTTATGTACAGATTTCTCTGTGGGAAATAAAACTATAACCGCCAGAAACTGTGAACAGTTTAAGAGACAAGCTGGTCATTCATCTAGAAAGCGTCCAGATCGGAATTTCTCAAAACTAGTTGGTGCTCCCCGTCGTTAAGTCCGCCGAGACTCCGTGACCCGAATAGTGCAAGGAGATCCGCTGATCTGCCGCAAAGGATTTGCTCGCTTAAGAAACACGGAAGGTTTCTGAGCTCGAGGAAGGATTTGGGTGAAGCTGTGGACGGGGATGGGAGGAGAGGGGGGGGAGCGGCCAACAAAATATTGACTCCATTTCTCAGTTTCAGAGCCGCCGCCCACGAAATTAAACACAGCGTTGCAAATGGTTTGGCTTGGTCGGATAAATCCGTTGGTGGAGCTAATAAAATCCTTCTGTGTAAATCGAAAGCCACCCGAAAATTACTACTCCTCCGGTCGTTCAGTATACTTGGCTCGTCTCTTTTTCTCACCTTTGTCCTCGCTCTTTAAGTAAGGTAACGTGTAACATAAATATCAAAGACGAAAAGATATAAGTACAAGCTAGGTCTATATTCATACGTCTTTGACGTAACGTAGCGCTCCTACTTCAATTATGAGTTGCATATGTAAGGGGGCGGCTTATGGAATCGCTTCCGTTATAAATTTCCATCTCCGGATGAGTTTTCGCAAGGGTTATTTAGAATAAAAGTACAGGCTTATGTAGATAAGGTCGAAAACCACTTAATTTTTCTATGCTATCTATGGGGGGAGGAAAGGGTACCTGCTGCTTCAAGGAGAAAAATCCACTGCATCCCCCCCCCAAAAAAAGATGATATCATCCTATGACATAGAGTTTGAGAAAGAGAAATTTAAAATTATGCATTTTCTCCGTTAAGGTAGTTTTAATTCTAGATTCCTTACCCACGTCAGAACTTCATTTCATATTCTTCCTTCGCGTAATCCGAGCTGAAAGCAAACGGAGAATCCTCTGCCAAGTTAGAAAAGCATGTTGTGTACATCCTTTATCGAGCCAATAGCTGTTTAATATTAAATTAGTGCCGTATACGAAAGAAGTTGGAATCAGCTTTCGATATATTTTAATAACTGCTGGTAATCTAAGAAGGTATTAAAACAGAAAAACTCTTTTGTGGCTTCTATGGAAAGTGAATTAATTTGGTTTTTATACTATCTGGGTGGCTAGCGATGCCCGGGATATTCGTGCTTAAATATAACTAATATTTTACTTTAAGTTAGACAATTTTTGATTCTCGCGAACGTTGTCGTCGTCGCCGTCGTACGCATACACGCAGGCTATAATGTATCCTGTAGTACGTTCTAAATGGCATTAGGGTACAAAGCATACAAATAGTGCCATGGGAAACACCGTCAAAGTAATTCACTCCGTGATGGATGTTTAATACTTTTTTCTAATTACAGCATTGCTTACTTATCGGTTAATATATTGTCCTGTAATTTTATGTACAATTCGCTGATTTCCTCATTTAATATTTATGTTAAATCTTCTGACCGGTATCTCAGATCCATCCCCAACACTCTCTCTCGGTATTTTTTATGAACCTGTCCATCCCTCCGTCATCCTTCCCTCTATATATTATAATTGCTGTAACAATTACAAACATACATTTCTCATTCGACTTACGCTTTTAATAAAATGAGATGCAACTGAATATTCATCTTTGTATATAAACTAGAAATTACGTAGCGTGTACCAATTTAAGTTAAAGGTAATATAATAATTTCAATTGATAAATAATACCTACAACATAAATGTGAATGTTATTTGTTCACAATTATTCTTGTTATTATGAACTTCAACAATAAGGTGAACTTATTTATAATAGAGTACGTTTACTGTTTCTCAATTCTGGTTAGTTATTTTATTAATTATAAATTGAGTTAACTCTTTTTTATTCCTATACGATTTATACAAGAAATATTTTGCTGATGAATGAGTAAAAATGTCAGTTATACATTAAATCGTTTTAGCTTGGTGAATCCACAAGGATGAGCTGAAATCTAGAAGGAGATGAGTTTTTGCAACATTCCCGCAAACTCGCTTTAATGAAGTTTCTTCGCAGCAAAATCCCGTATCTTATCTCTCTTTTGGGGTTCTTCTCATTTTAATTATGGGTTACTATATTTGGAGGTACGGCGAGTTGAGAGTTAGTGGTTGTTATTAGATAAAGAAGCAGCTCCAGCGATTTGAAGGGATCGGAGGAACTCTGGATGACAGGACGGAAATGAAACTTTGAGCCCTTACAATATGAGCGGCGCGTTCACCAAAAAGAAATTGTCGAAAATTTTTTATCACGAACTGAAGTTCAATTCTGAGGACTACCGTATTCATGAGGGTGCTTCTATCGTCACAAGTAACTTGATATCAAAAAAATAATTTGCAATATTCAGAATTATTTTTCAAATAGTTTTTAGACACGCTGTTTCATGCGCTTAACTTTCTCTTATTATTTAATATTAATAAATATATTGTAAGTAAGACGACTAGCACTCTTGATATGTCATTTGTAAATCATAATGCTATAAATTTTTAATATTCAGTTGAGGTGGTAATTATATCGTAAAGTGAATGAGTACATAGCTCAGTCATTACAATTGTTTAGGAGACGTAAAAGACAGCATCAACAATGGAAAATACGAAAAGTTTCTACACCGCGCTAAAATGAATTGTTCGTATTAGCATATGAATATCATTCAATAAATGATGAGACTGATGTGTGAGCATTGTGTGTACATATTTGAAAAAAAAATCCAACCTATAATTGAAGAATCTTCCACGTCAGTTAACCAATATGTAGGCTACAAATATACAAAGGTTGTTATATAAACTATAATTTATTTACATAATAAAATATTTTCTTACTTCCGTGTAGACCGATTAAAATCTATACTAATTTCATTTACTTTAATAAGCGCGAATTTGACTTTCAAAATCAATATATAAATTGATTTAATAATTCACGTGATGTTAAATATTAATTTATTGCCTGTAATAATAATTATCTTAAAATTTAACGAACCAAATGATTTTATTTATATATATCATACATAACTAAGGGTAATAATAAATGTTGTGAATAATATATAAAGCCAATACTGTAATTTAAAATCAGTTAATATAATAGAAATTATAAGTTTTTAGTGAAAGGTAATGAGAGAAAGGTTATTACAAATATTTATACTAAAGATAACTTCTAGATATACATTCGTAATTCTTGTTAAAGTTTCCACCGCGTTGTTTATGTTTTGTTTGTTAAATAAATAAGTCTCGCAATGTAGCTGGTAGTTCGCGTATTGTAATTCGAGTTCTTCGGAGCGGTAATATACATTAACCTGTATCACGCATCGGTAACACGTATCCATATGCGTTCGCCGACTACTAAGTATATAGCGCACATCATTAGCATGCAAGACATTCGCCCGAGGCCACAAATCTCATTAATGAGATGAATTTGCATAAACACGTCTATGCGAAACGTGAAAATATGCTTCTCATTTGGATATAATGCGAGAGCACTACTTTCAAAGTCAAAGCTTCATCCTCCTTTTATTTCTACGTTAAGATTAAAAATCCGTACGTTCTGTGCTGCCAATATATATATATATATATCAAAAATGTAAAAATATTATACAGTCAGCTGATTTTCATGATTCTGTGTATAGTTCACGATTGAGATATTTAATGTGATCAGATGTTAAACAACAATTTATCAGATTTTATTGTTCGTCTTAGCGTAATTTTAAAATGTTAAACTATATTTGACAGACGTTCCCGTAGTTCAATTAATAATTTAATGTAGAATATCATGCTTCATAAAATTCATTGATAGAAAATTCTGTAATTTGCCATTATTAGGATTTCAAATACTAATGACTAATTCTATCAAAACACAAAACTGATAGCATTTAATATTTAGGTCCCCAATAGAGTTGAGGTTTGTTTTCATTCACGAATATACTTATCACAAACTAAATTGAAAAATAAAATATTTTAATTACTGCTTATTCAGTTTTTGCTTTTTCTGTGTATTAAATGTTCATTAATTAACTTTAAGTGTTTTGTAAACAAATAAATGTTTAGATTTAAATTAATTGAAAACTCCAGTCAAATTTTCCTATATTAAAGTAATTTTACTTAAACTTTCGGTGGATTCTTTTTAAGTAACTATAGTTTCGAAAACTACATCCTTATGGAAAAATTATTTCAAATAATTTTAAACAAATAAAAAGATAGCAAATTATTTTATTACTATTTAATTAATACAAATACTACTTTTCTTCCAGTTTTGTGGACTTATTAGGTAGGGTAACTATAATCGCAAAATAATTATAAAATAAAAATGAATTTTAAATACACGAAAGTTAAGTGTAAAATCGAATAGAAAGCCAAAATAAATTACACGGTTTCATTATTAAAAGGATGAACTTTTGACGTTATACTTGGATGAAACGTAAATTTCTATTAGTAAAATACTAATTAAATTATTTATGACTTATTGGGCGTCTTTTTATTTATTTTAAACTCTAAGACACAAAATTATGTTTGTATGTACAGTACATTTCATGTAAACTTTTGTATTATTAATACACAGAAGGAAGTGTGTGGGGTAAGAACCGAAGAGGGAGGCAGGGGATGGAGTCCGCTAAGTAGATTAGGATTGATGTGGGTTGTGCTAGTTATAAGGAAATGAAAAGGCTTGCGCAAGCTAGGTTAGCATGGAGGGATACATCAGACCAATCTTAGAACTGAATACCACAACAACAACAACGTTCGGTAAAGAATTATGTCGAGATATAAATCAATATTTTATACCTTATGATTCTTTTAACATTTTAAATATGGCATAAATAAAGTAATACGTTTGCTGACGACTAAGTGCTACATTAAGGATGTGTTTGAGATTTGACAAGCGTAGCTAAAGTATCATTAATTTTGCAGCAGTCTTGATGGCGAGAGCGGCCACTGGAACCGTTGCAAGATGGTAGCTCTGAAGAATATCGTCTTCCGAGGATTACCACGATGAAAGCTGCTGTGATGTCCACTTTATAAATTACAATTATGTATCTTCAGATATATTAAATTTATTTAAATCTCAAAGCGTTCGAATCAAAGATTAATTATGAATCTTCTGCCACAGCCCTTATTGTTCTTTTCTCCTTGAATACGGGTCTGGGACGGTTCGTATTTAACATTCTCTCAAATCACTTCAATTGAATACTTTACAAATAAATTATCACTGTAATATAAAGAAATAAGAAAGAACGGAGAAACCGAAATTATGGCTTGTTTAAATTTTCTTACGGTGAATGGGAAATGACGCGTGAAACTTGCAAACTATCGCATTACAGGCAAAGTACTTTTAACGGTAATATAAGTTTGAGGATAAATCTTCAATTTTGCACTAGCTGCATATTTTTAAGATCCATCAGAACACGTCTTTTACGAAACTAAAATAATTGGCTTTAAGAGTACGACCACATAAAGTAGTACAATTTTTAACAATTTTATTATTTGAATTCAGGCACCAAAAACATATTTAATGATTAATTATGTTCGTTGATATAATTTGTATGCGTCACAAATATAAATTTAGGTTAACCTTTACCGAAATAGTTATCACACGTCTCCCCACCCCCATTTCGTCGTAATTAATTCCATCCCTAAGCTTAGACATTCTAAGAAGTGTTAACCGATCATGGAGATACGAAAGTGAAGAAAGGGTTTCTTCACGAGTGTGATATTACAATGAAAGATTATACATATATTTTTTAACTTAATGTGGGAATTAAGAGATTAATCACATTATTTTTAAACCCATTTTATTTACTTATGGATTACTTACTTGCTTTGAGTTAACTGCATTTAAATATAGCATTAAAGAACGTACACTAACATTATTAAATATATCTCAATTTTCTTACAATTCCTTGTGTAAACGATCGCTGGATAACTGCCAAACGTTTTGGAATGTAAAAAGAAGGAAAAACCACATATGTATTTGCAAAACAATACTACTGTATTAGAAATTATTGACACAATGATGAAAAAATTATTCGACCACCAATTCTTTGGCATAAACTGACATTTTTCGATTCGGAACAAATGAACCGATTGAAATGAAACCTCTAACCGTTTCTCATCTACTACTCTGATACGTTCAAAATTAAAACTCCACAATAGGCCAAGTATGATATTTCTGACTGTGATTCATCCTTTGTTCCTGATTTTCCAAATAGTATGACCGATTTTTTATGAAAGTTTTTTCCGTTGCTATGTAGAGCCAAGAGATGGTTCTTAGAAGTGTCTTAGCCTTCTGGAGAAAAATAATAGACGTATGTAGAAAGTATGTTCAATACTAACAAGGAAGGAATTGAATCGATTGAAAAGAAACCTTCATCCGTTTTTAAATATGACCTTAAGGAATTTGTCATCTCTTACTATACCACGTTAAAAACTCTTAGTTTAATTGTTTATACATAAATGTTGTTGCTTTTACAAACATTGAAGGACAATTTTAATTAATATGTTTGATTCTAATTTAATACCTTATTACTGTTTTTTAGAAAAATGTTTTTCTTTGCTTCAAGATTTCTGGTACCAAAAACCTTCTATGCGTCACAAATATTAATATATTGTCTTCATTATTTTTGTACATCATCTACATGCTAATATCTTCAAATGAAAGAATTAGTTTTCTAATTGTTGAAGTAGTTCAGGTGAAACAAAATTTAAAAAGATGAAAAGTGCCAATATTTAAGTAACTGTGTGAAACTCTTAGTAAAAAATTATTTTCTCCCCACAGATTTCTTCAATTTGAAAAATAATACTGACAATTGATAACAATGGTCAGTCCTACATATTAATGTAAAAACGCTAAAATATATTCAATTTCTTAACGCAAGGAACATTTTCAAAACTGTCTATTTTGAAAGTAATTATCAAAATATCTCAACAAAAAACAAGTTTCGAAAAACAAAATTTTGTGCACTGCTACACATGTGCGTTGTTAACACTCAATTCAAGTTTTTTAACAGAATATGAAATTAGTTGTTAACCAAAATCATTTTTGTCAGGAGTAAGCCAGGAGACAGATCTATAGATGGATCATAGGAGTAAAAAATATTTTAAAAATAAGAACGTAATACTGGGAAAATAAATTATTAATCAAACTATAAAAAATATGATTAAGCTGGAAGTCCGATAACAATCAATAGTTCACACCGGAGAGACATCTTCGTAACAAGCTAGTCCTTAGACCGAGGACCGCGTACATCGTGGTCCTTAACAACAACTTGTAAACATTATTACAAGTGATAAAAAATAACATAATGCCAAACATATTCTGTAGGGACGATATTACCGAAGCATGAAACCAATCAGTTGAGTCACAATTACTGATTAAATGTGCCGCTTTAACTTTGTAGAATTCTTATTTAAACTTGTTACACGATTGAGTCGTTATAAAAATTGAGGTTCAAAAGCCGTTTACTGTATTCGTTAAAGTTAACAAGTTATCTGTATCCGGACGTTTTATCAATGTCAAATTGAGATATACTTCCGCACAGTTTTCTACTATCCATGATGTAGTTATCAAACTATTTGAATAAAAGAAATTCGCGCATATCAAAATGATTTGTCTCTAAATAGTAGCTTTTTAATTATTTCTTTCGACTACCACAAGGCAGCACCACTGGTATTACCGAAAACAATGTAGCGGCCATTGAAATGTATACTGGTCACATGACGTCAGTAGTATTGGGGCAAACCTGTTTGCCAAACAGCAACGAGGTTTCATTGTCCAACATTATTATTCTAGTCGTTTAATGAATTCGATGTAGACTAATTTCATGTGAAATATCCAAATGTAACAGTGACTAACAATTCAACGATGACCAGATTACACGACCTTTTCCGTGCAACCGGATCGATTGCAGACAATATAAATCTGCAATATTTTGCTAAAAACTTTCTAACTGGGATTTTTTTTTGGATAAAGGTAAAAATCTTACGTTCGTCTTTGTATAAAAAGTTTTCTAGCTACCCTAGGCGCTTTATCAGTTTTGCCGTTGTGCATATTATACCCGCCTAAGCCAAATTAATAGTTTCTGACGTTGGATCGTGGCGGAGTGATGCATTTACCAGGTTCCAGGTTGCTGGAGGCTGGGGAGGTCCTGTATTTTGCAGCATAAGAGCCGCCACTCTCCCGGCAGCAACGCCGGAACTTCCCCCGGAAGGAGTGACGTCACACTCACTTTGCGGCAGACGCAAGTCACAACCAGAACTCGGAAAGCTCACTCAAGTATTTCACTTTTTAAAACGGCGCCTTTCAGCTCAAAGGTGCGTGTAACCGGCGATTCGGAAAGTTCCTACGATTGTTCTACGTACCTCTAGATTCTTTGCATCACAAAGATAAATTGGTTCAAAATATAGTCCTGAAAATGTAATTAGACACCAAATTGAGTTTCAATGAGCTTCGACTCTACGGCCACGCTTTTATGAACTAATAAGAAATAGTGAACGACATTTCCTCTCAGGGAGTCAATGGGGTGAAGGACTTGAATTACTAAATTTTATGCCTGATTATGTCTTGAAAGGGAGACGAAACATCCCATTCATATTAATTTAATAGCAATAAAATTATATTCTGATCTATTGACATTATTTTTATTTATTTTACTAAAAATTTCTTAGCCAAAACAAGGCATTAAATTCTAGTGTAACTTTAACTTTAGTCCGTGATCATCATAGATATAGTTTTGAACGCTTGTATTTAGTAAATTGAAATTGTGATACGATACAAACCATTGAAACATTCACGCCTACACTGTCATCTACATCTTCAGATATTGGTAACCGTTGAAATGAGAAGTCAATTTGATTTTCATTATGGATTCCGTTTGTGCTCCAGTTAGGAAATAGGGCACATCATATATATACACAATATTATATATTTTTTCTATACAGAAAATATAGTTAGAATATTGGATAACTAAGTGTTTCACGTTGACGTTGTTAGCTTTCCATTGATTAATTATAGTTTGCCATTAGCTCGATGATTGTGATGCCGACAGTATCCATAATCACTACAAAGCAAATTTTTTTCAGGAGTGAATTCTCTAGGGGTTAATTTTTTTTGGTAACAGGCTACGTGAGGGAGATCCGGAAACAGGTAAGTCCCCTTTATAGCACAGGAATGGAATTGAAAGGGGAGGATTTCGATGGTATAGCAATGTAGCCAAGGGATGAGTAGGACTTGCGGGCTATTTTTTTTTCTATCCACTTACTGTAAAATACGGAATGCGTTGCACCTATTGCGACTGAGAGAATCGTTCGACATACAATTTTTCTCCACCATTGCCAGTACATCCACACCTCCAACCTGAATAAAACTAAAATTACCCTTCAACCTACGAGATCCTTGTAATTTGGACACCGAGGTAAGAAAAATAGATTGGACTCTGAGACATACTGTATGTCTGTTAATTTCCTCTGTCGTTGAACAGTGTACGAGTTTTTTGTCCTTAAAAATAGTTGCATTCTTCACACATTTCTTTACGTAACACTCTTCCTGACGGATAATTAAAAACACATAACAATGTTAATTTGTTTATTATTAATAATTAACGTCTACTACTCAATTATATACATATATGTATATATCCATATTTCTGTACGAAAACCCGGAATATAGGGACATAAATACAAGAGTGGCTAATGAAAATGATTTTTCAGGTTTGGAACGAAGAGGGTGGAAAGTATGAAAAACTCGAAGCCAATAAACGAAATTGTTTCTTATTTTTCTTTCTGGCATGTATTGATTATTTAATGTTATTCTCGACAAAATATATAACTGTACAAGTTTGTGCTGAACGTCCAGGCTCCAGTCTTTATAAAAATACGATTATAATTCAACAAGCGATAGTAAATTTCAGAAAAAATATACCAAATGATAAATGCAAAAAAGTTGAAAACGCCTCTTACAGAGAAAAAAAATTCTACTTTTCCGCCGTAAACATAATTTTAATTATTTGTAATAATTTTTTTAACTTGGTTCACAACTGACGCAGTTTTCAATTTAGCCCGGAGCTTATGTGGTTTCCTGTGGTAAAAATAATTATTTCCCGAATAAGCCGTAGTTAATGAAATATATAAAATTTCTCGTCTGTCTCCTGTTGTAATTTCCGTTTCGTAAATAAATAAATCCGCTCTCAAAAACCTATTACCAGTATTAGGAGTAGCTGGTACATTTCTGGTGAAAACATAGCGCTTCACCAAGAGATTACCTCATTTTACGCTCGGGCTGTTGCTTTTGAATACTTACCGAAGGTTAACCATAGTCATATGCGCAGATTTTAATCACAAATGTAACGCTGCAACTGAAGTAAGTTTCAGACCCGCATTAAACACCGATCGTGAATTCAACACGAGAAATTAGGGTGAATGTTAATGTATTTAACTCTGCATCTGTAATGAAAACGTACAAATAGGGAAAGAGAATAATATATAATAGGGAAAGTAATTCTCTGTAACATTCAATTTTTAAAAAGCCAGCAAGTGATATAGATCAAGGGATTGAAAATTAGTGTGAATGTAAATTTATTCTCCTGGATCTGGAATTAAAACAATAGTACCCTCTGTAATAGTAAAATGATCAATAAAATTTATTAAAAGAAATTAGAAAAAATCTTTCGAACCAAGTAATTATGCAGGGTCGTGCTGACAAAAATTTTAGTTGACTATACTGCCGTAGAAAATAAGAGAAAACATATTATAAAGTTATAAATAACTTAACATTAACTATTGTATGAGTGTAGAGATGAGTAGCCATGTCCATCAATTGACTTTTCTGAATACAATCGATTCTTATTTTTTTATTCACTCACTACTCTGCTGGAAGCTACCGTTTTTCATTTCCGTATAAAAAAAGCATTTCACCTAATTTTTTTAAAGATATATGTGGTGCTTCTCAGAATAATATTTAACTATATTTGTCTTTCTAGAAATTTTTTATCAATTTGTTGCTCATGTTTTTCATTTCATTGGTATGCTAATAAATGCGTTCTCCTCTGTAATCTATTCGCAGACTTTCTTTTCTTTTTTAGAAATATGTAGGGAATTTTCTGATATTTTCAAAGGTTAATATTACCTCGCTTAACTTTTCATAACAGAATATAAAATTTTTCCTTTCTTTTCCCTCTTTTATTAACTTCTGCTCCCCTTCTTCATACTCAGACGATAAACCTATATTGTACACCCTCTGCCCTTTCACTAATCCTACCCGATGTTGAAATATTATCGTCTCTCTAGGAGTAGCAACCCACCATTATATAATAGACTGTCAATAAAGCTTTCTTTAAATGAATTATTATTTCTTGACTAGTGAATTTTTTTATGAAATATGAAAATGTAATTTTTCACTAATTGAACAAGTTATATTTATTGGTAGTGGTCTCCTTTCCGAGGACGCAAGTGGTAAAGTTACCTGTCGGAAGTCGCGTGGCGCGCGTCCATGGAGCGACGTTGCTGTCTCGCAGGAGGCTGGCGCAGGACTGCCACCCTACCCTCTCTTCAGCGCCACACAGGGCAGCGGGTGCGGGTTGCGGGTGCGGCTACGGAGCACGCGCACTCTTCTTCATATCACACTACTTACCACAGACAACTCCCTTAAATATCTAATTCACATACTGTTGACTCTGCCGCCCCTTTCGACTGAACTCTACATTTACACTTCACTGCGTTACTCGGCAGATAAATGCGAAATACTATCGTAGTATGGAAAATGTTTTTTCTCTCATCACAAAAAAAGATTAAGAAAGTAGTTTGAAAAAGTTTTTTAACAGATAATCGTTATCCTTGTCCAGGAAAACACTTCTGACGAATTATTTTGAGATCATGTGACGAATTAAACTAATTAATATATTTTAAGGAAACTTCATCTACGCCAAGCGTGCAAAGAATTTTCAAAATTTTGCAGACGTTGGTTAAAAGAATGTTTGAGCAGTTTGGACGCACTTCACTAACGGGAACGAACGCTCGATCGTCACCAAAAGTAGAAATTTCAAAGACGTTCCTGCGCGTTCAGTGCAGACGATCTTATGAGTATCACAGCCCTTGTACTTCCCTCTCCCATTTAAGCTTGCGACTGTCGCCGAGATTGTAGATAAAAATATACCTTTATGCAAAGTTTTTATAAGCGAGGGAGTGTAGAGTCTTTGTTTGGGAAGATGAGCGGCATTGTTAATTGTGGTATTGCGGAGAATGTTTAATTATTCGTCTTTATTTTAAACTGGCTACTTGAGGGTGATTCTGAAACAGGCAAACAGCATAGGAAGGGAATTGAAAAGGAGGGATGCGGAAGGTAGCCGAGGGTTAACTAGGGCTCCCGGGCTATAGTTTAAGGATCCTACCCGGTAAATTAAAAGTTTATTTATTATTAACAGTGAGAATTAAACGTTCGCAATATATGTAAACGGAATTTAATAACACTGGATGTATAATAAATGATTGATAATCTAATATACTAAGTGATTTTTCTCCAATTTAAGTACGATAATGTTAAACAAGTATTCTGATATAAACTCAAGTCGGCAAATTAGATTTGATTAGAAAGTATAACCACAAATTAATATGAATCACAGTAATGACAGATTGTCTCTATCGACTGAATTTAAATCATGAATCTCATTAAATTGCTAGCTGGCAATTCGTTGAGATGATATACTTATATTATGCAATTATGTATAATCTTGGCGCCCATTAATAACTTAAGGAATTAGTACTCAATTCTCTTATTCAAGATTGTTAAAACTGAGAATTGGCGATCGCTGTTTCCGAAGCGTTTGACAAACTGCGCATATGACATAATCGTATCTCAATAAATGAATTCACCAGGAACATCTATAGACTGTGGTTAAAGCTATGAAACGAGTAAAAAGATACTAATTTGGAAATGGGTCTCTAATTAATTACTGAATGTGGTTTTAGAATACAGCATGGTCGATGTTGAAAAGGAATAAAACAAACTGTGTGTGAGGAAATAACTAATTTCTTTCTTTATTTGAAAGAGCATACATGGGCCTTTCAAGTAAAACGCAAAGCTTTTTTTCACCATTTCAACATTTTAGATCAACTCGCCCTTATTGAAAACTCGTATATATTTAAAGAATGAATGTAACATTGTGGAGAACATTAATATTTATTCAATAATACGTTTTACGACTATAAAAAAATATTTAAAACTGAATACCATTTTTGGGAATATTTATAATATATTTAATTAATGTAAATGCGGTTTTCTTTACATTAAAAAAATTATGTCTTACTCTTCAGGAGGACGCATTTATTAACTGATAATTACGTTGTGATAAACATCTTCCGCTGTACTTTGTACTCCTAGTACATGTACAATGCAGTATTTTTTTTAGAAACTCAATATATTTGTGGAAACAATAATAAGTCACGGCACCGTAAAATGTACTTTTTTATTTGGTGAATTCACACTAAACAAGTTGCAAAGTTTGTAGCATAGAGAAAACTGTCCAAATGTAAATACGAACACCCAAAGTGAGCAATTTTATGTTCTCTACGGGAAGATAATAGAATTCCACCGAAACAAAACGATGATTGAGATGTCATAGAAATAAAATGTTTACATCCTTGGTAAATAACGATTTTTTTAGGAAAGACTTGGGGATTAAGGCACTAAATGCGATCAAAAATCAAGCGAGGTATTGAAATTTGTTTAGTTCATGCTTTGTTGTTCCACGTATCAAAGAGCGACGTCTGGAAGATCATGATATCTCCTCAGAGTATTGCGAAGAGAATTTCGTGGTTGCATGCCCACATGTGGATCAGTTTACTGTGTCCCGGAAGCTTGGGGGTATTGCTCGGTAATTGGCTGGCCGGAATCTCTCGATGTCCAGTAGCCTCCGTCGATATAAGAATTGTATGAGAAAATAGTGTTGAGACAAGTCCGTCCAAGATTATCTCCAGGAGACAAGTGTCGCTTTTCCATCTGTAAGCAGTAACTTCCAGAATATACTGGGCAATGGGCCAATAAGTAGTCTCTTGATGCGGTGAATCTAATCAAATTATTAATGTACAGAGACACGGATCACCGTAGCAGATCCCGAGCCGACGCAACAATACAGCGTGCATATAAGCCACAACAATAATATCTCCAATCAACGAGTAGTTAAATGAAAAATTAAAACAGTTGTTAAAAAACAGAATTAGCACAATCAAAATGGTACTACTTAAAATATACTTAATGAAAATTTGGCAGTTCGATATGCACACATTTTCAGATATTAAAAGTAGCCTTAGGCATTGCAAACAATTGTAATTGAAATAGTTCCACGTAAACTTTGGAAGCAAATCCAGATTTATAATTATACTGTCTCTGTCGTATTTAAATATATTATTTATTTTTAGTACTTCATTGATTTTTCTGACGTGTCCTGTTTCTTAAATAGAGGACAAAGAGAACTGTTTAGTCAAAACCACATACTCAACCAACCGGAACAACAAATTGAGAAAAGTAAAAGCAAGCAATATCTCAATCAGAGAATTACTTTAATAAAAGTCTTCTCCTAAAATACAGATAAAGGGGCATAATAGAACCATCTTTGGTGACACATCTTCACATAGTAAAACTCCCCAAATACCACCAAACGTATAAATTCAACTGAATATGAAACAATAATTATCGAATTCCTGATACTTAGTAAATATCTAAAGACTTAATATGTACTAAGTAAATTTAACTCTTAACCTCTTCTGATATTATCTCAAAACTTGATATATACTAATTAAATGTAATCTCTAGGCGCTAATAATACTTAGTAATTATCTCTAGACTTAATATGTACTAAGTAACTGTAACTCCTAGACGCTAATGATACTTAGTAATTGTCTCATTACTTCATACGTACTATGTAGCTAGAACCTCTTAGACGCTAATGTCCTCGTTGTTGATGCAACTAAAAAAATAGACTTTTTAAAGATAAATTGTCAACAAGTTTCTGAAATCAATATCGAACGTGTTATATTAAAATAATTATGTTATTTTATATCTAAGGCATATTACCACATTAAGTGTTAGTTTTCATACTAGAATATAAATAGCTATATAATATCAGTAAAGGGTGCGCATTCAAAGTGACGTAAACCGTCGCGCCCTGTGATGAGCCAGCCACGCTGCACGGCAGTTTCCTTATAAGCAAAGCAACCTGTATCTTTGAGGGATTATACTCACATCCAAGGTCTACCGGGGGTAGAAAGAAAATTATCCTTCTGCAGGAGAATATACTTTCATCCCTTAAAGTCGGGACACAAGTGAATTTTTATAATATATGAGAATATTCAATTAAAATAAAGAAGAACAATGCATTGATTCGGATATCGTAGATAATCATAAATAAAAATTAATAGAAATTTACAAATTATTTCAATGAATCGGACTGAAAGAACATTAGAAATTAGTAAATTCGTAACGGTAATACGGTAATACCTTGGAATTTATTTCTCCTTGAACGTATTACAATTTTTAGATTATGCTTATTTCACTCAGTTCGATACTCTTCACGATGATAATTGGTTTCATTTCCCTCACTTTATGTATCACTATTCTCTAATCCTCTGACATATTTATGTGACAATCAATAGAATAAATTTAGATCGCGCTAATCACAAAAATCTGTTTCATCAACAGGAAAATGTTGAATGTCTTTGTGGTATTCTATCCTAATACTGGTCTGATCCATTCTTCGCAGCTAACCTATCTTACGCAAGCCTCCCTAATCTGCTCAGGTAATACCATCCTCGGCCTCCCTCTTCTGTTCTTACCCAACACTTTTCCCACTAACGCTAATTGTACAAGACACTCATGTCTCAAACGTGGTCTAATAATCTATCTCTGGTCAATGTAGTCCATATTGTTCGCTCTTCCCCTACTGTTTAGAGCTTCCTCGTTTGTGATTCTATCCAACCATCTGATTTTTCAGCACTCGCCTATAACACCATACTTCAATGACTTCTATTTCTTCCTTTATGCAACTCCTATCGTCCACATTTCGGACCCATACAACGCCACACTCCATACGAACATTTTTAGCAATGTTATCCTAGTATTCACACTTATATTACCCGTAAGTAAATTCCTCTTTTTCGCGAAACCTTCCTTGCCTGTGCTATGCTATTCTTTATGTCTTATACTTATAGCATCCCTTGTTATAATGATTCCCAAGTAGTATATTTTCTTAAATTCCGTCAAAATCTCCCTTCCCAATCTAACACGTGTTGTTATTCCAATGTTTCCCATACTATATTACGTCACCTTTTTTTTCACTATTAATCTTCATATTGAACTATTTCTCCAGGACCACGTTCATAATATTTAATATGGTTTCCAAGTCTTCTTCTGACTCCTCTAATAGTACAATATCATTGAAAAACAGTAGGGTTTTTATTTCCTCTCCTTGCAGTATGATTACTTTTCCATATTCTGTTTTAAAATTCTTCATCGCCTGTTCTATGACAGATTGCATCCTATCTAACTGCTTTCTTGATTCCTGCTTTTCAATATGAAATGCTAATTATATATAATATCCAAAGTTATTTCACATTTTAAAATCTCTTTAAATTAATTAAAAGCGTTCTAATTAAAATCTCTTTGAAAATAATATAAACATTGTCTCAATATAACGGATGATCTGTGGCTGCTAGAAACGGGTCCGTGTATTCACGACGTGTTGCGATCTTGTGTCTCCGCATTGATATTCATTAATGAAGGAAGAACCCAACGTAATTAGACGCACCACAAAAGAGAAAATCAGCCCTTCAGCTTCCACCTCCAAGAGAGCTCTCTAAATATTGGCAGACTTGACATTCAAAGAGCATTTGAAATAGCGCCATCAACTGTTTGTCGAATACAAGCTCAAACGCCCGTATTTGTATGCTTCAAACTTCCTTCTGCGCATCAAGTTAACGATATTTCTTCTGTCGTAACAATTAAAATAAAACAACGAAAAAACAAATTTATTTTCAATTACATTTCACGTATAAGCGATATTAATTATTACCGCCGGTGTAGAGAGCATCAGATACGTAATTTTACAATTGTGCTAGTAATTGATTAAATCTCATAGATATTAGTTGCTTTGTTCAAGTTGTTATATTCACTTTGAAGTGAAGTTCTGTTACAGCAGTTGTGGATTTAATTAGAATAAAGTAACTTTGGCTTCCAATGCCTGACTGGTCGCCTTCGGAGTTTGAATCGTAAAGAATTGCAGAGATATGGCACGGGATGGAGCACATTGACGGTGATTAATGGGTTCAGTGAGAAATAACAAAGCAAAAGAAGATTAATATAAATTTCTCAAAATAAATGGTAGCTCAGTTCGTCTTCATGGTGCTTCAGCAGACGTTATTTAATTTATTGAATTAGATGGGTTTAAATTTAATGTCGGTACAAGAAGGAAGACAATGTATATATATATATATATATATTATTTTTAGTAACATTAATTTAGGTGAATAAAAGTAACGCTGAAAATAAATTATGAACGCCCTCCATAATGTGTTTGGGTTTATAGAGCATTAAGTGCATTTATCTCGCCGATGTATTGGTAAATAATGATTGGAAAACCCAGTGATTGATTGGAATGTATGAGTGCAATAAATTATTAGCTATGTTTGCGAGATAGGCTTTCGATGACAATTTTATGAAAGTAATCATGGCAGTCGTTTTAAATTCACATTTGTGTTACTTTATTGGTGCATTAATTCAATTCTCACGCTCCTAGTAAAGTGCTGTTCTTTAAAATTAGATAATGACAAACCAGTTTCGGATAGGTTTTCAAATTAAATGCAAGAGTAATTATAACGTTAATTAGTTTTGGAGTTTCTGCACAGGTGAATTGATAAAAGGAATACCGATAATTACATACGACTGAATTTTAATGCAAAGCGCAGTGAGCTTGGAAGTTTGTTATAATAATGTAGAAATTTCATGTTTTACTCTAATTATTTTAATTACGTTTATAAAGTTCGGAGAAGTGAAGTCAAAATGAATATACAGACTTTAAGATGAAGTTATTACTCCTGAAACTAAAGAGACTACTATTTTTTAAGTAACAAGCAGAAATGGAAACATTTCTGATATTATAGTAAGATATTAGGTACAGAACTGAAGAAAACGTCAGAAAATAAAGGAAACTCAATTACTAACGCCGAATAAATTAAAAAATGTTTAATTGTAAAATGTTTTAATTATAATAAGAACATCTTTAATGAGAAATAATTACAAATAAAATTTACAACCCCAGACGTTTAGACGCTAATGAGCGTCTTCTCCTAACGCTGATTATTTCTTCGTTTTTATTTACAGTCTGTAAGAAATCACAAAGTGAAGTAAAGAAAATCCAAAATCTTTAAATTTAGTACATAATATAATATATATTTTTAGTATCAGGCTTAATTTTAACACATTTCAAGAGATTTCCTGCCAAAAACAATCTTATGATAGGGAAGCTTAAAAGTAAATTTATATTTTTAATTCCTGTGTTCAAAGTTCTTAGAAAACTGAGAAACTTTTATCATATAGGCATTTTTGTCGTATCAATGCAATCTTAAAGAAAATTTAAATGTTCCACAACTATAAATATACATTATACACCTTCATAATTATTAAAGCAAAATAACTACTCTCCAATATATTTTGTCTTTACGAGACATCCACGATGTTATTCGTTAAACGGTTTTATTTAACAAAAAAAATTGACATCTGCTAGAATACAAGCAAGGGAAGGGAATCCAACATAAAAAACCTATAATGAGTACTTCAATTATTGGTTAAATTTAGGTGTAGAGCAGAAATACGATAAAGGGGAATGAGCTTCATTTAAGGTTTCAACCAATTACTGTCAGTTTTAAAAAACATTTTTGCATTGTAGACATATTACAATTTTAGTTATTTTTGTGTAGTCCGAAACAAAACCGCCGTGATGTGACAAAATAAATGAATAAAATAGTAAATGAAGTGAATTAAAATTTAGCGGTTTGGCAGTAACTAATGTTTTAATTGCGTCATGAACGTTAATTGCCATTAATTATATTTGTTGACAAATTGTGTAAGTTAAGATATAAATTACGACTTACTATGTATAAAAATATATTTTATAATTATGAAATGACAAGTCATTATGAAAATATTTGCGTCCTTCATTTAGAAATATATGATAACATGGCAGTTTACATAAATATATAATTACGTTTACTACAGTAAGTGGATATGTAGATTTACTAAGTAATATTGAAAATGTCAAAAAGTGCTAATAGCTCACAGTCCAACTTTCTTAGCATCTTTAATTTCAGTTCTATTAATATATTAAATGCGTTCGATATTATTTATGGTATTAAACGTTACGAAAGAAGTGCTGCTTTAAGAATGTTGCATTATTTTCCAAATAATATCCAAATTGATCTATAATTTGTGATACTGAACTTGGTACTATTTTTGATACACCTGTAAATACTGATTATGGCTACCCAACGTTACGTTCAGGTATTTCGAGAAGGTATTCGAATAGTACTTTTGGAAAATCTGCATCAACAGCACTGAGCACATTTAGAGAATTGGATTACAGAAATTCCCCTAATAATATAATGATTTATTGATGAAGTAGAGAAGGTGCTGAAAAAGACGTCCAGTGACCATATTGATTAGAATACTCGGGCGCTGCTGTCAAGTTGTCTTTTTGGCGAAGATTGTTTGTACACGCATCTGAGCCGAGAATTAACAGATATTTACATTGTAGTTCCAGCAGACAGGATTGTGGTATTTGTCGGAGCGTGGAAATGGAGCAGAGCATCTGTAATTATTAGGATACGCGGCAGCCAATTTTCATGTGCTTTATAAAACGACTATTCTAATTGGGTAAATTTTTCTAAGCAGGACTGTAATTGGAGACTGATTGAGAATTCCAAGATGGATGCTGCATTTAAACGGCAGAAAGAGCGTTGAACAAGGAACTGGACTTGAATACACATTGGAATCAATGTATTTATTAATAATTCGTTTTTCAAATTTTATTTATAAATTACATCCCAAGCATCCTTTTCAGTCTGAAGGCGGATGGGCATCGCAGCTATAGCCATAAAGATTCATCCTGTCAACAGGAACAAGTTCACGCGAGACCAGCCAAATTGGGAACAAAATGGATTGAATAATAACAATGAAAAGTCTCCTTAGGATACCATTTTTCTTAAGTTTGTTTTAGCGTCCCACTAAAAATTGTAGTCATAAGGGACTCCATACGATCATCTTGAACCCAGGGACATTTACGATGAGTAGCTAAAAGACTATAGTTGAAGTTCCAAGAGGATATGAACCATTTATACCTTTTATAATATCTTATTATGAGCCAGGAATGTGCAAAAAAGTATTATGGCTCTTTCCGAGTGGGCGAGTTCCCCCTCTCTGATCTGGTGATCATGTGGGGGTGCATTATCCGAGTAAGGGAGACTGGATGTGGTTTATAGTTAGTATGCCCACACATCTTCTTCAAATAGGTCTTGCTTCCCTCTTAAAACAGTACGCATGAGTAAGCATGGAGTAACCTGAACGTATTCTGGATAAGATGACCTGTTCCCTTCTAGTTAGGCGAGCAGGAAAAATATTACATGGGTCGCGGCCATTACTTGTATTTTACGGACTCAGTTGGTCTTTTCTGTCCGTAATACTATCATTCTTAGCAATTTGCCAATCGGTTTGATTTCCATCCAGTTATGTATAGGTTGACTATTATTTCTCATTTCCAATAATTCCGACATGGAACGGGATTCAACACAGGCAAATTTATTTTACTTCAAATAGGTTACTACGAAGGCGGAAGAGGATCTAATTTTATTTGTACGGGTTACCTTTCTCCAATATAGCCTCCGCGATAACCGAGAATATTATAGGGAGAAGTTTAGCCAGTTTAATAGTTTCTAAAATGGTGATACTTACATTGTGTCAGATAAATTTTCCAACGACTCTACGTGATCGGCGATAGAGTGAAACAGCAAAGTGAACTTGTGTTTATGCTGAAGTCGTTCAAAATATATTAAGTTCATTGGAAAATTGTTTTATACGTTATAACCTGATTATTACAATCGTGACTTCCAGTATTCTTGGAGTAATTTTACTGAAATAGAGCAATTACTAATACTCATAATTGTTGAATGTTACGATTAACATGTTATTGAAGTTCTTTTTCCAAGATCTTAAGTTCAATGCAAAATCTAAATTTGTCACCCGAGAGCATTGTGTTGACCGACCCAAGGGTTGTATCGCAACTTTGGCTACAGGCCAGCCAATTATAAAGTCTGTGCGTCAGTAAGGAAGCGATAAATAGAGCCGTTAGAGGCTGCCACTCTGCTAATTAAACTTGATAGTTAGTCGCATGGAAGGAATAAGTTCTACTTCCGTTACAGAGTAATTGAATCCATTATTTACTAACCATAAATACGTAATCAACAAAACTAATAATTTTTTATGATTTAATGTGTCGAACGCGAACAACTGCTTATTTTTAAGAAAAAATGATAAACTTAAATTTTATTTCATCTCAGATGAAACTAATTTAGCATAATTTAATTAAAAGAATGGTGCAACATTTTGTATTAATTTATTGATTACTTTTAAACTTGAATTTCAGAGCTTTCGACCTTTGTCAACTTACTTACTTAAAATTACATTATCTCATTCATTTAGCATGTGAAACTTGTTTGGATATTTGACGTGCGGTGTTCGATTATCTGTAGTGAGGAGGAGAGTGAAGTAGACGAAAGGAATGAAAGTGTGATCAACAAAATATAAAAGACAAATAACGAAGTGAGCGTGATATATTGAAATATTGAAAACAAAGGTAACCGTAAATAAAAAACACCGTTGCGATACGAGAACTGGAAATCAAATGAAAACGTAGAAAATAATAAAAGGGAAAAGAAAACTGTACCTCCGATGCTACAAAGTATTCGTATTGAGAAAAGTAAATTGGAGTTTATTCATTTAATACAAACAATAGTTTTATATATTGCATTTACCTTATATTTTGTTTACAAAATATTCATTATACTTAAATTCCTTTGACAACGTCAATTCTCATAATAATATCACGTAAAAATAAACACGGAGCATAGAAAGTAATCAATCGTTTGGAATAAATTGTTAGTATGTGATTTTGCCATTGAATTTTCAGCCAACGTAAAACATTATGCGCTTTAATATGAATAACTATAAAACTTAATGTCAAAAATATATTTTATCTAATAAATACACATTATCTGTCACAAATGTAACTTTTATATAGAAGAAAATTCTTAAAAAATGTTCATGCATCTTAATTTCAAAGAAGTAGTTTTGGTTTCATGTTAAACCTTTTTTCGGGAACTTACAAGAAACGCTCACAGAATAATATTTTTATCATAATTGTAAGCTACAAGACAAAATCCCTCTGTTTAACTTCATTACGATATCAACGTACGTGATATAATCTCGTAAGCTACCAGAAATTGTGCCCTAGAACCCAGATTATGAAATAATAAATTAGGAACTGTAATTTGAAATTCAGGGCCATGCCATGTGTCCTAAATTTCCCAATATATTGATTCGTCGTCGAAGTTGCACAACGAAATATTCGCAATATTCGAAGAGTAGGAATTCAGGTTCCTATCGACCCAAATGTCAGGTAACAACATTTACAAAAATTATATGGTAATATCTGAAAGAAATGGAGTGTAATTTGTGCCGTAGGTTATGTTAACATAAGCCAAAATAAAGGAAATTTTTTTATGAAACAACAAATTTACTTAAATAGTTCATTTAAATTCCTTGCTAACAAAAAAGTTAATTATATTTATGAATCAGTATGTAAAATTTTATAATTATAATGATTTATCGATTATATCAATTGCACAAACATTGTAAATGAAGGATGTATACTTAAGTGTATGAATGAATTTATTTTTGTGGGGCTTAATTAAAGTGTAAGCTATTTAACATATTTAACCTTGCGCTTGGGTTTTATTTTCCGTTTAGCGAATCTGAAAACATGCTTTTTGTTCCTAATTTGTGAAATAAAATAATTTAAATAATTAATTAAGAATTTACAATTGAAAATGAGCTGAATCATTTTGGAATATTCATCTCACCTTGCCTGAGGTTGTAAATGTTTATAAACGTTGCTTCCCGGGGATGCATTCGGGCGAATTATTTGTAATTACAAGCGAGAGATAAAGAGAGTTTAATGTGAAATAAAACTTTCACGATGTTAACTGGAAAGCCCCTTAAGCATTACAGCTTGAAAATTAAGATACGTGTCTGAAGTTTAAAGTTTACTTATAAGAATACAAGCAGAATAACAGATCAGACTAAGGAAGGATTTATTAATGAATTTACATGTTGCAGTCATCGTAATGTCGTACGCAATTTTCACTGGTTTAATTATCTGATTGCTCATATTTCATTAAATCTAATCCGTTGCTATCAATCAAGGTCAGGTTACTGAATAAATAGCCAGATTCAGTTACTTTGCCATTACACAGATCAAGTCATATATTTCAGATACTTATAGATTAATCGTGAACTCTGAAAGAAGTTTTTAATTTGAACAGCATTCATGGGAATAAATGTATGCGTTAATCAAGACTACCATAAATATTTCTATTATGCTCATTACCTGAGAAAAATAAGGCCGAACCGCGGCGAGAATTTTTCTTTTGTCACAGAGAAATATGAATCCTGGAAATGAAACCGTTAGCATTGAGGTGTACTGGTGCTAAAACACACAGGATCTCTTTTATAGTTCAGCGCATATTTTTATGGAAATGTATTGTATAAAAACTGAATTCAGCTTGGTACGGTTAAAGTTAACCTGCTGTTTCTTCGCCGTCTCTAGAATAAAATTTCAATCAGTATGTTTGCCTTTGTAATCGTCCCTGAAATTGCAACACATTGGTTAAAATATCATTTCCTTTTATTAAATATTCTCGGCTAATCTACTGGGTAAATTCACAGTTTAAACTCAACGTTTCGGTAAAAATTCATCTCTGCCGTCATCGGGGTCATCGTGTTTACGTTATTTGAATATTATTTCCTACCAATCAGTCAGGTATGTGAAGAAATATAAATTTTTACTGTATGACCTACAGGTGTGAAAAATCTAACAAGACGGTCGAATATATTACAAATTAAGTAGGATGTCTGAAAATTTTTTTTTTCTAGAAGTGAGGGTCATGAAAATGAATAGTGACTTATTTGTAATTACTCTTCCACATATCAGTTGGCTTCACTCGTGATGTAAGCTACAAAACTCAGACTTTACCTTGCAACTTAATTTTTTTATTTCATTACTTGCATAATTTTTAAGCACGTTTATATACATTTCTTTACGTAAAGGGCGCATACCTTTTACAAAGCTTGGAATTTAATTTTAAACAGCGTATTTATATAGAAAGATCCCCTTCTTTATATGAAGCAAAGTATTACTGCCGGCCTTCTTCGTGTTAGGTAGCATGTAAGGAAAATATATGTCTCTGAGAAAGCAATTTTCTTTCACAAGCAGCAGACATTCCTTTATTAAGTCGCGCGTTATTCATTTGAAATGGAAGGGTCATGTGTGAAGAACTCTGTAGCGAAGGATAAGAAGGAATATTTCAGTTCCCAGTAGTGCTAAGAATGTTGCAAGAAACAGAATTTAATAAAACTGTAGATACTGTATCTCAACTGCGCATGACTGGTTTCTATATTAAGGGCGTCGTTACGAAAGGAAAAGTGAAATTACAAGGGGACGGTATGTTAGAGAAAAACGTTAATTTTATTCTCACATTAAAATTATTTAATGTATGGACCACATACTAATGTTATGTCAGTCAACGTTACTAGTATCGTTGTTCAATCGAAATTAAGTGATCAAGAAATTATAAAAATAATTTTTAAGCATACGTCGATTATGCTTCTTGGTCAAAAGAGTAAATTGTTATTTTCAATGGCAGTAAACGATTGATTTATTATATAAGACAATACAAAGGTCAATTTCCATAAAATGGCAACATGCAATTATAGTCTTCTATCATTTTATTATTAGGAAAGAAAACATTGATTAAGTCCCTTTTTTTACAAGTTCATTCTAAAGATAAAGATAGCCGAAAAATCTACGTGTTCAAAAAACTATTCCAAGATTTTCCATTAACCATGAATACATATTTGACCTGGGGAATTGCCTTGTTTTTTGTGTTATAATTTATTATTGCCCAGCATCACTGCCTCAAGGTCTAGGTCTAGGACCTGGATTTTTTTGTGTATGTTGAGTTCCAAGACTGAATAATCCCGACTAAAAGGAAGCAAGTTCCCTAATTCGAAACGTCGCTAAAACATAGTAGTAAACAGGATTAAAAAATAAGCTACGGTAAATGACGCATCTAGCGTCGTAATATAAATTAAAACAAGTTCAATCATTAAATATTATTATTATTAAATGTACAGATTTACATTAATTTAATATTAATATGAATAACTGCTCAATGATTCTTACATTTGACATTAACTTATATAATTGAAATTGCATTAATAAAATTATGGTATTAACTGAATAGCATCTCTACTGCTTGAAATTTTTTCTGTCAGATAATTATAAAGTAAGTAATGTTATAAATAGTACAAGTATTCCATAAAACAATTAATAAAACATCCATAATAGTGAGAAATTAATTAGAATAAAAATATTTAGAATATATTAATGACAATATATTGCTTTAATATTCGAACCTCTTCAGGGGGAAATAAAAATCATTATAAATAACTTATTTCATTAGATATAAACTTTTGTAGACGAAATGTGGGTGTCTGACAGATCTACTTAAATTTGCACCTGTGAAAGATATAAGATAGAAAGTAAACGTCACGATATTGTGATTTATGAGTTATAAATTTTGTTAATAAAATTTATATCTGATTGTTTTTAGTGTTGCACTTATTTATTTACAATGAAGTCAAATAAATGCGCTATTTCATAAAATATATGAGATAGTGTATAAATTTGATTTAAACCTTTCTTTTTATTAAGGAAACGATTTTTCCAAGTGAACAAAACTGACACGTATTAAATATATTGACATTAATCTGTCAAACATGTCTAACCACAAAATATTCCTATATGGACGTAGACTTTCAGTTGTATTATTGTTCTGACTGTAATCCCAATTGGTTTGACATGACGTTTAAAAAGCGAGAAATATCCTTCAAAAAATGAAACATTGATTGGAATTTTTAAACAATACCGTTGTATTCAGTAGGTTTAGCATTGTTTTCCTTTCACATTCCGTATTTTAGGAAACACATATAGAATGCAAGAACTGTATTTGTTTATAGTGCTCATTTGTAAATGGAGTATTTAGTCAAATGAGTCTGTAAAAGAATTTGAATATTATTAAACAATTGATGAAGTTTTACAGACCTTTATTATAAAATTCTTCCTTCCACAACAATGTCAAAACATAACAAATTTCATCAGAAGTCCAACAATATGGTAGAGATTTGAGGACGCAAGTAACAATGTATAGTTTGGTAATAATTACGTGTGGGAAAGGAGGTGAAGTGTTCCCTGGGATCTCTACCATATTGTTGGACTTATAATGAAATTTTTGTTATGTTTTAACATTGTTGTGGGAGGAAAAACCTTGAAGAATGCATAAAAACATGCCGAAACGTTATTATAAGTAAATTTTATTATAAAAGTCTGTAAAAGGTTATCAATTGTTTAATAATATACAACAGATGTTACATTTAAACCTTTAGAATTTGAATATATTTTACAAATAGTATTATGCAGCTTTTAAATGTATTTTTTTTATAAATATTCTTTTTGTGGAGGAATACGTTTACCCATGACATGATCGAAAATCATTTCTTAATAAGTAATTTTTTTTGAGAAGTAACAATATAATTGGCGTCATTACAAATGACGTTAAAATTATATTATTTAAAGGGAATCATTTCAATAATTAGTACAATAGAAACACACTTTACTAATCTTATTCTTAAGCAACCTCTTTAGACACTTCTTGTTTATAGCCTTATTTTGTTACTGAAGGTTTTCGTAATCCTGATGAGATGGATGAAACATTCTACTAGTAATAATTGTGCGAGTAATTAGTGTCTTTATTATTCCTTTTAAACTGACTCTTTGGATATTATTAACTAGCGTAATAAATATAATAAATTAATATAAATATATTATTAGCTCTCGAAGAAGACTTAAATGTGACGTTTCTAAGAAAATATATTTAAACATTAGCTGGCTACCCAGCGTTGTCCGGGTATCCATTTATTTTAGACTGCTACAGGATTTAATTTGGCTGTAAATTTTTGTCAAAATGAGATTAAAGCATCAGTGAGAGCGTCACATTTTTGAAAATTTCTTTCCACGCCTCCTACTTTATGAGAGCTGAATTCCACAATAATCACCGCGATGTCCCAGAATATTAATGGAATAAACTTCATTTCTTGAATATCGAATTAATCGATAAATAATTCACTCAGACTGCACACAATCACAATACACGGAAAATATAAGTAATCAGCAATCCGTAGTGTCGAAATAATGCCAAGCTACGACTCAATAAACTTGAACATGAATTGACGCGTAAGTCTAACGGCACAGTTTATTGAAACGGTCAGGCTGAAAAATTGGTATTACATGCTTTTTTATGTGACATATCCAGAAAATGAAACAAAAATTTCTTGATCACGACTACAATGACAACTTCAGGATTCAACTTTAGGTAAGAACCATCCAGGTCATTCGATAAATAAAAATAATAAATTTCACCAAAACCGATCGAGCTGTTTAAGGAGGAGAATTACGAACACACAAACACTGGAGTTTTATATATAAAAATATTTGTTTCATATATTTTATATTTATGAGCCCGAAAACCTTATCTTTGGCTGAAGACGTTTAATGGATATGAACCTTATCTGTAATAATAACAAATGTACGTAATTTAATTTTAAAATATTGAGGTTAAGAACCTGGAACAGATATAATTTAGTTGTTCTTGCTTGTTTTGGACGCAGAGTTTTAATTAATTACATTAAAAAACCAAATATTTAAGCCTTAACAGTCGGTTGTTTAATTTTTAACGAGTTCTTCGATATTTTCTGAAACTTTAGAGTATGAATTACGAGATAAAGATATCGTTAGTTATGAAATGTAAATCGTGCAAAACACTGTGTTATATTTGAAAATTGTACTACATTTTCAGCACGGTGGAACATGATTTACGTTCGTTTCGAATGTGACGAGCAATAACCCACTTAGTAATTTATTCACTGAATCTCTTTTGGTTCCGCTATATTCGATCAAAACGATTTGAAAGGTGAAATAATGTTGAACCATAAAGTGTATTTAATTGATATGAGGGAAGTTAATTAGTTTTGCTAATTGCATTCATTTCAGCTGGATGTAAATTGGCCGCGGTTTCCCACAGACCGAAATACGGAATTAAATATGTTGTGTTGGAAGAGCATTGATATGATTGATAGGCTGAAATACATATTAAACAGCTTCACTGAGAAATCTAGAATGTTTGAAATAGTGATAAAATGGGTTAATTTCGCCTAATTGCGTGAGAAAAGAAACGCATTTGTGCATTCTATAAATAAATGTAATTATTGAAAATTTGTCTAAGTTACTTATTTAAATATAAATGTAAAGAATCAAGCGTGTTATATTAACAATATTGTTGTTCAATGAAAAAAAATTACCATGAAGAGTACCTAATAAATACTGCACATTATTTAGAAAACGACTGCAACTCCATTTAAAAATGAATTTTTTATTTACCTCTATAATGAGTTCTGTAGTTTAAGTAATGCTTTACAACCTAAAAATAAAAACATACAAAAATTTATCTCATAAAAAATTTCAGTTTGTTTATATAATATAAAAGCGGGATTCCATTTCCAGAACAATTTTTTGTGTAATTTCGTCAAATTCGATGTCATATACCGGTGACATTTCTGAGCGGCGGTTCACCGAATATAATGTCCCGGGGCGCAAAGTTCGCAGTTCGCGTTTTTCGAAGCACAAGAAATGTAGAGAAGAAAAAAAATGAATTAAAAGAAAATCGAAATTCATTTCACGTTGCGAACTACTGGGTCGTCTAAACAGAGAGATTTACTGTCATTTCCGCGGATGTTAAATTTATGATTCGCCGACATTTAATTCAGTCACTGAAGTTCAGTGGACGATTATCAGATATCTGTTTTAAGGAGAATGATTTAACACCGGATATAAACGTGTTATGTTAGCACTCCAGATTGACACCTGCTGTGGTCTCTGATTCGAATATGTAGGCACATAGATGTTTGTCTCTCACTCTCATAACTAGTATCATCAATCAAATTTACAGAACTCTCGGTGTCGCGTCGCACGTTCGTGTGACACATTTAGTTTGTCACATCCAAACGCAGGGCGAGGGAAAGAAAACCGCAACCGTAAAAATAACCCAAGAAACGAAACTGAACTCCAGTATTTCTAAATAAATCGAGAACTTTCCACAAAAGTCACAGAATCAAATGAATAAACAAATAAATTTTGTACCATAATAATTTACATTTAATTACTATTTTAATATAAATAATGCCTGTATTTCTAACAACTAATATTGTCTATTCGTGAAATAAATATGTTAGAAGGCAGTTAGCAGTAATTATAATTGAAGGACAAGAAAAGAGGCAGAAATCAAGAAAAGAGTAAGACAAGGATGCAGTCTGTCTTTCATGCTCTCTAACATATCGTGACGCGCATAAATTTTCGTATATACTTTATTTTATTTATCTAAAATAATTTACAGTGTTAAGCATTCTGTACGAAGTTTCCATAGAGGACAGATCCTGAGATGTTCGCAAGGCACCTTTCTGGTGTAAGTCCGGTAAACAAACACAGTCATAAACGTGAAGCCTGACAGGCGTCTGAGGAATTTCAGCCTTCTGTCTGAAATTATTTTGTGACTCGGTAAAAAACCCAGGTCAGCAAGGTGGTTGGCCAAACAGATGGGAATTTTTGTTGTGGACGGGTAGAGACGCCAACTCCATTGGCTCTGAGGAAGATAGAAAATGTGGGGAGACCAATGTGGATTTTAGGACAGGGTATTTAGAGGAGGAAAAGACCTCGAAAAGAGAGTTGGGGATGAGAGGTCAGAAAGAAGCTAGTGAAACGGAAAGTCGGACTGGTTGGTTGCAAGGAGTCAGAGAGGAAAGGCGATCTAGCTCCAAGTGTCACGAGGAAAATAAAGTGGAGACACGTTTCCTGAACCACATCAGAGGCCTGTCTACTTCACATACCGACTCGGAAGCTGCCTTTGCGTTGAGTCCAGGATTGCCGGTCAACCAGGAGACTAGGGGAGGATGAATGCTTTGCTATGCGTATAAACACGTCATACAGTAGATTAAATTTTCTAGTCTCTTGCTATTTTATTTCTTTGGATAGGGCTCAGCTGGCAAATAAAATTTAATTAAAATTAATTAATTTCTAAAATTTTAATATTTTTAATCTTTTACATTAGTTAATAATAAAACTGTTTTAAATGTGAAATTTGATATGCACCCACCCATTTTAATATACACTCATTTCCATAATAAATTTAAAAAATAATAAAACCAGTTCACATTATGTATAGACCGGGCGATGATAAAGTTAAAAAGGAATATAGAAAAGGAAACATGTTGCTAAGAAAAGAAATAAAATCCCTACCGTTTTCCGATGATATTGTAGTATTAGTGGAGTCAGAAGAGACTTGGAAAAGGTAATAAATGGCATGAACGTGGTCCCGGAGAAAGATAACATGAGGATTAATAGAGGAGAGCCAAGAAAACAAATAATGAAGTTTACAAACTTCACTGTATAAAATAAATTAAACTTTTCATTGTCTATTAACATAAATTAAATTTAAAAATCAAATCAAAGATTAACACGGGTTTATCCTCACATACTAAATCGTATCAGCATGAGTTTGAATTCACAATACGCAAAATATTACATAAAAATTAATCCAGATTTAACGTTAGATTTTCTGAAGCTATCTTTATTAATCTTGAACGTGGCAATTTGGTTAACTTTAAAAATGAGAGTTCCGAAATCGAAACATATTCTGAAAATTTGATCAATTCTTTCAAACGTACAATGTATTTAGGCATTATGAGTTTATAAGTTACCGGTTAAGTCCGCCTGATGTTATTATGATCTATCACGCTCTCTCTATATACATAACGTAATATGATCTATTGAGATATTTATTTACTTGTATAAATTAGGTTTTTTCTCTGATTATTGTACATATAGGGGTTATTATATTTATTGTTTTTGTTCTAAGACACTATGTCGAAAGCTCCTGATGTATAATTAAAAAATAAACAAGTGAGACTCAATTTGTTTTTTTTTCAATTTACAAATTGGATAATTAACATAATTCTGTTCCATAAAATTTTTATCGTGTACATTGTTTTCTGTTTAGATACTCAAACGCAATTACAAATATATTTAGCGTACTTGAATGGAACTTCTTGAATACGTAAAAATAAATACTTCGTTTAATGTTCGTCAGCCCTTGAATATGGTTAACTCGATTACATATCTTTGTGTTTTTCTTCCAATATTGCACACCAATATCTTCCGGAGAAGGAAAAGCCTCCGCACATAAAATATCGACAACGTCGTTTGAGTCAACACCAAACGCGACCTCTGTGTAAATACAACAGGCACTTAGAGAAAATCACTCTCTCCGTATCACTGATTTCAGTAAAAATACTTACGTGGTTTTTTTCCCCATCATAATGTGTAATATTTGTGCACTTAATTATTGCAGTCGTCAGTTCATTGAACATCTGGTTTTGATTATTAGATATTTCATAGAAATAAACTATGCTCGCTACTTTTTTTGGGGGGGAAGTAAAAAATAATTGACGCATTTTATTTCATGTATGTTTGCATTTTCCAATCAACGGTACACGATTATGATGAGGCTATGATTGGAAGCAGCTGAATGGAAGTTATAATTATCGATGGAGGAATTTGTTTCATGTAGTAGGAGATAGAAACAGTTGATTCTGCCAAACAAATAAATTTTATTTTATGAATTCATGTAAAAACAGGGCAATTAAGTTTCGAATTTTTAAAAATGAATTAGACAAACGTTTTTTTTCTTTTTTGATGAGAAATTATTTGAAAGCTACAAGAAATGAACGAATTGAGCAAGATTATGATTAAATTATATAATTTACAGAACCAAACTAAATATGACACTTGAGCTGATGTATGACCCTCATCATTAGAAATGAAAATGAAGTGATGGCACAGCGGGTGGACAGGGAGCAAGTTTCTTTCAGGTTCAGGGAGACAGTGAAAGTCGTAAAGAAGGAACTCGTTGGAGCGTCAGGCACAGGCCAAAATACAAGCCATATGTCTCTTTTTACGGCTGATCGGGCTGTCGAGCTCCCAATACAGACGCATTTCCTTCGCACTTCTCGTGCATCTGCAAACTTAGTATGCTTCAAATATCTTTATTGAGATGTGTACTGCAAATGTGATGGATTATGTAATTACGGTTTCATTAAATAAATGAAATCACATTAATTATTTTTCATTTACATATGGTAGACAGTTCTTTTTTAAAATACCGTGTAATAATTTATGCTTTTCCTAAGCATATTCCGTGCATGTACCCGGGTGAAATTTCGTTCTCTGTGTACGTTTTGAACAGACTGAAACGCAAAATCAATATTCCTCTCACACATTCGGACCGTAAACTGATGGATGTCCTCGGGGATCCAGCACCGCTCTCCATTTCCGCAACACAATTATACTGTAATTAGGCAACACCGCATTACCTGACATCGAGCTAACCACGAAATGGATTAAACGAAATCCAAAGAATTAGCACAGCACAGCTTTATATTGGTCTTCAATCTTCCCGTCAAACGTTCCATCAATTAACTCCCTTGAATACATAATTTTGCGTTAGTGAATAAAAATACAAATCATACGTATGAAGTGAAAATTAATAATCATGGTTATTATCTACAGGTTTCATATTCTTAAATTTATTAAATGATTCTGAAGATTAGTAAAGTATTTATTGTTCCATTATTGCTGAGAAGAAGTTAAAGTAAACCATTTGAGAAAGCGCTTACATTTAATTCTGATAAGATACTAATTCATTCAAAAATTTAAAACAGTTACTTTTATAGTCATATATTATGAAATTATGTGTAATTAAATAGATAAATCTTATAAGGGCTAGAATCTCTATGTTAATATCCCCTTTAAATGGGTAATACAGCAATTGCATAGCAATACAAAAATGATTATTACTGTGACTATTTATTCTTTGGTATTAGCTTTAAAATGTTTTTGGAGGAAATTCGCATGTTGTTTCGAACATAAAAAATAGTAGGACTAGAATTAAAACCTTATAAATATAATATCCAAATCAATATAATTCTTATCAAGTTCTTTCTCAGAGGGTGAGGTGTTACATATGGGTAACTTAAGTTGGGAATTCTCCATTCAAGTATTAAAGGATTTGAACAGTGGGATGTGGAAAGAAGGGAGTAAAGTAGTTAAAGCGTAAATAGGAATGAGTATCTCTAAATATCATATTGATATTAAGTGAATTTTTTTAAAAAAGTATAATGATTTTACCTTAGATAAATAAATGAAATACACGATTTTTGACTAATGAATTTCCTCATAAAAGTCCATGTAAACCTTTTTCATTCAGAAAAACAAAAATATTTATTTTAGAAATTTGAAATAATTTAATAAGTTGTTATTCTTCCTTAAGGTAATCTAAGTTTAAAGAACAATATAGTAAGGTATTATTAAATATTATATGTTGTATTTCATAATTATTGGTAATGCAACGGGACTCCAATTGAACGTCAGTAGGTCAAAAGGTCAAAGGGAATATCAGAGCAACTATTTTGTGGCTTACTAAAACTCTTCTTCTGATTGCAGTTTTTGCTACATAGGACAAAGCAAAAGGTCTCTTAATATCCGTATCAAAGGACACAACTCCGATATTAAAGTTATCAGTGAGAAACATTCTGTAGTCTCCAAAAATATAATCAATTTTAAATATAGAATTGTTTGGCAAAATTTTGAGATTTAGATGTAGTTCGATTACATTGGAATTTTAAAGATAAATATGCGGAATTAATTGACTTTGAGCAGAGAGGATCCTGTAGTGCAACTGAATACTGCTTGTTTCCATATTCTTGGCAAAGAACTTGGAATGGCACATTTGTTAAAAGGTATGTAAAGATTATTCATTTCTAGATTCAATAAATTATTTGGTTGCAAGCCACGATTTTTAACGCTGAGAGAAAGAGTAGACATTTTTTTACGTGACACTTTATGAGGCCAACAGCGGTTTGGTTCTCATAACAATGTGCCGGACGTATGTTAAGTTAAAGTAATTTTTAATTTGGAAATTTATTATTACAGTACTCTTCCAGAATTATGTCCGAAATTATACTCATACAACATTTCTGCCATAAACGTACAGACTGAAACGGAAAATTCAACAGTGACAATGCTCCCAAATTTTTGTACTAACGTCTCTGCATTTGTACTATCTTTACGCTTAAACTCTGCTCCTGAGTTCGTTACATGGTTGATAGTGTTTGTCGCTCACATTTTTTCATCACCTGACGATAGCCACAAGGGTAGCAAAACCGTTGTGTGGTAATTACTTTCTCTCTAATTTATTGTATGCATTTTGGCTATTTCTATTGTAAATTGTGGACTTCGAACACAGACGTTTGCTTTTTAACTTTTCGTAAAATTGTGTTTATAAGAATGAGTCCAATCGACGTTGAAAAATTAACGCAGAATTTGTAAGCCAACAGCTGCAAAAATATATTTCGCCATTGTCTGCTGGCTATTTGTTAACTGTTGACGTTTTAATTTGGAGCTGTGTACGGGACACGGAGTTGAGCTCCGGCATCGATAGAGCGCCATTACTAGCTGCTAATGGATGTCGCGCCAAATGAGCAATGAGTTCACACTCCGGTTGTTGGGTTTGGCCATCGCCGAGTGTGCAAACTTGTGATAGTAGGACCCCCAAACTGGTAGCAATGTCCATTATTATCCTGTGAGCCCGGGGTGATTTACTGGCGAAGACAACTTGTACGGGAACTGCTTGATATATGAGGCGCTCAGCGGCTGTGCTGCAATGAAACTGTAGTTTGTGGCAAGCTCACCTCTTTATTTTATGACAGAAACTCATTTTAGAGCTACATTTAAATGGGCTAATACGTAATGTTTTCTTTAGTAAAAAACGTTGTTCCTAAAACGGTGGTGGAATAATTCAAAGTTGTGACGTTCCTCGTAACAAAATCTCCAGGCCGCATAAAAAGCAGCCGGGAATCGTTGAAACACTTAATGTGAGCTCAATTATTATGAATATTACATGACGTAATAGTATTTGTGTCACGCTCTAGTCAGGAAACTCAAGTCCGAACTGAATGATTGAATCTATCTAAATAATTTACCGAGTGGACATTAAAAATTTAGGAGTAATTATAAATAAGTAATATCTGTGAAAAAAGTACTTTATTCCGCGGTGTATTCATTGAGTAAACAGCTGTTCAGAATTCCACACAGGCAGTCGTCCGCCATTTTAGTTATATTTAACAACCAACGTTAACTGCTAAGCAGTGTATAAAAGCCATTAGGGCTGTCTATAGACAATACCAATTATTATTGAAAAATACTTTTACACAGTCTCAATTTTATTAATTCTTCAGACTAAAAGCTTTCATAATTTGTCATTTTCGTTGTGTTAATTTGGATTACATTTAAAACATGATTATATATAATTAAATATACGCTTAAATAGCACATGACTTTAATTTTTCGTAGTTAAGCTAAATATTTGTTAATTTATAAATAGATCTAATTTTTAATTAAATAATAAATATTCAATTTAATTGTGAAAAGTTTAAATTGTTAAGTATGCACAAAGTAATTAAACGTAGCATTTTTGTATGTGTTTAAATAAATAAATATATATATATATTATAACTGAATATAAATTCACAGAATGTGAATGACTAATTTCGAAAGTTTTTAATGTGAAGAATTAATAAATTGGAGATGAAAAACAGTCCAATTATCCTCAAATAATGTTTCGGTAAAAACTGTATTTTCCCTAATTGCAAGCATTAATCAACATGCCTCTCCGACTTTACGGAATATAATAGTTCTAATATGTTTCCGACGATTATAAAATACAACGTAAGAATGTTATTAACAGTAAAGGAAGAAATATGAGAGTAGCTTGTTGTCAATCAGTTCCTAGGCGACTTTATAGTAAATCATAAATTAGAGCATAGTCCAACTCGTATAAGTAGACTGTAGAAATCTTCCAGAAATTCTCTATTTCTGATTTCTTTTGTGGGTTCAATGGGCTCCAAATTTTGTCTCTGTTCATAATATCTTATTTCTTCGTATTCTTTTCTTAACTATATTTAATCACCATAAACATTTTTCATAAAACGTTTATTTAATAGAACAACAAAGTTGTTGCATATATTTGTACCTTCTTTAAATTTTCCTACTGTATTATTCATACAGACTGTCTATGAATATTACCTGTTATTTTCTATGGTAACAAAATGTCAAAATTATTGATTAATGTGATTTTACTTATCATATGAACTTATAAATCTGTTAATTATAAATTATAAGTAGTGTATGGAAAATAGGTCTAAATGACAAATTTCTATAATTTGTTTCGGGAAACTACTGTCTTATTTTTTCATAGATTTTTATGAACAAAAAATGCGTTCTTAACAAAATAATAATGTTCATAATTCATGTATAACAACTTGAAACATGAAGAGGGAACAAGTATCTACAGAATCATTGTTGTGCTGTTAAATCAATATACTGTGAAACAATTTATCTGTTTGTAGGGTACAAAAAAGAATTACTTAACTACAGATTCTGATAGTAATTCTCATATACTCACACTAGCCTTAAGTAAGGACAATTAATTTTAGGAGAGCCTGAACGCGTATAATTTTTTATTGTATGACGATAAAAGAGGAATTTATAAAAATTTCTAATACATATTGTTACAGAACGAAAATATTTACTTATTTATAGTATAATAACTGTTATGCATAGAAGTTGGCATCCAAAGAAAGTATGACTATTTCTATTGTAATTTTTAACTCAATAATGCTAATACGTTTTATAAGGAGACTGACTTTTCGTCACTTTTGCCGGGAAACAGGTGAATCGGGTAATCTGCTTCGTAAGAGAAACGGGTAACAATACTAAGCCATGGGACGCATTTGATGATTTTACTGATCAAGGGAGAGAAATAGCAAGTAGAGTAGAAATAGGATGTGCAGTAGTCCGCTTGTAGTGGAGATATTCACATTTTACACGAACCTTTAATAGGGTTACTTCGTTGTGTACATTCTATTTTGACAATATAGACGCTAGAAAATGTATTGTGTTAAGTTATGGATACGTTGCTCATCTAAAACCTCATCCATTAAAACTAGGGGATGATACGTAAGGGGTATGGATAAGTGACCCTAGATGATGTCCACATGTCGCGTTCATAAGAATGTAATGAATATATTTAAAAATGGTTATAGCCACCTTCCAACGACTATGTTCGCAGAAAACAATACTCCACCTTACTTCACTGTTGTTTGCGTTTGAAATATTTCATCAGTGACGGACACTGCGTAGAAGTTCAAAGGAAAATCACACAAACGTTTTCAGTGTTTCAGCCATTGTGTGTTTACAATCCTGGAAACCCTACTTTCTTTGAAGCTTAGTTGCGTTGGTCAATATAATTGCGGTTCATAATTTTAAAATTGAATTATAGTTCGTGTTTTTTTGGATTAGGTTGCATTTGAAGTATTATTTTCGTTTCTAAATTATTAATTTTATTATTGTTTTGTAGTTTTTTATGTGTTTTGAGTGTGATGAAAGCGCCAGGCCTACCGTTGGCTCAATTTGGCCGTCTCGCCGTGCGAACCTGTCTTCTGCTCCAGGACGCAATCTCCGCGCGCCACTACCTTCGCGGAACGATCGCAATTCTACGCAGCTGTTGGGAGGGACAACGGCTGCTTCTCACTGGGATTGTCAGAAAGATGCCTCAAACCTCGGACTAGGAACGGCCCCCTATAATCAAATCTGCGTCCTCACGAATCCTTCACACAGAATCAATACTCCGAAAATATACTCTTTTACTGTTAATCGGAGTAGTAGATTTTATTCAATTTCTACCACGGTTCTTCCTCACATTTGATACTATTCAGGTACGATTAAGTTTCTTCGTGCTTTTGAAATTTTGAAGTATGCAATTTAAAATTAATTTTTACAAAAACGTAATGGTCCAAATATAAAATTTCTCGAGCAGGACTGTATCCACGAACAGTTAAATTTTGATAATTCTAATTTGAAATGGGAAATGAAGAGAAATACTAGTGGTTGAATTTGCTTTATACGCTTTTCAGCTAATTAGTGAAGCGTAACGAAATGTTGAAATTACTGAAGCTCATTTTCGTAAATTTTATAATTATTTAACGAAAAGCTTGGTGAGGAATGTATATTGAACCAAAATTACATATGATTAATTGTACCGCATAACCCTGGATATATTGTAAGATTTGTTCAGAATTTCCCAATTTACAACTTGTAAATGTATAGTGTTCAAAGAAACGGAATTATTTAACTGTAAAAATTCTTCTTTTACATTTTTGAAATGAAAATTTATGACGACATTTTAAAAGATCGTCTTTGTTGTTGTTGTTATGGTATTCAGTCCTAAGACTCGTCTGATGCAACCGTCCATGCTAACCTATCTAGCGCTTCCACATAACTACCACATGCCACATCCTCCCTAATCTGCTTAATGCATTCCATTATTCGTCTCCCTCTTCTGTTCTCACCCCCCACACTGCCCTATAATGCTAATTACACATGACCCTCATGTCTTAAAACGTGGCCTATTAATCTTTCCCTTCTCTTGGTCAACGTACTCCAAATTGTTCCCTCTTCCCATTATTCTATTTATAACTTGCTGGTTAGCAACCCTATCCACCCATCTGATTTTCACCTTTTATTCTTTTCCTGTTTGCAATTGCTATCGTCCACGTTTCGCACCCACATAACGCCACACTCCACGCGAACATTTTTAGTAATGATTTCCTAATTTTCATACTAAAAAAAAGATGTTTTCTTCATTCTGAATTTTTTAAATAACTAATTTATTTACTGTAATACCTTCTTTGTACTTTGATTTATATTTTCTGAGTCCGGAATAAATTTTAAAATGATTTTGAGGAGTGGCTTTTGTTTTTAGGTATTATTGATGCTCTCTTACTAACTTTCTCAGAAACTATTATTATTATGGGATAAACACACTTGTGTGTAGATATGTACATAATTTACATTCAGCCATGATCGATTAACCTCAAGGTATCTTTGGGATGGGTATCGTATCCGCAGCAATTTTTAAGAACAAAAATTGGCATTATTTAAGTGACTTTCACTGGCACTGGTTCTTAATCTGGATCTGCAGCATTTGCTCCCCAGATCTCCTCAGCCACGTTCCACGCTCCTCGAAAGCCACCACCGTTATCTTTGCTTACTAACCTCTCTCTACCACGCTTATTTGTCTCTCAGGTATAAAGGACAACAAAATTCGCATAACCATGCATATAGCCAAACTCTCCCGTCATTCGGAAGATGCAGGTTTTCAAGGGTTTTTCCTGCATCTATTTAGGTGAAACACCAGGTAGGATCCATAAACCACAGCCCGGCGACCCTAGTCAACCCTTGGCTATCTTGCTCTACCTTCCGCGTCCCCCCTTTTCAATTCATTTCCTATGCTATTAAAGGGTAGTTTCAGGATCACCCTCATGTAGCCTGTTAACTCCAAAAAAGTGACACGTTTCAATACGCTCATTCCATAACATTTAATATGTTTCTGACTTCACGTAAGTATAATTTTGGAGCTCATGTGAATTGTCATATATTTCGTGAAATATTTAAATAATTTATTTTCCGTATCGCTATAGTGAATTTAGTGCTTTGCTTTACAGGGAGTTCTGCGGACTGTCACCTTCCACGACTTATTCTGAATCTGGAGTGGTCTGCGTTTTCGTGATGACCAACATAAACATTCTGGACCATGGTGACATTCGAACCTTGGACCATTGTGTTGTTAACATTGAGACTGACGTAAACACCACAGAATAACAGCACTTGACAATATTGGATTTCACGCTATGAATTATGTCCAAACGTGTTACAAAATTTGTTTCACGTACCGATGTGACAGTAATAGGTATAAGAAACCAGATTTTTATAAACTGTAGAAGTTTAATTTTACTGTAATTGAACGATTGCCTTCGGGTCCAAAGCTGAAGCTAGTCGTAGCTCCTGCATCGCATTCATGACACTGTTCAGTATCTCGTCAAGAGAAATATTGAGCGTCGGAATCAGATGTGCCCGCAGACGATATTCTCTCCTGAGGGAAGATTTCACGCTGGAGTACATTTCACGCTCTGTCAGGAATAACAAATGTATGCGCCGAGTGTGAGAGTTGTCGTTCCCATATTCTTGCTTCATCACCTGTGGCAGATGCTACCGCCAGTTCTCTTAACCCCTCCGACAGCGAGACCATTTGTTTCACGTCCATCAAATCATTAGGATCCCGAACAAGCCCGAAATCATAATTCACCCGCGCGTGCAGAGCAGGGTTTGCATTATTTATGAATCCGTCCTCCATTTCGCAACTGGTGTAAGTCTAACTTTTATATTGCAGGCTGAGGTTCCAATTTTAAAGTCAACAACGAGCAATTAATTCATCTTATAATACTCATGCTGGTTCAGTGCTGTTCTTTATATAAATATAAAAATAATAATCATTGAAGTAATGCAAATTAAATTGAATATCTTGTGATGGAAAACAATAAACGAGGAACACGCAGAACGGCGATCACGTTCTGTTTTGTAAAATACGCAAGGAGTCATTCCAGTTTTAATTCGTTAAATTGAGGTTTTGTGGATGGGTATAGGGTTTGTGTCATGGGGATTTACACTTACACGAGCATTCCTCTTCATACCTAAGTATTTCCACTCGTATCATCAATAATTACTTCATTACTGCAATCACTTTCTATATCTACTGTCTGGCCTACAATGTACCTTCCATGATATGCCCTTACAGTTTGGGTCTCAGCCTCAAGCGTTCTTCAACGAAGTCTACTGTGCGTCATATGCTCTAAATATTTCTAATTGACACCTCTAAAAGTCAATTTTCTATTCAACGTTATTCTGTAGCAAAAAATTCAGACAGTTTAGAATCGAATACTAAGGATTATTGCTAGTGCACCGTGGTTCGTAAGGAACAGCATCATCCATCTACTTCACTAAATATTTTTAGTCACGAAATAAAATTCAAACTCTGAAAGTTTAAGTAAAGACAATAAGAAATGTTACAGCCTTTTTAAACAAAACAACACTTTTCTATCCCCAAAATAATGACAGATGATATATTATCAATATGTATTGTAAAAAAAGGCATGAAGTGTTGTCATTCAAATTTAATATCAGCTATTATAATTATGTGAAGTGTTAAGACATTACGGATACAACAATTAGATAGAATTGCAAGTTTCAGGAAGTAAAGTATATCAGATAATACCTTGTAAAACAATATTATTTTTTAATAATTAATGCTACATTAATGTAATAATTAATTATTTATGCATATTTTCTAATGTTGCTTCTAATTTTATCGTTATATAATAATGAGGGAACCGTTTATATTTAAAAAGAATTAGTAACAAAAATAATAATTTAAAAAATATATATATTGAAAAAAGACATATCAAGCTAATAAAGCAGTTAAATAGTTTATAAAGTCACTGTTTTACGGTAAAATTAGTACAAAATTCAAGTTTTAAATTTTTGGACACATTTAAAATTATTTACCAACTCAAACTTATTAGAAGAGGAAAAGACAAAATTAAAAAAGAAATATTACATAATGTTATTTCTAATATTTATTGTGGTCAAATTAATTGCGAAAAATGCTATATAGAGCAAATTAAACTTGCTCTTAGAACTCGATTGCATAAAATAATCATGAAACGTTGAGTCATAACGTTTGTACTACACTCGTGTTGAAAGTTTAGGTTCTGAGCAAAATATGTAAACAAAATATATCTGAAATGTCATTTATTAAAACGAGTGTATTGCACTAAATTATCATAACGATACCTTAAAATTGAGAAATATTTATAGTCCTTTATTTCTTACCTTTTAATATTTTCATTGTTTTTTAATTTTTTGTTTAAAGATAATAATTTATTGTTAAATTGATAGGTTGTTATAGGATAACATGAATTTAATTTTTAAATTTGGTTGTCATATGATATATGTTAATTTTTGTTTAATTCTCAATGTGTCTAATTATTACATTATTTTGTGTAACTTAAATAAACATATTTTAATTTCTCACTTTTACACATTGTTACTTTTAACTGTATATATTATGTTGTTTTTCTGTATCGTGTATCATATTTCCGATGAAGCTGTAGTCAGTCAAGGTTGGATTTTTACAGATTTGTAATCTTACCTTTTTTTTCAAAATTTCAAAATCTATAATTTAATTATTATTAATTAATAACATTTTTATTAATATTCTGATATTTTAATAATATTTTATGTAAATATATGGTATAATTTTTGTAGTAACATCTGAAGAAATGCAAAATGTGGTGAATAAACGTCGTTTAATGTTAATTAAAACCTGTGGTTAATTAATTTAAAAGCTCTTTACACCCTAGTTATTATTCAATAAGAGTAATAATTGCCGCTTGTACGTTAATTTACGATTAAATCGGATCAGCGTTTAACATTTAGTAATCCTTTGTCGACAAAGAGCATTTCTGTGAATAATACACAATAGTAGTAATTCCTCGGAGACGCAACCTCCAGACTCACAGCAGGGAATTTGTCTCCGAGCTGCGCCCACAGAACGTCAGGAAAACATTACTCGTCATGCAGGGAAAAATAAATTCACAACCCCGAAGAAAAAACAGAGAGATGAGAGCAGTCTGCTAACTCACAGCGACCCGTATTTCACCACGCACGACTCGACGGTTCGTCGTTTTAAAAGAGTCAGCGCTTTAAGTTTTTCACCTCGGGCGTCGCTATCTCCAGTAAACTATCGCACTTGTCGTTTCGACTTCTGCGATACCTTACCATGATAAATAGACCTACAGGGGTGGTACTAGCTGATAGAATAACAGTAGCACAATACAAAATCGCATAAAAATTCATTTTTGTGATTTCGTATGAAATAAATTAATTTATATTGTTGTAACTGATATTGAAACATCATAACATATAATTGCCAAGAAGTCAGTTTACAGTTATTTAAGAAAGAAAAATTACTAATCCACAATCCGTGGGGCTCATCAGGTCAGTTATTCAAATAACTTTAATTAACGGTATAACAAGGGAGTATATAGAAGAGGCGTATTAAAGTTTTCAGCCAGAGATTAGTTGTATCAGTTTAACATAAATCGATAAAACAATTGTATTTACTCTGAAACATTTTATACATTAAACTCACAAAGTATTTTCTATAAAAATATAATACTGTTACATCATTCCAATCAAAATTTTGGTTATTTGGATTTACATATTTATTGATAAATAAATGTTTATCACCAGACCGTTTCAAATTATAAACACATTCTTTAACATGAGTCTGCAATGTCCTATATAGGAATCATTGATGTCTCCAAATGAAAGTTTATGATATACATTATTTACATACGAATTGATGAAACATTCTTTGAGGTTTTTATAAGAAAATAGAAATAATGTTTTATTTTATAGATGATATAAATGTTCAGTGACTTAAATAATACAATTGGTTGCATATTATTTATAAATGAAAGAGCGATAAAGTCATTAGGCTTGGTATTTATGAAGGGATAATTATTAATTTTGTGAAGCCTTTTGTTGTTATGAAAGATATCAGACAAAAAATTAATTATGAAAATGTCTGAACTACTTTTAAATTAATATGGAAACTTAAGTGGAATCGATTCAATAGCCAACTTGTAGACCACAGCAACCTTTTAAAATAATGAATTTTAAGCTATATATTTCGCCTCAACGAAGAAAATTAAGGGAGTGATTATATTCACTTTTGAGGGCTAAACCAAGATTTGTGGAATATAATTGTTAAACATGATGGTTAAATTGATCAACTAAACTACAAGAAACAACACCGAATATGTCATAAACATGTCTGAAAAAATAAGATGATTTGTAGTCAAAGAAATATAATTGGTGCATGAATATGAATTAAAAGTTTTTGGGTTCAATACGCAGTAAAAAACAAAAACAAACTTTTAGAATACAATATTTCTTTATTCCGTCACTCTATTTGTTCTAAAACTTTCAAAAACCAATAACAGTAATAGGTATAAAGCAGGATACGCTTGTCAAAACTTACAATTTAATCGTCCCACAGTCCTTCATAATTGAAGTTTTTTTTCTCTAAAAACTCCTGTCGCGTTAGTTTACAATAATTTCAAAACTTTGAAAATAACTCCCTTTGGGGCAATGCAATTATTGATATATTACCTGAGCGGAAGTTAGACGATGGTTCCGTATAAAACAACATTTATTCAAACTTTTAATTGGTCCCTTTCCGTAAGATGTTTATGGAATTAAATATTTTTCTATATCTTAACCATTAGGACATTCCACTAAACAGTAATTGCTCGCTATATTTTGTAATATTTAAAACTTGGTCTTAGGAGAGTTCAAATATTGCTCACGGAACAGTATTTTAACTTCCTCGAGATTGTATTTGTTATGTGGCGATACGAAGTAATTATTCAAAGTGTCCCAGTGTATTTCAATAATCTCCCACAAGTTGTGCAGCTCAAACTATTTCACTAAATTTAAACTTGATCGTGACGCCACGACGTTCATTAGACGGAATAGCTGAGGTGTAATTTGAAGATTTACCTTCCACTAAGGATAAAAACTAAATAATTTTTAAAGTAGTCAAAGCGTTTAAAGTTATTTACTTAATCGATATAAAATGGCATGTTTGTTGTAATGTGTTTTAATAAAGACCTGCTTCTAGTCCTTATTTATTTTTATTAAACATTCTTCTTCTTCTTACTATGGCATCCTAGCCCGCATTCGGACCTTTGAATACCAGGACGACTGCGGACTGTCATCGTACATGATACATTCCGAATATGGAGTGATACGTGGTCAGCGTATCGACTCTCCAACAATCTAAACCCCAGTCTCCGTGACCATGCCAGGATTCGAACCATGGACCTCTGGGTTGTGAGGCAGCAACGCTAGCCGCTACACCACAGGACGTCGTCAATACATTAGTTCGAATTAATTAATTTTAAAATCTGACATTCAGCGGTAATTTGAATTGAAATGCAATAAAAGAAAGCAAAATACAAGGATGCAGTCTGTCGCCCATGATATTTAACTGACACATATAACAGACAATGAAGTAAGTTAAAAATGAATACGGAAAGCTAATCAAAATGAAAGGAAAAGAAATTAAAACACTAAGGTTTGCCGATGATATTGTGGTATTAAGCGAGTCAAAAGAAGACTTGGAAACTATCATAAATGGCATGAACTAGACCCTGGAGGAAGATAAAGAGTTAATAGAGGAAAAACTAAAATGATGAAGCTTAGTATGGCGAATAGTGGAATGAAAAAGGCTGCTCCATTGCGATGGGACATTTTAAAGGAAGTTATGGAATTATGAATAATAACTAGGGATGGTAGAAGAATAGAAGTAAAGTAGTATAGCATAGCCAAGGAAGACTTTCACAAAAAGAGGAATTCATTTACGGCTAAATATAACTATGAATAATAAGAAAAAGAGTTAGTATAGAATTTGTCGTTACATGGGTAAGAAACGTGGATGATAGGATTTGCAGAAAGAAAAATAATAGAAGCCTTTGAAATGTGGTTCTATATCAAAACGCCGAAAAACAGCTGAGTGGATAGGATAATTAACTTGGAAATTCGAAGCAGATTAAAGGAGAGAGAACAATATGGGAGACATTTACCAAGAGAAGGCCACGTTTAGAGACATGAGGGATTTTTAAAATTTGCATCAGAGGGAAGAGTGTGGGATAAGAACAGAAGAGGTATGCCAATGATGGAATATGCTAAGATGATTAGGAAGGATGTGGGGTGTGGTAGCTATGTAGAAATTAAAGGCTTGCACAGAATAGATTAACATGGAAGGTTGCATCTGACCAGTTTTAAGACGGATTACCACAAGAACATTATTTGTTTGTCAATTTAAGGCCAAAATAAAGCCTCTCACTCAGATCATATTTAGGGTCTAACGTTAAAAAAAAAGATTTCTAAAATATAGACTGCGGAAAGCGCTGTGAATTCATAAAAGTACAAGGGGCTCCTTTAATGAGACCACACATTGTTTTCCATCAGTTTCAGCACCTGACTGCGTGAAACGTGACTGAACCTCAAAGGAGAGATTAAATAATGACTTTTAAGAAAACAATTATTAGTAAGTTTAAAAGTTTTGTGTGAAAATAAATACGTAAAAATGCAAGTTACTTTTACTTTTTTGCTCACTATACAAGTTATATAAAAAATTATAATACATCATCATCATTGGACAAAAATTAATTTTCTTTTCAATGTTTTAGTCGAAAGGAACGATCTGTGCATATATATTTTATGGAGTGTAAAAGTTCCTGTTCTAATGAATAATTCTTGAATATTTAACGAGGTGTGCATACTATATTACAAAACTTGTCTCGATCATTTTGTATTATTAATGTAACGTGTTGGGATAAAGACCTGTTTCTAGTCCTTATTCATTTTTATAATACATTAGTTTGAATTAATTAATTTAAAAAACTGACATTCTGCTGTCATTTGAATAGAAAGACAAGAAAAGAAAGAAAAAATGAAGGATTCAGTCTGTCACAATTGCTGTTTAACTTATAAATGTAACATATATAATAAATATTATATATATTAATCTATACCTTCTCTTGGTCAAAGTCCTACATATTGTTCTCTCTTCTCTTATCCTGCTTAGAATTTCCTGGTTCGTTACTCTATCCAGCATTCTCCCCTTTTACTTTCTACTCTTATGAATTCAGAGGAGAGATTACAAGGGATATAAAAGTTCCTCAGAAAATTATAGAATATAAAAGTAAAAAGTGCATCAGAATTTCTTAGCAGCTCATAAATTGCAGTGTTATCTTTGGATATATTTATTTGGAAGTAACGGCATCCTGACAGTTTTCTCATATACGCCGGGCGGCTATTAAACTTGATTGGAGAAAAGTTGGAGAAGAAAATAATTACACACATCTTTAAAAAATTAATGAGGGAGACATGTGAACTTTTGCACTGACTAAATTTGCGAAAATTAAGAAGGCGCATTGTAAAATAACTTTCGAAAAAGAAACTCCAAAACAAAATATGGGTGCACTGTCTCCATAATCATGGAGCACTCAATTTTTGTGCTGAGTGTAACAAGAAGACTATAAAACAATCAGTTCTCTTGCCGTTAAGCGTGAGAGGGAAATGACCTTGAATCATCCAACGACAGTTCTCTTAATAAAGTAATTAGTCAAGCAGAGTTGCTGTGATTGGATGTTTCAAAGTAACATCCCTCTATTTCAAACAGATTATAGTGCATAATAAGAAATCCCTTTGTCTGTCATGGCTTTAAGAAGCTATTTTATTTCAAAATTTCATCCTAGTACTTATTTCAATTTTAACACAGTTTTCCACACAACGTACGTTGTTACCTTTTAAAATATTTATGTGCTTAACACGTCGCCTGGTTAAAACCTCTAATTTATTCATCACTACAAATATTTAAAATTTCAGACCTAACAATATAATTAAAAATTTGAGATTAAATTATTAATAAAACAAATACTCTAAGATTGAATTCAGTTATTGACAAAGGAGTTGTATTATATTTATTATTACTACAGGTGGCCCAGTGGCAGTTTTGGTAAAATTAAAGTACAAATATAAGTTGTTGATAAATTAAAAGAACAAATATAAATTACAGAAAAAAAATTAAAAAAACAATTTTAATTTATCTCAAGACCTTTTTTTAAAAATAAGAACCTATCCTTTCGGTGTTTCTAATTTCTTTTTGAAAACATTTGCATTTTCAGGGAAAGCCTCTAGTACCCATGCAGGAAAAGTATTCCACTCCCTTATCGCCTTGTTTACGAAGGAGTATTTGCCCACATCCGTTCTTTGGCCCATTTTCTTTATTTTGTATTTGTTTTTAAGAAACTTTGTAGAAATTAATATTCTCGGCTTCTGTATAGCTTATTCATTTTTGTTATTTTTGAACTAATGTAGAGATTTTAAGAAGCAGTCTCAAATCGTTATTAATATTGCAATGTTCTCTTTATTTGTCCGTTTCCACTTTAATAAACTAACATCGAACTGCAGAGTAATAAAATTCCTCTTCTGGGTAACGTAAACAGCCAGAGCAATATTTGCAGTACTCGAGTCCTTTGCCTCTGCCGAGATCTTCGTTCTTGTCGCCTCGACTTCCCCTCCTCAACTGAAGATGAATTTCCTCAGGGCGAATCACACTGTAAGATCCCCGGCGTCCATTCAGGAGCACTTCAATTACATTAGTTTCCTTGTGACACGGGAGATATTAATGTTTACTTGTCAAATTAGTAGAATTCATACATACATACATGCAGTATATATATTGTTGAGACTATTATAATTAAATATTTTATAATAGACTATAGTTCATAAATTAATTAAAATCGCTGTGTCATTTACTAAATACTTTATTATATACTACTTTAAAATGATATGTGAACTACAGAATATCTTATAAAGATAACAGTACTCGAACAACTGAAGCAATTACTTAGCTATGAAGATAAAAGTTAGGGTATCCTGACAGTTTTCTCATTTACGTCAGGCGTCTATTAGACTGTGTAACTCTTGATGGGGAGAAAAGTTGGCGAAGCAAAGAAAACGTAACTGAACTTTCTACTCTGTCAACACTTAACTGATAAGATAAATGCCACAAAACTTGCTGAAGTGAATTTTTTATTAGAAAACTCTTAAAACTATACGTTATTTACGTGTCGTCTCGATACAAATATTGACAGTTAAATAAGAACGTAATTAAACGTTTTATAATACAAACATTCCGGAAATACAACGTAAATATTTTCCTCTTCCTTATAGTATAAACTGGTTTTTAGGAATACCATTAAGCGACAAACGATTAATACTATAATTATATTACAGAATAAAATAAACATACTGTTTAATATGTTCGAAACATAATATTTATTTTGCTTTAATACGTGGACTTAAAGTTTGCCACATAACGTATGGAAGTACTGTTTGGATTATCTGGAGGTTTTACAAGCACATTTGGTCTGCGCGCTGAACACCTTGTAAATTGACGCCAGAGAGTAGTAAAGGGTAAAAATAAAGCTGGCTGTCGTTAATGTCAGAGGGAATGAATACCACCCCAGATCGGGGATAATTTAGCTTAAGAAAAATTCTGCACACGACAGGTCGAGTTCGGTTATGGTGGGAGGAGGAAAAAGGGCGGAGGTAGAACGGAAGAGTAATCTGAACTCGGTAAAAATAACAAAGAGAGAGATAGGTTTTTGGATGGTCTACGAGCATTAAAATGAGACGTGGAGCAAGGTAGAGGAGTATATTATCGTTATTAATAAATGAAAAGACGGCCAAAAAGTCAGCATTAAATATATCACTATCTATTCATAAAGCGACGTTTCATATCCATTTTGATACTTCCTCAGGCTAATTACAAACAATATTACAATAAATTAAATATGATTTCTCTGTTACAATTTTTTAATTATAAAAAAACAGAAACAGATAAAAACTTACAAATTTAGAAAATACATCATATTTATTTCTTGACTTTTTGGCCGGATTTTTATTTATTGTAAATTTTGAAGTCAGAAAACTATGTTGTTATTATAGTTATTATTACGGTACCTCACAACACATAGGTCTCAGGTTCGAATCCTGGTATGGACTTAAGTGTTTGTGCCATCAAAGTCTTTGAGGATGGGATTAAGACTGCTGGAGAATCGATACGCTTACCACTCATCACTACAAATTCGGAATGTGGCATATAAGATGACAGTACGCAGGCCACTCGGTAAGCCAAGGCCCTAAATGGCCTGCAGAGCCAAAGGACAAGAAGATAGAATATTATCAATATTTGTGAAATTATTATATGATTGGAGACTTAAAGTTTGGAAAGTATATTGAGCCAGAAGTTGGAGGAAAGCTGGTCGTCGGGGTATCCGAGGAGAACAGGTTTTTCCATAAAGTGTCGCTTAAATGTGGATAACAGTTGGATTTGGCGGCGACAGTCATATGACATTTATATATCTTCACTGAATTTTTTATAATCTCTGAATGGTAGCAAAGCATCTTTTTTTAAAAGATGACATATTTTAGACTTATGATTTCAAAATAATTTTTAATAATATTTTATAAAAATAACATTGTGTGAAAGTGTGAAAAGTTTTAGTAAGACATTCGATACTTGCCCGAGGTTTTCAAAACCATGATGTTGTACCTCGGCTCACTGAATCATTGCAATATAAACCATCTCTTTTAGTTGAGATTGGGATTCTTTATAATTACACTGACAATTAAAATTCTAAGAATTTTGTGAACAGCGCAGAGGACTACTACCCGTCTTATTCATCATTTCATATTCAATATTTAAACAATTACAGGAAAAATATTCAGATACAACAAAAGATAGACGGCGGAGCCGTGGAATAACCCATATTGATCAGGCACAGTAGTGTCCCAACTTCGTGTCTACATACATAGCTTGAGGATTATGGCTGGTCAGTGACCATGGGACAATGACCTGTGCAAATTTCACTAGAATCAGCCTCTTTTATCGAAATGACGGATTCCGCGATGTTAGACAATTCAATATGATTGACGTATATACGTTACGTGGAGTGATGTTTTACCCTGTGGTGGGGTGATTAGGTGATGAGCTGGAAAGTCGCAAGGAGAGGAGAAAGACAGTACCTATCACGGCTCGGACTGAGATGGAGGTATTGGAAGAGAGGAAAAGGAAGAACGAAAAGGTCTCGGAGAAGAAAAAGAAGTAAATCGACTAAGAAGAGAAGCGCTTCCAGTAACTTATCGAAAGCAACACTCAACCCCACCAGAAATTCTACCATCTTAGCTAAGATTCTCGGCTGAGCTAAATCTTCGTGGAGAAGCGGGACAGTGCAAATCCACTGTATTCCGCCTGCTAAGATCACACCCGACCGTGAAGGACGAAGAGTGTGCCACAGATGTCTCAGAAATCGCCTATCGAAGTTGTCGGGCTCCGAACAAACCGGTCCGTTTTAAGGCTCAACGTAATAAGCGAGATCTCTGCTGGAAGTTTGTTTTGCTTCCCCCACAGATATGATCCTGATAGTTCTTCTAAGTATTATGCAAATAAATACCCTTAGATAAGCCGTCATCATATTTAAATATTTAAATCGACCTGAATTCTCTATATATTTTAAGCAGAGTACGTATTGTTTAAGTAATAACCAGATTATATCAAATAAAAATTTATTTTTTATTAAATTAAAAGTTTTGCTCTTTAATTCCCTCTCCATTTATTTTCTTTTACAGGTAGTAGTTGTTAGATGTAATTTCTACAGTGTCATGAACCTCATCCGAAAGCCGAGAGAAGCTGAGGAGCCTCAAAGGCAACTATACAAAGCACTCTGACGTCTTGACGTGATGGCTCTTAAATACGAACTTCTCCAAGGCTTCTCAGCTTAAACTACAACTGCTTCCACCACACTTACTCCGACAATGAACAGAAGCTACAGCAATAAAACAATAAAATATTAATTTAGACATACCATTAAAATGTTTTGACTTATAAAAATGTACCGGGTATCGTGAATTTGTAGGTATTAAATCCATATTTTTTTAATCACGCAGAAATCGTTAAATAATTTTAGAGAAATTACAAAATGTTTCTTTTTAATAACAGAACTGTATATCTGATGTAATAATAAAATTAAAATTTTTATTCACATAACTAACTAAGCGTTCTTCTCGTCCATCTGAGAGTAAAAAGTAGAAACCAAGAACATGCTTAAGATAAATAATTACGAAAGAGATCTTTAAGTTTTAGCTACTTTGAACGTATATATACGTTTTTCAAACTATATTTTCCTAAGCTATTTACATACATTTACTTTTATTAGTATTATAAACTTGTATCTTCCGTTTATATACACACACGAGAACTTGTAATAATGTATTATGAAGAACTGAATGCACAACAACTTTTTCACGTCTGCAAGCAGTCGAAGCATCACCCTAAGAAGAGGAAAGACAATTATTTTTGTCCATATTCCGACGTGGAACTTTTCAGTGTTCCTTCGTTTGAATTATTTCATTCATACAATACAATTCTATTTCATATTGGTGATTATAATAAAAGTAGTTTGGAGTTCTTTTTATTACATATGGTCCTGGATGAGTTCACAATTCCGGTGTTTTACAATTACAATAGTCTTTGATTCCAGCCCGTGAACACAAGAAAATCCTAGATGTGTTGTAACGTGAAATGCTATTCCATGCTACGTCTGTATTAATAGGCGTGATAAAATTAAATACGCTTCATACTTACATATACGTTTCAGGGCTTTCTTAACCAACAACGCTCAGCGTCCAAAACTTCCCTGAACAAGGGTTGAAGCGCAGTAGGATCTCATATTGATATGTTTCCAACAATTCAAAGACAGGCAGGCTAGAGGTGAGAATCCCAGGCGCCACTGTATTGCCTGGATTACATACCTGCCTGAAGCTACAAGAGTTTAGAGTTGCTTTGCTGCTGGAACCTTCACATTGCAAAATTTCCCAAGGACATCCTTCCTTTCGTCAGCGCAAAAAATCCCGCGCTTAGCGAAACGTCAAGCGGGGCGTTTATTGGAGAAGGGGAAAAGAAGAGTATAGTTGGGAAGTGAGAGGACGAATAATTAACAGAGTGGATCGGACGATGAAAGGACGAGGAAAAGGATAGGCGACCGGTGTTGTTCTAAGGTTTAAGGGAACAGGAAACAGAGAAAGTAGGAGAGAAGAAGAAATGGGAAATTAAATAGTCAGTGTATCTTGGTAGTTGAAAAGAGGATATGTTATATGTTAAAACGAAAAATAATATTTTAAATAATTTAAAATAATACCCTGCTAATCATTTAAGGGTCAACTATGTGAATTTGTATTGAATGAAATTTTGATGCACAAAGCGAATACTTGGTCCATTAGTACATTAATATTTAATAAATTATCGACAGAAAGACGATATGATTTGGAACGTTCTGAAAAAATTGGTTTCCGTTAAATACAAAATTTGATGAAATGTCTACGTTATTTGAAGAAGGGAATGTGAAGCAATAACGTAAAATTAACGAGAAAATATTCCTACAAAATAGAACTTCTTTATACCTGCAAACTTGTTTTTCGAAATAACGTGAAGTAATGAAAACAATTTATATTTGGTTAGTTTTTATGACATTTCCAAACTGACATTTAAGGTTGAGATTCTCCTTTGACGTAATAAAGTTTAGCCGAGCAATGTTATAGCAGTACTTCGATGCGAAATTCTGAGGAGAAAGGAACGGAAGCGAGCAGTTCCCAGCCTCCCTGGCGGGTATTGTCTTACTCTCTCCGTGAATTCACAGCACCGTGAATCAGCCAAGTGAAAGTCATCGATACGTGAGCATATTTCTTATCCTCGTTTTCCAATGCTGAGGCTCTTCTCGGTTCTAATTCGCGTTTTATATGCAAATTGAACGAAAAAATATCCTTACACTACCCGTAAGTTGGTTAATTTATTGGTCATAAATGTCGAACCATTTTGAAAGCATCTTTATATTTGAAAATGCTTATTTTTTATATAAATTATAAGCATTTCCATCTAAACAGAGGGGCGTATTTCTCTCAGTTCAAAGAAGTTTGTTATTGCGTCTTCGAAGCGACCATCAGTCTTGAAAACCCCGGAAACGTTATTTGACACACTGACTGCTGTTACAAACATTTATCTTTGTGACTATTTAAGGCCTACTACACGAAGGAGAGTAATTCTCGTCTTTAGCAATGACGTACTTTGTCTTCCTTGACGTTTCTTGGTCGCTACTGTCAGTCTCCTTCGTTGAAATAAATGGAAGAGAACTGTATCAAAATCTCTTTCTTCAAAAAAATAAAAATATATGTACATATTTATATTTGTGAAGCAGCTTATTAACCGATATAAAAATGAACACATAATTGTATAATATTTTAATCTATTATTTAAGCCGACATAATTAATGGGAATATTTTATGCAGTTTATCTCATCTGCGATAAGAGAATATATTTTAAAAATTTATTACCATTTACAATTTATGATGTAAAAATTTGTTTTAACATTATAAATTTTGCAGCAAGAAGTAAAACACAAACATCACTTCTAAAGAGTCATTTTAAAATATTTATTTTGAACTGATCACAATTTAATGACTTAAATCTATCTTTTATGAAAATTGAAGAACAAGCAAAATAATAACCATTTTATTAATGACGACCTTATAAAATATTTTCGATTTCAACTTTTATATGACAATTTTTTTCCCGTGCTGTACTGTTTTGTTGCTGAAAGCTTTTCGACTATTACGGAGCAACTCTGAATTTGACTCGTATAATTACATATTATTCCGGTTTCGAATTTACAATTGATCGATTAGGCAAAAATTTCAGCCATTTTACAGCACAAATGCGACGCACGTACACTGAAAACAGTGCAATTATTTACTACAACGATATGCTAATCGAAACTATTTCACACCAATTGTATTCCGTAAAATGACGAATAAATAAAATGACATTACATTTTCAATATCTGAAATCATTAAAAATTTAGTGAAAATAATCTAATGATCCTGATGATAGGAAATTTACGTTTAAGTTAATTTTATATTAATATTTAAAGTGCTTTATCTAAAGTGAGTAATAAAGTTTATTGTATGATGCTCTAGGAAAAATAAACGTCATAAAAATGCTAAGACAATACAATACAAGTTAACTTAAAAATTAGAAAAAACAATATGAACATTTAACAATTATCACATTTATATAAACAAAAAAGACGGATTTGTATCAGATAAACCATTTGTTCTATTTAACACAATAAACGCTGTTTCACCCTCCTTCGGGCCCGTTTCAGGCATAAAAAATGTTTGTCTATAATTTACAGAGCAAATCTTAACCTATATAAAATTGACAGTAAAACGTTAGGTGGGTAACAAGGCTACATGAGGGTGATTCTGAAGCAGGCAACTCCCCCTTAATAACATAGGAAGTACTTCGATGGGAGTTGTGGAGGTATAGAAAGGCAACCCAGGGTTGACTAGGACCCCCGGGCTGTAGTGTATGGATTCTACCCGATGTTTCACCTAAAGGTGATGCAGGGAAAACCCTAGAAAACATCCATCAGGTTATTTGGTACTACTCCTACGCCCTGCTGATGACGGAAGACTAGATTGTTGTGGGAACGGAACAAACGCGCCTCCATACCTCAATCTGTATTGAGGGGCAGTTGGTGCAATGGGATCAAAGATCAACTTTCACCGTATGCCAAAGGTCTTTGACCCCCGCACGTACAGCTCTAAAACTGTTCCATGTCGTCTCAGCTTGCATTTACCATGGGGGAGCTTGGCCATTGACCAAGGGGGGACGAAATGTGGAAAACCAGGAAGGAGGAAGTCGTCCCTGACGGACTTACCAGAACTCCAACTGGCCATCTCCTATTTTCCTAGCCTCTCAATGATTTATGACTGTGAACGACCCAACGCATGGTATTTATATGGCGCAGCATATGTGCGGCACTCGAGTGACAAAATGTTTTGTATATATTTAAATTTCTAAAAATATATTGTTACTTAAATAAAATAAAAATTTATAAGTTATTACGCGTTAAACATACCAAAGACATTGACCAACTACCTTATGAAATGAAATTCGCTGTTGTTGTTGTCGTATTCAGTCCTAAGACTGGTCTGATGCAACCCTCTATGCCTTGTTATTTCCGAATAACTAGCACATTCACATTCTCCCTAATCTGATTAGCTTATTCAATCCTTGCCCTCCCAATTCTGTTCTTACACCACACACTTCCCACTAATTTTACAAGAGTTTTAAAACGTGGTCTATTAATCTATCATTTATGTCCAACGTCCTCTATATTGTTCGTTCTTCCCCTATAATATTAAGAACTTCCGTGTTCCTTCTACTATTCCTAGTTAGTACGCTTCCCAAGTAGCAGAATACCTTAACTTCCGTAAAATATCCCTTCTCAGTCTAACACCCACGGCCAGAAACCATAAGGGGGAGAATAGAGGGGTGAGGAAATTTTACAATATGCAAAACGAGGGTCAATTACTGTTGCGGTGATTCCCGCGACACTGTTTGCATCCACCCTACCCTAATACCATATCGACTTACTTCAGTATACATTACGATGTTGTGTAGCCTGCGTGTATGCGTGTTGCGGCGGCGGCGGCGACGACGACATTCGAAGAAACAAAAAGTATTATAAGTTAAGTAAATTGTTATTTACATTTAAGACTTAACATCCCTGGCATCGCCGGGCACAAAGCTAGTTATGTATATAATTATAATTTTTTGTGACAAATGTACATTATTTTAATATTACTTACATTGTTGTATACAATCCTTTATGAATTTTAAATGATGTCGTTTATAATTAAGAGATTCTTTGAATACAGATTCGATTATAGACAAAAACTTATTATACCCGGAGGGGGTCGTGGAGGTTATAAATGTATTTAATTAACCAACTAAATACAAAAGCCGTCTTTATAGTATAAATAAATAAAGTCTGCAAATTTATAAAGTGAAGAATTAGAAAATAAAACTTCGGTTTATGTTTACCTAATTTTATACAGTTCATTGTTCATGAACTAAATTTATTCAATACTATACAATTCTAATCATTTTTAATTTAAGTGATATGATTAAAGGTATAAAATGAATTTTGGATGATGTCATTTTACACGTGTGAAATGGTAAGTAATATTTTACTTATAATGAAAGAAATGAGAATCCAACACACCAATATATTAAAAATAGCTTCATACATACATCGGACAATTTTGGTTAACATAAAACAAGCATAAACTGTTGAATGAGTGTTTCACTATACTGAAACATATTAATGATAATTTTATTTCCTCATAATTGCTTAAAATGTATAATGCTGATTGTAACAAACAAATACATCTGCTCGGGCTTTGGCTGCGCAGCAAAACAAAGGAGAGGGCAGTTAACACTTGGGCTATAAAACCTAGACTCGGCGTCTCGGCTCGGGAGTTTCCCAAAATTGTGTGAGAATTAGCGACCGGGCGGCATTTTTTCCCCAAGTGTAACCATGGATATTATTGGAGGAGATCGATCCCTGCCACCTTGGTGATAGGTGTGGCAGAAGTGGGGACGAGGTTTTAAAGAGGCAGACGGAGACATTTTGGGATGGAGATTGGTGGTAGAGAATGGAATGAGCAGATTATTGGAGAGATGTTGAGATTGTGGTGATTGATTGGTGGAGACACAGATTGGTGATCGAGAGCTTTGATCTGGAGGGAGGACGAACCCGGAAGAAGTGGAAATCCGATTAGGTAAACTACTTCCAGGTCTGAGTGGATTAGTTCTGTTCTATGAGTAGGCCCATAAAGTGCGACCCTGAGATGACACTTAAAATTGTTAGTGTTTAATAATTTAATATAAATAATTTTTGTAAATATATATGTAATAGTTTTTATTGAAAATAACCGCCGGCGCAAATATTGAAGCATTAAGAAATTGTAATTATTATTGTAAATATGTTCTGTTTTGTTAAAGTAAATTGTTTATTATTTTTCATAAAATCTTAACATTTTTTAATCATTAAAATTAGTATTCCCCATATATTTACTATATGATATTCAAAAAATAAAGATTTATTTGCGCAACAATTTATTCTAATAATTTAATACCGTTCAAGAGAAAGTTATAATTTAGTGATTTGTTGGAACAAATAATGATGAACAGAGTGAAATCGAAAAGTGCTTTAGCTTTACTTTATGGAAGCCATCTCTGAAAGGAAGCTGGCTGCTCCAGAGTGTTCTGCCAAGGGTCTCGAAATGTTACATGTAATTACATCGTAAGTCACAAGGAACTCCTGAAATAAAGTCAATTTGAAAGTAGATAGGTGCACTTCCTCCTCGACAGGAAGAAAAATCTCACGAGCCGGCACGTTTTAATTCGCGATTTCCTTCTAGCCATTATCGCAGTAAACCACTTGTACGATACTGAGCCAACGAAACAAAAATCAATATATAAATTGCACGTTTGATATATATTATCCAAACATCTATCTACAGAGATAAATTAATATTAATTGGTCAAAGAATAAATATAAATATAGTAACAATGTCATAATAACATATTATTATTATATAAATTAATAAGAGCAATTTCATTAATATGTGCGAATTAATCAAACAATAATTATTTTTATAAATAAGGATTATATAATCTGACATATAATTAAAACCCAAAGAATGGACAAAAGTCATAACTGGAATAGTTTTATTAGAATTTTTGGCCCCAGACGTTGAAGAAGCAACAGCAATTTTTTCGTAATATTTTAATTAAAGAACTGAGGAGATCCCCAAGTTGAACGAAACGTATTCTAATTAAATTATTCCACTCTTTATGTTTTATTAATAATTCTTACAAATATCGTTTGTCATGTTAGCACTGAATTAGCTAATATAACTAAATTGATTAAATTTAACTTCAATTCGCCAATATAATTATTGCAAAGTACATAACGTACTACTTTACATCTTCCTCAACTTCCAGAATTTATCAAGGAACCCCTACTCTTTGTTTGCTTTCACGAACACTCCGCTGGTTCCCTGGTTAAAATTCATAACTTCATTCATATACTTATTAGCAAACAAATGTTTGTTGAAGTGAAATTCGTGTTAGGTAGACAGACCCAGTTTCCTTTAGTATACAAGGAACAGTCTAAGTTTCCTCTTTGGTTTCCAATAACCGACTGTTTTAATAAAACACATTTATACATCAAATTTATAATACAAATTAAAATTACGTAGACATCTACCACGTAGAATTATCAATAACACACCTCCACCGAAAGTACTCAAATTTTAATAACAAAATTATTCACTAGGCGATATATATTAATAATTTATTTATTCCATGATTGAGTTATTCGACTCAAAACAGAGTAAACGTGTTTTTGTTTTACGTTGTATATTTAAAGTTCACTGTTATAGATATTATTGTATTTAACTGCGAACTTCTAAGTTTGTTTTAATAATTGTAATAGATTTATTTATGTTAAATTAAGAGTGTTATAAACTTTACCAACTATTATTTTTAGTACACAAATATCTTATATTAAATTCATAATCTACATTCATATCTTAACCTAAACATGTTATTGGATATAGCATCGAATCAGTAAAATATTTAATTAAATAAACTATAAATTTAGTGAAGGCAGAAAGCGAATTTTAATTTATCAGCAATATATTTGAAATGAATAAATTAAATCTTCAAAATTCATAATATTTTATTATTTTTACATTTAGTTAGTCTTTACATGTCGGAAATTATGAAATAAATTAAACAAAAACATCAGTTTTAATTCCAAATTAATTTAAAAGTATGAGCCAACAAGAACGTTTATCCCGGTTTTATATTATAAGAGTAATTTCATTTTAAATCATAATGATATTATTTAAATGCTAGAAACAAAGATAAAATTTCAGCTGTTGTGCACCTATTCACTTCTACATTTTAGACTAAATATTCAGTTACTGAATCAAGACGATAAATAAGCTTATTTTCTTAAGTGACGTTATATTTATCAGGAGAAAAATAATTGACGGAGAAGCATTCTCGGGCTCAGTAGGAAAGCAAAAATTAGTTAATAATAATCTGATCTTAAACAATGGTTTCGTAAACGTATTATAATGGAAGAATTATTATAAGGATGTGTTTATATTTTGACAAACTTATACAAAATCATTTTGAAATTGGAATAAAAGACTATTTTCACTTTTGCAAATGATGGAAAAAGTAAACTGTTGCAGATTTAATTGTGTTGGTGTATTCTGAGTTACTTATTTTTTTTAGGCAAAAGATATAATAATTGACTTTTATTTAAAAAATTTCAAGAAATAATTTGGAAACTTTTTGAAAAATGATATTTACAAATATTACCTTTTATTGTAAACTTTGCATACAGTATGTAATATTAATATCTAATTATAATATCTATAAGTAGTGTAGAATGATAGGAAGTACGTTATAATTGAGCAGATAATATGTTTAAATTGATGAAGATGAATAAATGTTGACCGAACTAGAAATTACCCAGGACCACAACTTGGTAGGTGGAGTTCTTAATATTCTACGAGAACCTCGTGTGAATAGCAGGACCTGAGTCAATTCCCACTCCTTTGAGATTTTATATCCTGAACGTTTCAAAGCGTTTATTAATGATCATCGATTTAAAACATTTTCTAATCTTCAACTGATAAGAGTGAAATGTAAACATAATATATTGAGTCCTGTACAAGACCCTTGCTTTCTTTTATCCAATCTTAACAATTTAAAAAATATATATTAATTAATAATGAATTCTTACGTTTTGGTATTCCAATTTTTAATTCAATGTAGTTTTCTGATTAATTATGTATTATTTTTATTAAGTACCTACCATATTATAATAACCAAAATGGAAGGCCTTTGACCTTTAAGACAATTGTAGGTGGGCGATCTGCCAAGCCATTTACAAGTTAGTACATTAGCTGGCAAACCGTAAATAAAACCGGTCACAGGAGACGGTGTTAATCGCAATTTATATCCAGCCGCTTTTCCACAACTAGAAAATCTATCTACAAAAACAGGGGCGCCAGCCAGCAAAGTTTACTCGGTAAGAGATTTTAATACAACTCTAAGTATTTGTCACGAGTTACACTTAATTAAATTTTTGTTACGGAGTTTTGTTAGTAATTTAAAGTTTGGAAGTTTTTCATCTCCTTGTTTGTTTTGCACCCTGCGAAAATTAATCTAATTATTTCCTGATGTAAACTAATGATTTATTATGCAGATCTTAATTTCGTGCAATATGACCTGAAGTTCACGTTTCGTTTGAGTTTTATAAGCAAGAAACAACAAATAGGAAAAATTATTATTAAAATCCTTTAAAATTTAATCAGGATGCCATAAATAAACCTTAATAACATTATCCGTCAATTATATTAAAAATTGTTTTTTTTGATAGCTCTTACCCAATTAATTAAAACTTAATGATTTACTCAAAAAGGCAGTAAATTTACGTGTATTATTATCTACAAAAATTTTATTCAAACTTTTGTTATAGGGTGAATATATATATATATATATTTAATAATGATAAAACAATGAATGTGAGGAGTGAGATTGTAACAATTGGCAAAGCATGTTGCAGTGTATAATATAAATTTATAAAGAGAAATATAACACAAAATAAATGAGATTATATAATATTATATATTACGACCCGATTGTTCTATATTTCATTGTGTATAAATATAGATATGTAATGTGTTACATAATTATACTATGTGAAGGATTATAAAGACGTTTGATATAAATAGTAAATTTTAATGCAATTAATTCAGCCATCCATCAGAATGACGCCGTAAAATTTATATGGTTGATATAAACGTTTAACAATAGTAATGTTTTGGAAAATTATAATATATATAAAATGAATTGTCCATAAAGTTTCAATTTATCAATCTGCGTACGTAATTAAATTAACAAAGTACACTTGTAATTGTCCGACGCCTGTGAGCATCTAAAATATCGCGTGTCTGATAATGGCTAAGTTGATTTCTATAAGAAATAGGCGTAGATAATAATGTACGATGTTGTACCGCAGTAGGGAGCCTCACCAATTTTAATCACATGTCTTTGATTTTAAACGATCGAAATTCAGCAATAATATTCTAACTTGGATACAGAGAGGCAAAACGTTGGTATTTCCCGGAGCCTAGTTGAAAACGTGTCTGTCTGCAGCTACAAAAGATTAGGCTTGCTTTGCTGAAAGAACGTTCAGCCTTCAAAATTACCCAAGGACACCTTTTCTTCGTCAACGAAAAAATTTGGCGCACTTGTCGGAGGACGAATAAAGATTGGAGAACACACGTCACGTGGGGTAGAAAATAAGAGTTTTTATGGGAGGTAAGAAGTTGAAAAATGAGCAGAGTTGATAAAGACGTTGAAAGAGCGTGGAAGCAGGGAGGCAGAGTGTTGCTCGAAAGTGGAAGGGAACGGAAAGCCGAGGAAGTAGGAGAGAAGATAGAAATGAACAATTAATAAGACAGTGTTAATCGAGAGTTGAAAGGAAGGCGATCACAGGTGAACATTGTTGCTCTTGAGTTAGAAGGAAGAGCGATCAAGGAAAGCCAGAACTTCGGACTTGCTTGTAAGTTTTAAGCGAGTGTTAGCAACTGTGTGTTGGAGTGTAGAAGGAGGAAAACTGGGTTTTCCTCAATCGCTGGTCCAGCGACTTTTTCTGTTAACAGAGGGTAAATCCACGACACGCCCTGGAAGTGTGAGAGTGGAAGAAGGAAAACTACTGTGCAGAACTTCCGGAATGGCTGAGATGCTGAAACAGTTTCGTCACGAATGTGAAAAAATCTCTGCTGAACTTTGTTACCCCAATAATTAACCCCTTTAACAAATTATATATATATATTATATATATATATAACTGTTAATAGTGCGAAGGGACCTACTAAATGAATTGTTTTTTATATAACTAAAATTATTATTTTTTAAAAGCACAAATAATTTGTTAAATAATTTTAAATAATAACCCCCCCGTTTTATTTACAAGGTAGGTATATATGTTTTAATTCATGGTTGTGAAAAATGACGTAGTATAATAAATTTTTCATACCAAACAAAGTGAGCTTAAGTTTTTAAAAATTTATATTAAGAATGTCTTATTACAAATGTAACGATAATTACTTTAATCCAACATTGAAACTACTATACTCGACAATGCTACGCAAACTACTGAACTACTGTAGTAACATCACGTGTGCCTACTACAAGAAAAGAAAAGAGTTCGGTTTCCGGCGTTGCTCAATCAACCAATTTCCAGCTGATTGACTGTTAGAGTGGCGTCGTTATGAGTAGAGGAGTGGATAAGAAAGATAGGGAGGAAAGTAGAGGTCGCCGGGGTAAGGCACTAAAATGACAATAGAGTTTCCAGACAAGGTTGGTCGCTTATCAGGATTAAACACTTCAGAAGTAAAATAATTTGTAAAAACAATTATTCATATTGAAGAAGATTAGAGGAAGTCTTGTGAACATCCAAAGTGAGAGACTTTAATAATTGTTCATCATTCAACTATAAAACTGTAAATATTAATAGCGTTACCTCGTTAGATAAATATTAGGAAATATCTACTATACTTTCTCCTTAGAATTTTTTTTTATTTCTCAAAAAACGGAACGATTTTTGATAAATATCATGTTGTAAACGTGATTAACTAGTGTCATTCCATTGTGGAGAGATGGGAGAGGGACGTGAACATTGATTTGGATTATAACGTTCCGTGATGGTTTGGCACGTAGCCAAAGTTTATCTGCCGAAGCCGCACGTGGTCCGCGGTACACCGATCTTTGTGTGACTTTCGCCCGGCTCTCGTTATTAACAGACATCTAACTTGCGAAGGCATCAAGTCCTGCCATAATATACTACTATTGCACAAATTATCACAATATTTAAAGAATTGAGGAGCAAAAGGCTTGGTTAAAATATTTTAAGTAACACTTCTCGATCAAATTAAATCGTCAAGAAGTTATGATTACTATCACCGTGACGAAAAATTAATAGATCATGGTCCAGCTTTAACGTCTATTGATAAGTAGCTTATATAATATAATGTAACACAACTAGGAAAATTATAACAATGAATTTGTTTTTACTAACAATATATGAAATCTATATCACCGGCCAAATGTTGAAAATAGTGTTCGTTTAAGACATGGAAGGAAATCAGACAATACAATTTAATTGTATTATGTGCATATAAAATTTTCAAAGAAAGCCATTTATTGCCGTTGTTAAGACGTGGGAAATTCTGTTGTGGGAATATTAATCAAAAGTTTAATACAATATATTTGTAATCAAGATTTGTTAAGATTAATGCAAGTAGTTTTCTCTTAATTACTCGAGGTATTTCATGCAGCTGTTGCTGTTCCAAGTTTTGTAAAACTCTTCTAAATATTAAAACGAATGTCGAGAAAAATATTTACATTTCGAAAAACGACGAACACGCACTGTAATCTCTGGGTCGTTAGGTGAACATGAAGCGTTGGTCCTGCAGCTATTTTTATTTTGGAATGAGAATTCTACCCCGCCGGATATGCGTATTTATACAAATTAATGAGTTTTGCCTCGTTAATGCGGGTTATATTAATAATAAGATAATTACATGTTACTGTATTACTTTATTTATAAAAGTGATTTTATGGAAAATTTATATAACGAATTTCAAACTTCATCCTAGGAGAAAGATGAATTTACCAAAAACCCTGCAGATTGTCTGGGTTCTGTCCCTGACCGAAGAAAATAATCTATACCCCTTCGTGTGTGTCGAGGTGGTAGGAAAGACACACCAAATTTTCTCATCAGAGATCATAGAGAATAGACCAAGGACCCGAGGTACGAAATTCCCCCGAGGAAGGATTTGGTGTGCCGCGCACATTGCTCCGTTATTACACCCGAGCTCCGAAGGACTGAGTTACATTTCCCATAGAGTTTATCCTAACTGGCGTGGCTATTGCCAGCGGAAAGTTGTGGTTAGATGATTTAGTCATCTGGTTTTAATGGGATAGGAACCCTTTTGACAGCAATGCCTTCAGGGATAAAATTAGCGTTGGGTCATCAACAAATTCCGTATCCTTACGACTGAATGACCATCTTGAGCCAGTCTCCATCACTTCTGTGTTACCAGATTCTCAGGCTGAACCCACAAAGAGCTACGCATCTCCCTTTCCCAATATTTCCCATCTCGCGCATACCCCAGCCTCTACAGCTCATCTAAAAACTAGTAGTACTGGGACCACTGGATACGTAGCACTCCTATTAGTTTTACGTGCAAGACATGTGGTTTTCCAATGGATTCCACGATTCAGATATCATCTCCATGAGCAGCATAGGGAGACGACAACGCAGTCGTCTGATATCAACGAGTTCAGGGGTGAAGACAGTTAAATACCTGTCAAATATTGAGATATTGACTGGAATTTGTATATTTTTTAGCTTTATCTATATTGGTATGTTGCTGTAAAGCGGCAATGTGCACTTAAATAAACTATTTTTTGCACGTTTTCATACGCAATATAAAAATAAATATTTATGTATTTCCGTATTTTTAAAAGTAAAATTATAGAGTCCTTTTTTAATATATAGATGTACTTTTTGCTTACGATTTAACACGCGGAAAATAACAAAAAGGTATAGTCACATTATTTATTAATAATTTAAATAATTAATAATAAATTAGGATTAAGTACTGAAAATATTTATCATTCTGATTCGTTTATTTTGATCTACAGGAGCAGAAAAAATTTTCGTTTTAGTATTATATGACAAAAAACTAACTCTTTCGTTTAATTGTTGAAATATTTTTTAGTTGAAATTTCACCTTTATACCAACACTACATGATGTATAATTTATATTGTAAGGCTGTGAAGTTGTTACAGAAATTAATAGATATAATTATGCTGAAATCGTGATATATGATTGCCTGCTACATGACACGCGGTTCCTGGGCTTGGCCGCTTTCCGAACACTCTAAATGGTCGTGAGTGCTACAGATGTGTCAGTCACCGCTGATAAATGATGTGAAATAATAGAGTATGTCAAAGGTTTGGACAGGTTTATATCGAGGTACGGGAAACCCAAACTATTTTTTATCTGAAACTGTTTTACACTAAATAAAGATAAAATATATAATTAGGGAAGTCATAAAATTTTAGAAAAACTGTTATAAAAGATTATAATCAACATGAAAAATGTGTAACAACTAACAACGTTTTACTTCCTATAAATTAATAAAGGAATACATGGTATTATTAATATAATTATTTTACCACAATAATATTTTACAGGAATTTATTTGTTAACATGTAATTAAACCATTCACGAGAGCGTCACATTTTTGAAAATTTACCCCTCCACGCCTACTACTTTTTTAGAGATGAATTTTATTCGAGTCAAGAAATTTGATGATACCTTAAATAAGATCACTTATACAAAAAATACACAGAAATAGTCAATTATATTCATAATGGGATATTTGAACCACCTTTTTTGTGTGTAGATACATATATACTATCACAGAAAATAAAATTGGGTGTGTGCGGCCTTGGTCTTTATAGAACGTACCTCAATCATCTGCAAGTGACTTATAAAATATTTTTCATATAAATTAGTTACTTAAAAGTATCAATCCTTCAAGTAAATTTATGTATTATATCAAGCTTTACAGATATATTCTCTCCAGTCTGATCATTTTGAAATAATGTGTTTACCCTAATGCAGCTTGTCAAACGTGAAATAACGCTAAAATATAACTTTATTTAAGTAATTATAAGTTTTAATTGTTTTGCGAACGTCATCGTCACCGCCTCTAGGGTTTTCTAGGGTTTCCCCTGCATCTAGCCCGGGTACCCTAGTCGACGACTGACTCCCTTAAAACATACCGTCTTTTCAAATCCTTTTATATGGTATTAAGTTGCCCTCATGTATCCTGTTACCCAAAAATAAACTAACATTTCCTTTTATTTATAGTTCAGGATTTTCTACGTCTATTAATACTTGACAAAGATCACAACCCATGATGTTAGAATACAGCGTGCCCCGTATCTTATTCCCTTTAAATGAATACTATTAAACATTGAAAACGTGTAACACACACAGGGACGTGTATCAAAAACGGGTAACTATGTTTTCCATGCGGCATGATTAAAACAATAAAAATAAGTTTTAAATATCTGGCATGTTTGTTCCAAACTGCTTAATGTCACTAATTTTGTTACTAAATTTCCAGTGAGAAAATTTTAAGTTTATATCACTTATTAACTAGTCAATGCTTACTCATTGAATATAAATATATTATTTTAGCTGCAAAAAGGAGTATTCTTTGATTTTTAAGACGATTACAAAAGAATGTATTTCCTTACAGATATTTAAATTTTTTATCTTGTATTACGTAACCAGTTATGTAAGATAGATTACGAGGACAGAGATGCAAGGTTATCAGCAATTAATACTCATATAAGTAAAAATATTGCGCTTGGGGCCCAATGGATGTAAACGTGCTATGTTGAGCATTATGACTGTGCTGTTTTCCTGTTCGCAGATGATAACAGAGGCTCGGTCGCTGGTTGTAAAACACGAAGACAACTAAGCTGCTTACCGACGCTGGGCTCATCGAAGTGAAGCACGTCGTAACAGCACATGGACGCCATAAGTTGGGTGCTTCACGATTTGCGGACTACATGCCCTTAGGCGCAAGAAGCTGTGCTCAACATATTACACCTTGAATAACATCGTTATACTCTATTATACCCGTTGAGAGGAGAATGTTATTTTGGAATCGACAAGCTGAAATTTGGAGGGAGAGTTGCTTTCAAACCGTAAAAGTCAGTTCATAGAATAAACAAAATATGCTGCAGAGGAGAATAAATGTCTTGGTAAGAGTTAAGGGGGAAATTCTGAAAACTATAATTCGGAGTTTTTATTTACTTACAAACTAATCTCTTTGTCCGCGTGTAACTTTTATATTGTATGACATATAATGGGAAAAGGAAAAAATTGCAGTTAATCTTTACTTCCAGTAATAAATAAACAGAAATTGAATTTAACATTTAAAAAAGTGGTTAATACATTAATAACAACCATTCAAATATGAACACATTTTATACTTACAGAAAAGATGTTAGTATTTTTTATTAAAAATGAGAATTAGTATGTTATAGAAAATACATCCACAAAAAAATAAAGTGTAATCCATGTAAAATAAAAGACATATGCAACTAAAAAGGCAGAAAAAAATTATCCGAGCAGTTTTGATGAATGTAACTCAAGCTTCATAATTCGTCTCGTTCTCTCCATTGCGTTACGCAGCTCTCCCTCAAATGAATATATTTATTAAAGCAGAAAAATTTCGACATACATCATTGGTGTAGTTCAGTTTTTCAATCTAACAACTCAGAAAAACAACGTTGTTAACTTCTTACATCCAAAATTATCATCACATTTGTCTGTATCTATTGATAATATACACATAATAAATAATTATGTTTTACTCTGAAGAAGAAATGGAATATTATCGGGATCAATCAGTAGGAAAGTAAAGTCATGCAAAAATAGAAACTGATAAGTTGTAGTTGTTAAATAGCTGACTGTTAAACCAATATTAACTTCTTATAGACAATTGGGCAAAGTACTTAGAAATATTTTAAGATGTATGGCACTACTATTTAAAGCCAGAACTTTATTTCGATCTACGATTTAATTTAATTCTTCATTTTCTCGGGATAGAATTAAAGTTTAAAATTTTCTTCCATACAATCCAAAACGTCTGAGATTTTCAATTGTTCATCAGCATGTAAGAGTGAACAGGAACAATAATTCCGCTTCGCGACCTGTGTTGTGGTAATTATATTGGACATGGTATGTTCATATGCAGATATTACTGCAGGAAGACACTGAATCGACTGAATGATGAGAGGTACAATGACAGGCTCTAAACATTGCTGGTGAAGGGAAGGCACGTCACGTCGTGAGAATAATAACTTGAAATGCGAATGAAAAAGAAGAATCCCTTAAATTATATAATAATACTTGTACTATGGCTTGCATAATAAATGAGTGAAAATATATGGATAGGCTTAACCATGTGAAACTATCACCTTTTAGTAATAAATATCTAGAAGTTTTTAAAATACTGCATTTTATTTTGTAGCAATACGAGTATCATTGGTACTTAAAGAAAATAAAATAAGTTTAGAAATGAATATTTTGAAACTATGAACAAATTATATTACCACGGAATATTAGAGAAGGAATGTTTACATTTAAGAAACGTATTCTAAACCATTACTCCGAAATTAAGTTAATAAACACTGGAACTTTTATACTTCTCCATAATACTATACACCTGGTCCTATACCTCGTCCATATGGGGAACAACAGCCAAAATTCAAACTAAACAAAACATAATCCTACACACCATTAAAAACCCTCCCTGGTACCTTAGAAATTCCGTCATACGCCATAACATCAAACTTCCCAAAGTAAACTCTGTAATCTCCTCAACCACCCAAACTCCACGATCCAGCAATTCCATGATAATCCTCATCCAGCTCCATGCCTCCGTCGGCTCAAAAGAAAACTCTCATACTTCTCCCTGATCGTTCAGACACCCCCTAACCCAACTTACTATCATGCCCGCAGACCACATCCTCATATATCCTCCAATAATCACTTCACTGCCTGTCAACCCTCACCCACCCACGTAGTATGCCTCTCACATACACACAGAAAACTCATCTACTAAAGTGGGGTAATTAAATGGATTAACCTACCTCCAAGTCAACATGTAAATTATATACTCTACTTTAATTTTGTATTCTTTATTTTAATATTGTATATACTGAATCATTTATTGTCGAAACTGGTAATCTTTACAATAAAAGTTTTTATATGAATAAAAAAACTCACTATAACAAAAAAATACTCATAGAAGTAAATGTTTGACTGGTCCTATGGTAACAAATAAGTTTTGCAGTTAATTCTCATTATATAATTACTTTTTAGTTATTGATATAACCTTAATCATTAATATTTATTATATTCTGACTATAATATATTATTGACGTTATCGTATTAATTTTAATTCTGGCAAGGCGCATCAGAGCATGTTTTTACCAATAAAAGACATTTTTATTAGTGAAGAGGTTTTATGTGTCGTATAAGCTAATTGGGTAAGAAATGAGGTTTTGGATGCTTCATTAATAGACACTTATCCGCTGTACATCGATGTGTGAGGGTCTCCAACAAAGGTCGGTGTATCAAATTAAATACTCCATTGCCAGTGGTGTTCAATGTTTAAGTCAAATTCAGCTACCAATATAAAAGAGGATTTTGGGAAGATCAACCTCTACGACGGTTGTTCTATATTCATCCTTCTTTCAGCTGTTGCCAGCTAACAACTGTAGGAGGTGACTTTTACAGGGTACCCGGTAACCGATTGTCCGAGGAAGGTGACAGAGACCTAGATTCCACGAGGGAGACTGGGAGGTGCTTTTTTGTTGGACAGCAGACTTTAAGGTAAATAAAAATACATTATATAGCTACCATGGGAAGAGGTTATACATTTCCTGTTGTCAGCTCTGAGTTTTATTTCACGCCACTAAACGCTGACAATTGTGTTTTAATCATTTGAATTAGAATGAAGCTATGTTAAAACAAGTTTTCCATGATTACAGATCCTTTTACTGATAATTTATTTTTGGTTTACATAATTACTTATCCTATTAATACAAAAGAATTTTTTTACCTTTTGGTGTTTTCTTTTTAAATAGCATTTTTGTGCCATATATCGATTTTCCTATAAGCAGCCTTATAAACTGATAATGACGGAACGTAATCAGCTGCTATCGATTGTGATATGTAATTTCTTTGTTATATTAATTGGCACCTTAATGTTGGGCTATACATTATATTTAGTTACAATAGGTGGTCATATATTTTTTCTATTATATTTTAAATATATAAGATTTTCTACATTAGAAATGTTTTTATAAAACGTACTGAAATTAAATACTGAGGTGAAATGTAGTCATATGAGCTTTGCTGATATGTTTGTCCATGAATTCATTATATACTTAAAGTAGCTTTTCGTGAAAAAATTTGTAAGTTATGGAACACAATTTCTAATTACTGTTTCTAAATTGGAAGAAAATTTAATAAATGAATTCATGAACCATATTCATTGTACGATAGATATTTTCACTTATATATTGTACAAGGAATACTAGTTGTGATATCTTGATTGATAAACTTGTATAAAATATACATTTCTGTACTGATAAAACTTTTAGAGAAATTTATGAAAGAAAAATATTCTTGACTGCAATAAAAATATTAATTTGTGTGTATCTAGATAATATCTGTTAACTTGCCTCCCTTTAAAATAAGAGTTTCGGAGATTATTAATGTGAAGCAGAGGACGTAATTGTAAATTTACTGTGAATATCGTTGTATTGTGTGCATTCTCCGTGCGAAGTGTCGCCCTGCACGTTGCCACTAGAGCGTGAACAATCGATAAGCGCATTACTGCAAACCAACCGGAGAAAATTCGAATACAGACGAAGGAAGTTGCAAAACTTGAGCAATTTCTTGTTACAAAAGGAGAGTTTCTCGATGTCTCTCCAGTTGTGCACACTTCATGAATTTTAGTTCGAAATAATTCTATAATTTTGTAAATAAGTGACAAGTAAATAATATTGGCAACATATACGATACAAATACCTGTAAGGTGAAGAGATTCAAACAAGTAATTTAATTTGGAATAAACAGGCACCCCCAAATCACATTGCATTGACATGGAAAAGTGGCAAAAGTTTATATGTTCAAGTCTTTATTAATTCTTTAGCTTGACAAATTGAATCCAAGAGCTTGTTAAACTTCTTGCTGTTTGTTCAGTGGAGTAACAACTTTTTGGAGTACTCCATTAGAGAGCGAAGGGAATAAAATAGGACGACAGGAAATGGAAAAAGCAGAAAATTAATTGCAAGGAAGAAAGTGAGTGAAATAGCGTATAAGGTGAAATAAGAAGAACGGTAATCATAATTCATAACATATTCTAGGAAAAATAATCATAATGGACTGGTTCTGCAGACACATTATATCGGATTCTTGCAAATCAAAAATTTTATATTGTAGCAGGCAGCGGGGGTTTCCCGTTTCTCACCTCTGCTTTACTCCATATTCATTCACTTATTCCTTATATTATTACGGCGCCACGAAATTTTACCAATCAAAACCTTAAACAAATAACAGTCCATTTATTCGAACACTGAGATAAAAACTATCCACAGGGCGTGGTCGTTTAAACGATATAATCTCTTACGAATTTAGTGGTCGGTTTAATTATAAAGCATAATCAAACACAAATCCGTTTTGGCGTCTCACTACTTTGATTCCGTAGCGTGTTCGAGACCCTCACTTATATCCACAGTTGCGATTTATCGTCGACCTCAATTCCGCCATATTGCCATCGTGACCCGTCGATGATTAGCTTAGTTTTCGTGCACTCGCACAGTTCCGGGCTCGGGTGCGCCTTAAACAACATTTGTTTCCTCTATCGGCTTCTGTCGGGGTAGGCAAGATAAATAATTAGTTTAGTACCTACGTTTTTTATGTCTTTAACTTATCTACAATTACAAATTTCATGCCTTATGGAAAGGACAGCATAGAAGAAAATATACAAATCAATAATTTTGTCGAATAAATATTAATTATAATAATACATTACAGAACTGTCTTATTGAACCAAACAATTGTAAATTGATTTGGGAATTAACTTCGGAAAACTTTCACCGGGTGTAAATCTTCTGAATGGATCATTAAAGTATAGCATACTTGTGTAAGTTCTCAAAGTACTGAAATGATTGAACGAAATAGTTTCGGCATTTTGAGGGAGTTTTCGTTTTCACTCATTGCTTTCATTGTATTAAAAACGTACAGTTAGTGGAAACAGAAGCTTAAATTTGCAGCCGAACGCGTCTTTCCAAAGCAATGCACGTATCGCAATAGCAGCTTCAACGAACTTAGAGTGGGGAAGTAAAAGTGCTAGAATCGTTGGGAATAGCTTAATAATACTTAATTAAATGAATAAAATAGAACGTATGTAAATGTAAAAGTATACCACTTTGGCTAATTCCAGAGGATACGTTTCATACCATTATCGCGTTGCAAACAATTTTATTTAATCCATAAAGAGGTTCGTGTATTATTAATACAGGAAAATTTTTAAATATTTATTTCTCAAATTTTATTGATTCAATGAATTGTTAATTTCGCACATTTTGACATTTAGTAAAGTATATATATATATATATATATATATATATATTGCTCTTAGCAATAATCTAATAAATAAATATCATTTAGCGGAGATCATGGAACTAACGCGAGGTATGCGACGTGAATACGTATTCATCTCCATGATAAATTCCAATAAAATTGATTACTTTCAGATTTTTATTTTATGAAAATGCAAAAGATAATTAAATTAAATTGGTATTAACGATCAACAAAAGGCAAACAAGAATATTTTGTGATGTACTTATAACCAATTCATCTTCAATTTGTTTCGTCGTACCAAAGATAGTATACTCGTTTCGTTCGAGTAGGCTCGTTTTAGCTTTTCGGATAAGCTCGTGTTAGTAAGGAAGACATTTGTCAACCTTTAAAATTTCGTAATTATATATAGCTTTGTGTCATTCAAAGTGTAGCCTGATACAAGAAAAACAGTAGTCTCAATAATAGTACAAATTATTTCAAAAAATCTCAGCCATAGAGTTCATCTGTATTTTGAATTTAAATAGTAAAACCTACGATCAATTGTCATACTGTATTCGCTCTTCGTTGACGTCCTAAAATTTGGGCAGTGTGAAAATGTGATTCAGTAAATTGTAGGCGATTTTGCAATTCATGTCTACTCAATGGGCAGAGAAATCTCGCGATGGAGTAGAATCAACCTCGGAGAGCCCAGTTGGAAAACTTGTACTAAGGTCCCAAATTCGGGTACCGGTCTAATTAAACGTTTTTATTGTTGAGAAACCAATCGATAGAGGTTAATTGAAATAATGAATCTGTAAAAAGAATGTTGAAATAACTGTCAGAAGTGACTTAAAACGTCAGGGACTATGTTACCGTTCTTTGTAGACAGTGTTAGGTAAATTTACAAATAAAATATATTCACCCAATATGTCTGCAAACCACTATTGGATGCAAACAAGGAACGAAATTTTGTTTATGTTTATTCCTATGAAATTTTATACATATCTTTAACTGAATATGTCAAAAAAATCTTAACAAAACGTCATAAAAGAACTTAAATGAACAGTGATTTTGTGACTCATTGGCTAAATCGTCTATATTTAAATTTATAAATTCAGATAATTCGATTACTGAGAATAATATTTTCGTGGAATGATTTAGCATATTACTGATTTCTTGTCGAATATGTTAAAAAGAGAAAGATATTGGTTTTTAACCAGACAAGAAAATATAATGAAGCATAATAATGATTTGGTACCCGAGGTTATGGAGAAGCACATACTATAGCATAGCGGGAAAGCAACATGTTACGTTGCGTGACATCATCTCTAATTTCTTCTGTCGAACACGTTATTGTATGCATTAGCAGACGAGCCCGTATAAACTATATTAACAGTTAATAAAGCTAACTTAGCAGTGTGATTAACATAAAAAATTTAGTTAAATATATTTTTTAACTTTTTCAAAAAAGTTATTTCTATTAACTTAAATAATAAATGTATATTTAATTACTGCTATCATTGAAATGTAGGATTAAAGTGGATTTAACAAATGGGCTGGAAATTCTCAACACAAATTTTCCACCTATCCGGAACGAGAACTATTAAAGTGATGGCCTAGGCATTTTCTCTCGCGAGTGCCAAATAGCAGTTATTTAGCTATCGATGAAATAAATCTGCAACTAGTACTTGCTGATTATGGCAACAAAACCGAGAAAACCTGATTTATAGCTGTAATTTCCACTGTTCCGGCACATTTCATCATCCTATTACAATAGCCGACTATAGCTTTACATAAAGGCTTTTGTTGCCGCATACAATGCCTACAGACGAGAACGAAGAGGAAGTGCAGGAACTTGTCACAGGTCCGTGCATGAGTGACACAAGCAAAAACATCGGGCAACTGTTAATTTGGTCTACGGACGGGAACATTAGTTATGTGAGGTTACATGTTATTTTCAGCAGCATGCACTGGTAACGGTGAAATCAAAAACGAGAGGCAGAAAGATCTGGACGCTTATAGATACCGTAATGATTAAAACACGGAATGTTATGTTCATTAAGATATGAGCACTGAACGTTGATTGAAAGTGATGCTATTCAATTGAATTGATTTCCTAATTTATTTACCTTTTAAATACGTTTAAGAAATATTTGGTTGAATTTTCCATTAATACAAACAGCTAATTTTTGAGAAATTGGGTAAGGGAGTCTTTCGTTTGGAGATGCAATAGAGCGGAGTAGGTTAAATAATTGTTATTTACAAATCGAGATACAGGTTGGGTAGTGGAGAGGGAGGAAAAGGGATGAACAGAGAGGGAGAGAAAATCAAGGTAATAAGACAAACAGAGGAAGGGAACGACATGGGAAGTGACGGTGAAAGTAATGGCGTTTAGAGGCAATGAAATTTCAAAAAACATATTGATACATTTTGTTTTATCTTAATCATAATTGGCCGTCTGTTTAATAAAGCTTATCGTTTTAACACACGAGGGTCTTATAAAATTATCATTAGAGGGAAGTATGTGGAATAAGAACAGAAGAGGGAGACAGGAAATGGAATACGCTAAGCAGATGGTGGAGGATGTGTGATATGGAAGTTATGCAGGAATGAAAAGGCTTGGGCAATATAGGTTAGCATGGAGAGTTGCATCAGACCAGACTAGGGACTGAATACCACAACAGCAACAAGTATCTGACTTCACGTAAATTAGTAAATAGAACAACCAAATTAGTAAGGAATAAATTTTAATAAAATAAACACTAAATATTAATAATTATTGGATGACGTATCGATCCTATTTTTGGAACGTCTGTAGGTCCGAACATAAATTTTTACATATAATTTATTTCATAAAATTTAAAGGGTAAATTTATAAGTATGCTCATTGTCCATTCATAGCGGGCTACAATTAATTTACGTTTGCATCTGATGAGGGTCCAAACATAATGGAAATATTAATTAACTAAATTTGGAAGTTTCTATAGAATGGAACGAAACGTCGTGATTATTTTATAAATATGTTCTATTTTTTTTTAAATTCAATAAAATATTTATTTCTGACCAATTTGACTCTTGTACTCATATATGTAATAAATTTAATATTTCGTAGAAGTACCTATATTCGAACATCGGGTTCTTAAATAAAACTATGTTTATTAATTATTTAAAAATATTATTTATCTTATTATTTTATTTTGGAATTCAAACATGGTGCCAACGTTAATGAATTAAAATATGATTTACATGACGTTTAATATATTTTGTTACATTTTTTCTTGCCTATCAACGACTTGGAAACAAGTAATATTTAAATGTTAAGTTTAAAATTGTTTTATTGCTATTGTAGTAATTGTTACAAATGTTCACGTAGCTTCGTCGCATTGTATTCTCTTCTTTTTAGTAATGTTTTAAAGCCGAATAGTTGTTAACGTAATGCCTATTCAAATATGCAAAAAAAATTGAAATTATTGTGAATTACGAAACTGCGTATTTAAAACAGATTGGATCCACCGAATATTTAGGAAAATGCACTTTTGATGAAAAATCATACAAACACGAGGTGAGTAACGTAATTTCAGAATTATAAAGCCGCCGCCATTCGCCCCTGTGAGCGGGGCAGAATGCACCTTTGAAATGGTAAATACGATACCCCAATTTTTACTGCAGCATCAAAGTTTCCTTTTGCGCAACTAATTTTTTACATTCGTGGTTTATTTGGGAAATGTGCGATAGGAAAACGAACGTTTTAAATTTGAAATATTATGTTATCCATTTGAACCTAAAAACCCAGAATTTGTTACGAATGGAAGGAAAATACGATGAATGTTCAGAAATTAAGTGTACTGTGACCATAACTGGCTGTTGGTTTTTGATTTTGAGGGTTGGCTACACTGAGTGATAGAGGAGGATCTCCTGACAGTGCGAATAAGGCTGGAATACGAAAGTACGTAATTCTGTTCTATTGTTTAATTGCGTCGATGATGTCATAAGACGACCCGCGAATTGCGTTGTGAACGTAACGAGTGTTTTAGCCATTCTGGAAGTTCAGTAAAGGAAGAATAAATGTTTCGTTCTAAAAAATCATTGTCTCGGTGTTTAAAAATAGAAATTGCATCATTTTGGAATAATTTCTGTCTCAGTGAGATACCTGCAATACAAAACGACATTGTGAGACCATAAAAACAATGAAGAAGATTATTAAAAGCAAAATAAATTGAATGATGACGTCAGGACAACGCCAGTCCTCATACAGACTCAGTCACGAAGGCGCTCTTGGGTTCATTTTGTTGGACGTTTTTGAATAACCCCCGGTATACTCCTGGCTTGGAACCATCAGATTATCATCTTTTCATATCCATGGGAGGAATTAATTTTTCTACTGACGAGCTGGTGCAGTCATAGGTCCAGTGCAACGGCTCATAAAATGCTTTAAATGGGCTGGCGATTGTATGGAAAATAGTCAACAAGTGTATCAACAATATCTGTATTTGTTTTTCAAATACACTTTTCCTAAAAAACAAAAACTTGGCACACTTACTTTCTGAACGTGACCCATAAAAATAAAACTTTTGAATGATATATTTTCCCCATAATTTTTATATACTGTGGAAAATAGCAGTTTTAATTTAAGGTATTTAAGATATTATTCTTACAGAGGGATGGGGATATTTACAATTGGAACTATAGGTTTTATAGGTATATATTTTTTAACTTCTAATATTTTGAACTGTCAGGAACCGACAATAAAACCTTCAGTGAGGGACTGCGTTGGCTCAAAGTTTTCATTCAAAGTGTTTTTATTGAAGGAATATAATCATCAGTACTTCCCTTTGAGAGATATTGGGAAAAACGATTTTTTTACCTTATTCTTTTTATACGTTATACATTTTGCAAGGATATTAGTAACTCAAGGATGCACTATATTATTTTTCTTTGAAGCAAATAAAATTTTTCGTTATGTAAGGATAAGTATTTTTATTACATAAGGAATTGATTATTCAGCAGAAAATAGTACAGTGTTATTTATAATTACAAACGATTCGTAACTAATGCATTTGTCATTCTAGTACAAAATATTCATTATTGCTTGCAACTGGTTACATAGTCTTGTTTGGAATAGAGAGAGGAGAGAATGAACTCAAGAAGCAAAATGAAAATTCTGAATTGTTGCATCAACAGGGCTTAAATTTGAGAAACAAGCCGCAGACGACAAAAATAAGTCTTACGAACTGCACAAAATATCAGCAACTCGGGGTCCCAATTTTTTTTTCTAACTCAAGCTGTTAGATGAGAATGAAAATATACTCTGCTACCTCTCCACATCTAGGAAATTATAATTTCATTACAAACGCCTGGGAGAAGGTTGAGTACATTAGAGATGTTGCATAAAACTAATCATTAGAGGTAAATTCATACTATCGCAAAAGCTGTTTGCTATTTCATTGCATGCTTCCATTAAGTTATTAAAAGAACACATCACACAAAATTTTACTTTCGTTAAAACGTCCACACTTTTATTTTATATACGCTTTTTCATTACTAAAAGTTGGTAATAGCTGGATGCATTCTGCCAGTTAATCGATTTTTGTATTTGTTGAATATTTTTAGCGACAGAAATTGAAAATACGATAAGATATTTCAATGACAATAAAGTTATGGGCCGAGGTATACACATTTGTTTTGAAGATTTATGTTTGAAAATTAATGGAAACATGCATATATTTGAGTGGAGCTATGAGAATCTAAAAACATCCCTGTAGATAAATATCAGAATAACATGCAGAACAAGAGGAATGTATTTCATATTTTTGATATTTGTCAATACGGCTTTCGATGTAGTCTTTTAGTAGGTCTGTAATATTAATTACTTCTATTGATAATAGCTAATTATTAACGTTTAAGTGCGTTTATTTTCAACTTGTGACAGTTATTACTTCTACTCTTAATGTAAATATACATTGTAATACTAAAGTTTTTCTCGGATGAAAAACGAATTTAGTTTGTCATCCTTAATAATGTTGTAAATGAAATTGATTTCCTGGAACACTTCACAACAGTTAACAGCTATGTAGAACGTATTAGTCGTTATCAAAATTGAACTCAGAGAATTTTTCGATTAGCATATTTTAGAATAAACACTTGATTTTTAAAATTTGTGAAAATAATGACGAATCTTAAATTAGAGGATATAACTGAAGATTTTATTTATCCGTGAAAATGTAATGTTTACTGATCAGCCTTGTTTAAATTTTAATATTCTTAGGTTCTTTAATCAATGTATTCTTTGTCTGTACTTTTATAAATTTGTTATGTAATAATTTTGTGTATTGCTAACTACATTTCAACCTGAAGAAGGTCCGGATCATGACCGAAACATGTAGTTATATTAAATTATTTTCAGTTTTGTTTTATTAATTTTTGTTTGTTTTGGCCTCATTTAAATATTAATTTAAACTTAAAAACGTTAATAACTTTTATATTGAAGATTTTGTATTACAAAATTATTTAGGCTTCTTATCAACTATTTTTTGGTATTATTATTTAAGTGAATGTAGAAATCGCTTCTGAAAATTATTAATCTAGTGAAAGAACACATTCTTCTCCAAGAATAATATTTTTGTCAAGATCGACTTATATATTACTGATGCAAACTAAAATGCAATATCTTTTCATAGGTTTCTTGAAAAGATCCATAATTCAATTATTGAATATATCAGCGTTTTAGAAAGCAAAATAATTAATTGGCACGTTTTTAACTAATTTGAAATTTTTACGATAAATCGGTTTATATTACATACGAACATATAATTACTCGGAACTCGATTTTTTGCCCATATAAATCCAGTCTTCATTCATACGTTCTGCTTCTTTACCATAAAACATCCAGTGCTATTGTTAAATGATTACTTCAAAATAATTAATGATTTAACAAACAATTGTAGAAAGTTGATAACATTAGTTACCAAATCCCAGTAAAGTTAATAATTAGTTAATCACTTTTAAAGTGTAAATTTATATAATATGAAATTTAAAACACCATTCTTCATAAGGAAGAAAACAGGGTAATGATTTTATTTTCAACTTACGGCTAAAATGGAAATTTTGAAGCACGACGGACATAAAGGACTTTTCCCGGTAAGGAAGCTTCGGATGTCTTGTTTAACGACGCAGTTTCCCGAATCACGGTCGTTAACAGCACATGTAGCCATTTAATCCTCTCCTTCCTAGAGACCAGCAGTAATAAAGCGGTTGCCTGTGTTATTGTGGCGCACTTTAACCACGTGCTTAAGCTTCCTATGACCATGCTTCAATTAAAATGCTTATAGTCCTATAAACATTTAAGCGGTAACACTCGCGACTACCTATGGTATTGTATTGTATTTATTCAAACTTGCATTTAATTTCTAAGTTCCGGAAAAATTAATCTTTCATACACCGAGTAAATTCCAGTAATTATTAAAACTGATAAAAAAATTCCTAATATTCTTCTAGGAATAAAATCTGGTTTGATTATATTAGTGCGACACAGAAATATAACTCTATACTCTCGAATATAGAAAATATGAAATAAAATGTTGAATATCAAAACACAAATTTTAACAAATTATTTCTGATTATGCGGTAAGCTTCCAAAGCTACGAAGATTTACCTCACTATAAAAGCTTCTGTTGAGACTGCACTTAGCGTGAGGCTTTGTCCCGCTGGTGCGACATCTGACTCCTCGTTTCGCACGACTGTTGCTCTGTTGCACTAGGGGAAGGGGGCGCCAGCTATCAACAATGTTAGCAGCAGTTGATATTGGATTCAATATACGTTGTTACCGAGTATCCTCGGTTTCGACGGCTTGATGGTTAAATAGAAATTGTAATATCGACAAAACATATAATGACAAGATACTGTAATTGAAGACGTTTTCATATATTTTACGGTAATAATTATGGCACAATATAGGCCAAAACGCCCGCGTAAGATATTTTAAACAAAATTATTAAATAATATTTATGAATTGAGTTTTTAATAATATTGAGACGTTCTTACGTAATAGTAAAAAAGATTAAAAATAAGTTGAAATAAATGGAAAATATAGGTGAAAAGGGAAAGAAATTAAGGTTGTAAAGAAGAGGTGTAGCTTTAGGATGGGAAGGAAGGGATTAATAAATGCTCATGATAAACTATTACAGTGTATCAAATTAAAATACATATTGGGGCTCAAACCTATTTAAAAAAACTGTCAAATATGGAATGGGTTTGATAAAAATAATTTTAATACGTTCTTTGCAGAATATCAGCGACTATAATGATTTTATAAAAATTAAGAGATGCGTGTTCTATAAACAAGTTAAAGACATTAATGATTCATAACCTCTTTCTTCAAAACTTATATCCACGTGAAATCAGAAGAGTGATAACATGTCATTAGGACCAATTACATCGGTATAAACATTTGAAGTACTTTTATGGGATGGTAACAATATACATTTAGATGTTAATAATTTGTTATTAGAAATGAATTGCTGCACCTTGATATAATTCACAGCTTAATAGAAAATGAAATGTTTCCTCGTCTTGTTTTATTTTTATTCGTATCCGTACTTTTTATATTCTCATGCATGTTTCTGAACGTACAGTCGTTTATTCCCTTTTCCCTGGCTTATTGTTTGTTTAGCCCCGTCGGGCGTCGTAACATTTATACAACGTCGGAAGCCCACCCTGTCTGTAGGAGCTCGTAACTTCCTAGGGAATGAAGCTACACATGCAAATATCTGTGAGCCTCTGAAAGCAGCGTTAATTGTTATGCCTTACTTGCCTCTCTGCGTATTACATTAGATTACGCTCAAAAAAACTGAAGCAAATGGGAATTAGCGAAACACAATTATTACCCATTTGTTGGTATTCATACAGATTCGTCACAACTCGAAATAAATGTTAAAATGACAACAAATCGAATAAACAAGGCTCGTTCATTCTTTTTGCAGGGCGTTAGCATTTAGCTAGTACAAAATAGATGAAAATAAAGTAAAAATTCAACATTTATATAATCTTTAAAAACACTATCTTTACCTAAGCTTCAATTGAAGCATTTCAATTTCCTTTAAATCATTAAAACTTTTATGTATATTTATTATGTAAATTTTGAGAACATATTAAACCGCTGCTGAAAGATAATAAAACTTGTTAAATAATGCATTGTAATGTATATTTTGGGGGGAGGGTGTATATCTTATTTTTAAATGAAAGAATTATTATAAATATGAAAATAGCACTAAATTTAACATTTATTTATGGTAGCATACATAAATCAAATAAGTTTTTTTATTTACGTAGCTGGCTTTTTTCTACGATAAGCCCTATATATTTACAATATTTACACAAATTTCATATTAGCTAGTTACATGGATTCTAAGTAAATACAAGAGTTCTAAACTAAGGATCGTTTAAATGGGCCTTGTCATAAAGCAAATCCACTAACTCGAAATTGACAGTAATAGGAAATCGGAAAAAGGTTACAAACAGTGGTATTTACCGTCGTCTCAGCTTACCTGGAACATTTAGCTGGACCCATATGCACTTCCGCCTTGTACAAAGATGGGCCCTTTGGAGATTGGGACTAGAATTATTTAAATATCCACGGCCAGAACAACTCCAATTTCTTACCGCTCCCTCTTAAAGTTCAATCTTCATCTCCAATCATAATATGCTTAATATCTCAATCATAAACACCAAGTCCTTAATGTCCATCTTAAACAACACGTCCTTAATGTCTAATTTTAACCATTAAACTCAAACTTCACCTCCTTAATATCGTCAAATCTCACGATACTTGTCGCGCCGTCATGTTTGCCTTTTATTACCTCTGTCTGTAACCTAAGACTTCCTCACGCCGCATGTCTTTGATTTCGTACCGCCATAATCCACAAGTTAAATTATTTTCCAATAGATAGAAATATTTTTGAAGAATTATCATCTCAATTGAACAAATAAGTAATACGTATATATTATAGCGTCATCAATGTCATATAGAGGCATATAATTTTGTTTTATGTAATATATTTGTACATAAAGTGAAATGTAAGACATAATCGCATTGAAAAACTGTAACAGTCTCCACCCAGGAGCTCTAAAGGACCAGATTGTTTCAAGAGCTCCCCACCTTACATTTCCTTTGTAATCCCACTCACAGTTCAAACATTTGCTTCAAAAAATCGCCAGAATTTAAATTAACATTATTATTCATTAGGAACGTTATAACATCTCTGGCTACATGTTTGGTCCTTGTACTCACGTAATTAGTGGAGTCATACAACACTGTAAGTGTTACGTGCGAGCAAAAAGAAACAATCTCTAAATAAACATCAGATTATAATTCTATGTAAAATGTCAGCCACGTTTAATTTGCGGACGAGATATGAAATGCAGATGAGATGGTCTCAGCTGAATAAATATGAGCCATTCTCTCTCTCTCTTTTCTCCCCTTCCACTCTCTACCTTTATTTCTTCTTTTCAAACCGCTCCCTGAAACAACAGAGAAGCTACGAAACCTCCCTTATTTACAATAATATACAGAACAATGAAGATGTAATAAATTGCCAGGGAAGAACTCGCTTTTGCGGTTGGAGGTTTCCACTAATAATTTGCATGTTTAACTGGAGAAATTATATTAGTAGTATCAATTTTCGTCATTTATTCTATACGTATGAAAGAAAATAAATTTTAAGATTCCGAAAAACCTAAAACTTGTAAGTATAACGAAAATTAAATACCGAAAATTCCTATCAAAAAAATTGAAATTAATAAACACAAATAAATACTTAAATTATTGATGGCGACGTTAGAAGCAGTAGAAAAAATGTTAATAGATATACTCAAACGAATTATAATAAAACAAGTCCCGAGAAACAAAAAAAGATTCTGTATAAGATTATTTCAAATTACCCACTGTTTTGTTGTATGACTATAAGGGAAATACATATTTCCCGTCCTAGGCGTGACGTCTCTGAAGATCAGATGGCGTATAATGTAAAGAAGCTAACGTGATTTGAAACAAAAAATATATGGAGAGAGACGAAACTTAAACGGCTGAAATTTTACCGAAAGCAACTGTTAGTAATTTAATTAAATTAACGGAAAATGGGTTAGATAGAACAATTTGCAGTAGGGAGAAGGGATAGATTAATAGGCCACGATTTGATACATGAGGGTCTTGTAAAATAAAAATAAGTGTGTTGCGTAAGAACAGAATAGGGAAACAAAGGATGGTATACACTAAGCATAATAGGGAGGATTAGGGCTGTTGTAGCTATGTTACATGAAAAAGGCTTGCCCAGGAGAGGTTAGTAATGAAGGGTTGCATCAGACCAGTCTTAGGACTGATTACAACAATAACAACGAAAAACCACTTATTTAGTTTAACAGCTTCAAATAATTTTAAGTACTTTTGAGGATTCAGTAAGTCATGTACTTAAATTCTCTCTTAAAAATACGTTACCGACATAAAGAAACGTTTTTCTTACGGAGTCATGGCCTCGACAAAAATTTATTAATATTATTCGAGATTATTGAAGTCGAGTCTGTATGTGAAATACACATCACTAGTTTCGATATTTCAAAGTTAATAATGAGTTAAACATAAATTCAGGATTATTCGTCATTAGCTGAGAAAGTCAGTGCATTAGCTTCTAACTACGGTCGCTGAGTACTTTAATTGGCAGCGTTTAACGTTCCACTGCTTCACCAACATCGTATTTATTGGAAGTAGGCTGCATGTGCCGAAGCGCGCGGAGAGATGTGGAGACCAACTGTTAATTATCTCTCAGCTTTTCCACTGTAAAGTTTCTATTGAATTTCAAGTTCTGTTACTAAGGGAGTTTCTCAAATTATAATGTATAGTTCAAAACTTTATACTATTACATTTTTCAGCACATATAAAAATACAATTAATACAAAACATATCATTAGTCTCTTTGTAATTATATAAATAAATATTAGAATTTTATGTACATTTCTTGGAGTAATGTGAATTTGTATTTACGTATTATGCTTCAGAGGAATAGTCTAAAGAACCATCTGAAGATGTTTTTGGTGATATAAAACTAACGTCTGCCTTTGTGACAGAAAGACGACTTAGAAACTTCCTTTACGGTCCACTTTTCTGAAAATGACAATCGGTTCAATATCAATAAAGTTGTGGGATAACTTCCCTTCTTCGGAACGACCCGAATAGTATGAAGGAAGAAAAGAATGAAAAAGTGTCGACCGGACCAGGGACTCGAACCCCGGACCTTCCGACGACTAAGATTAGCTCAGTGGTAGAACACCCACCCGGAAAACGGGAGGCCAGCGGTACGAATCCCTGGCCCGGTAGACATTTTTCCGTTATTGTCTTTCTTCTAATTTAGCTGTACGCTCCTATTTGAGCTTTAATCGAAACTTTCCTACTACCTTTGACCTGAATTGTATTTTATAGCATTTATAGCAATGGCAAACATCTATGTAAAATTCCACCCCGTACAACAAATAAAGATGAATACAAAGATTAATAATTCCGATCAAGATTTTTTTCATCGTGATCTTTAAAAATTCCGTTTCATTGCATTTAGACTGAGCTTCAGTTGAAACATTTCTTATCTGTTTGAAAAATTAAACAATCATTCTTCCACGTGAAATAAAATTACAAGAGTTATCTTTGTGCCAAAATATAATCCTATAGTTAAGATTAACTTCATCTATGTGTGAAGGATTCATAACCTCCTATAATGTGATTTAAGTTGGATGTAACCTGGGGCTTCCGCGTGGAGAGAGTAGCTGTTAACAACTTGAGTTTGACCTGACGACGTTTTAGAACACAAACATTTTAAATTTCTCAAAGTACAGTGTACGGATGATGTTGTTAAGTCAATTTTTTAAATATGATTAAATATGTAATATATAATATAATATTTCTAATTAATCATTAGAAAACAGCTGTGACCGTCAAATGGTTTTCATTAATCTTCAATAAATACTCTATAAACCAAATACATTAATTTTTCTGTATTTTCCCTTCATTAATAAATAGATTTTTAAAGAAATATCATCTATTGTCTATTTCCTATTCAGTCTTTACGCAGTATAAATAACTTATTTTTTAAAACAATTAATTTGATTGCTAAAAGAAATTCAAAGAACTAAAAAAATAATAGTTAGATTTCTTAAAAGGGAAATTCCAAACACTGCCAAAAGCACAAACTGAGGCGGCGCGGAGGTGACGAATGGACCCACTATCTGGAGATTAAGTAGCCGTCGTTCAGTTCCCTCCAGTGTCCCCCAATTGAACAATTTAGCTGGAATGTCAAGAAAATAATTTGCAAAATTAGTCACTAGACGAGTTTCATCGAACCAATAACACGATGTCATCTATTAACCTTCGAGAAAGACAGAGCTTCTGGTGCAACGCTCGGAGTGCAAAGCGCCGATGGAGAAAAGGCTGTGTTCGTTCTACGACGAAGGGCATTCCTGTGTTTTGAGAATGTGAAAAGATTATGGAAAAATGAGAAGCCAGGCTGAGGTCTCTATGAACAGCAGTTGATCGTCGAGGAACTTTCTGGAACCAGCGCCGGAGCAACCCTGATCGATAGGCAACGGAAAATTTTGGCGTGTCTGGGAAGTAAATAAGTATGTAATTCCTTGCAGTTAACAAAGTATCTCATACTCGACACGAAAACGAGAGCGCAACTGAGAGAGAAGATTGAATTTGCTCGTATCTCATGTCCAAATTAAGTTTAGCCGAGGCACAAAATTGAAAATAATTAAAAAATGTTTTTTTTCTATTTGTCAATAAATGTAATGCTAAAATGAAAAGTTTTAAAACGCACCAAAAGATCAATGTTCACAAAAATATTTCTAATTTAAATAATTAATAGTTAAATCTTTGTTATACACTTCCAATACATTAGAACCTCTTACACGCAAACGTTCTCCTATACAATTTCAAATTAAGTGATATTCGTATTTAATTAGTCAATCTACTTTGGGATTTGACAAATAGCGGAAATTTTGTCTAATTTTTCCACTCATTGTGTAAGAAGCAAGGTTGAGTTGTCAAGAGAAGTGGAACTCGAAACTCAAGTGACTGTAATAACAAGCACAGCGTTTACATTGTCATACAGCGTGAACTCAGTTTATACACGAGAGCACTCAACATTTACGTGTTACAATTCTCAATGTCGTACTACACAATGGCAGAATGAATTTAATACGTTACGGCATTGGCAAAAATTAATGCTAACGTGACATTGAATGCAAAAAAAATAACATGAATATAAACAAAGTGCGAACAACAGGTTATGTGAAATTGTAAAATCATTGCCTATACAAAATTGAAGAAATGTAAGACTATTGGTTGGAAGTCTTCTTCAAAAATCATGTTGAAATCTAATTACGTATACTGTGATGAGTAAATGTTCGATAGTATACTAATAATAATTACATGAATGGTATAAACGTTAATTATCAGAAGCTGTATTGAGTATGATGCATGCCATATAAATTTATAGTAATATGATTATAATTTAAGATGTAATTTTTTTAACATTTGACAAATGGAGACCCAAAGAAAAGAGACAAATTGTAACGAATTTTTGCTTCTATTGCTGCAACATAGGTCTTATTCGGGACGCATTCTTTAAGACAATTACAATACAGGTGAACTAGTCCGGCAGAATCGATGGAATACTGACAATCAAATCCGCATATCAGCACTCCTATATACTATGGCAATGACATCCACACGACATCTTAAAAGAAAACCTCCCACACCACGAGTTCGAGGAAAACGATCAACGTACAGCTTGGCCACAGGCTATCGTTTGCTTCCCTGTCATGTATTTCCCTAACAGCCTTTCTTTCCTTTCTCACTTATTACAGTGTGTAATTATACACATATCTATAAATTGTAAAATGTCCAACCTTTCAATTCTTACCTGATCAGACTCAGGAGTACGTACCCCCAGACTATCGAATGTTCTTTACATTTTTTGCAACCTTACAACCCTTCGAAATAACCCTCACATCTGATTTCCTTTCTACATTCCAAACCAACATCAATTTAAAATATCGAGAAGCTGCAAAAGATCCCTTCTTTTTTATTTACGGATCCCTAATATTAAATTATAATCAATAAAACTTCTGACAACTAAAGTCGTACCATTAATTTAATTATGTTATGTCATATAAACTCTTAAAAAATAACGCCTCTCTCCTACATTTACAGACAAGATTAATTATAAAAAATTATGAAAATACTTAAAATAAACAAAAACAAACAAAATGTTTAATTACTTTGAATTAATGGATCTGGAACGAGTCAGTGCTACTTTCAACCATACTTTTATTACTGCTCGTTGTGTTTATGATTACACCTAGATAATAGTAATCAATAATTGATATGAAATCTTTTAGAGACTTAATCGAGTAGATGGTAACTACTATTTAGCAAGGAAATTAGAAAGGCGGGATGCGGTAGGGAGACGGAGGCAGCCAAGGGTTCACTAGGCTCCCGGGCTATAGTTTAAGGATCCTGCTCGGTGTTCACTTGAAAGTTATTAATAAATACATCAGACATTAGTCAGAAAAATAACATCTCAAGTCAGGGACACCATCTGGTAATTCATTAATGAGAAAGGAGACCTAAATAAATATAAGTGATTGGAATAAAGACGGCGAGAATTATCAAGAAGTAAAATACTATAAGTATCTAGGCTCAGTGGTAAATGGAAGTAATAAAATCGAAGAGGAAATTAAGGAAAGAAATGCTGCTGGGAATAGAGCATGCTTTGCAAATAAAGATTTATATAAAACAAAATTACTCTCCATAACTGCCAAAATAAGACTTTATAAAACCACAATAAGGCCAATAGTGATATATGCCGCAAAAACATGGATCCTCAATAAGGCAGAAATTCAAAAACTAATGGTTTTCGAAAGAAAGAGTCTGAGAAGGATATACGGACCCATTAAGCTAGCAGAAAATACCTGGAGACAAAGATATAACCATGAATTAGATGTTAATAAAAGCGAATAACATAATAAATCAAATCAAAGCCTCCAGAATAAGCTGGCTGGGTCACGTATATAGAATGAATGATGATAGGCTGGTAAAGAAAGTTTACCAATGGAACCCGTTGACATTAAAACAAGAGGAAAACCAAAAAATAGATTGAGGGATGATGTTTTGCAAGATCTTAAGAAGATGAACATCAAGAATTGGACGGAGAAGACTATGAATAGAAAAAGTTGGAAGGCTATTATAGAGCAGGCCAAGAAGTGGAAATAAATCGTTGTAGCGCCTTCTGAGAAGAAGAAGATTGGAATAAAGTAAATTATTTATGATAATAGCTCCAGTTGAGTAATAATTACATTTAAAGGTTGCAAAATAAACATATATGACATAATTGTAAAATGCATGGACGCATTCTAAATTAAATATTCCACTCTTGTGACTTTATTCGCAAATTTATTTATTTTTGATAAACATAACACTTTCCATTTCATTTATCAGTAACAGCGAACATTTACGATGCAATAAATGTAACCTTCAGGCCATAACTAGTATTGGTAAATTTTTCGCTCGTTTACTACATGACAAATGGTTTCGGCGATATAACCACGAGGTTACTAGGTTGGTTACGTCAATATTCCCCTGCGAGCTACGAGCTACCTGGCTGGCTCTGTAAAACAACGCCTGGCCACGTGTATCTGGATCAATTAATTAGCACGCTGTCACAGGAATCGTATATCACGGAGTTGTTCAATTGTGGATAACGGCTAGACGTATCAGCGTATACACGCAGTTTTCAAGAAGAGTGAAATATGATGCAGATGACCGAGACTCGGACAGAAATGACTTGGCCCGAAGAATTTCAGGTTCTAAATATCCCTTTATATACACAGATAGAACACCAGTAAAACTCCCAATATGTAATGTGAGTGAAGCCCAAACCACGTAGGCCATAAATGTTGTTAAATGTTATTAAAATCTATTTTAAAAATCATAACTGACAAATAGAACTACGATTTTTGTGATTACATAAATTTTACTACGAATGATCAACGTTTCAAATTAAAACGCAGGAAGTAGCGAGATATCATAAGTTGGCATGATCGACGAATATTCATATTTTAAGAAACCAATTATTAATAGACCAAGGAACAGAATTGTACATGAAACTTGAATTTATTTCGTACTTGAAAGAAGCCCATTTAGAATTTGAAGAAATTTTCTGCTGGTGGGTCGTCAGTTGCGCTCTGATAAATGACTGCTTCAACAATATAATAAATACGTACTATTTATTTATATATAATGTTTCGAGTTTGTTACATAATTATGATGTTCGACGAGGTGTGATATTAGGCTCAAATTCTTGACGTGTCTATATTTGAAGACTTACTAGACGATTTTCCTTGGGGACTGGTAATTGTGCTCTGGACCGTCAACGGATTTGGTATCGGTAATCGACAGGCGGCAGCTCTAACAGCCCTTTGAGAAGTGGATTGATGGACTGGGTGCTGAAGGCAGATGTGCATGAATGATCTACGGCACAGGAAGGTTCGAAGTTGAAAAAGATTCACAATGACATACAGTAGTGGGAACATGATTGACGTTGCTTTCACATTTATAACAATCGTAACTTGAGGCAGAATAGGGTTACTTGCAGTCTCACTCATTTGATTCTTTTTATTACAAATAATAATAATAATATAATATTCTGTTCTGCCACTTTACAGTATTATTTGTCTATTTAATGTTTACAGTTAACTCTGAAACGTATTGAAACTGAAATTATTCCAGATTAAAAATTAATTGGAGGTGTTGCTAGTCTCATAGAAGTTTTCTTTAGCGCAGGGTGGCCAACCTTTTGCATACCAAGCACCAATTATTTTAAAGATGAGTACAAATTTTCTATATAACTCTAGTACATTTTATAGTTAAAGGGGTTGGTAAATAGATATGATGATAGAATTTGCCTTGCTTAGGGGACGAAAACGAATAACTTTGACGCAATTAAATTTACGCCAGTTTAACTAAGTACCAATTTACAGAAGTCAAAAATTAGGTTCCTGTACGAATGGTTGATAGATTCATGATGTTGCTATAGCTGACAGAGAGTCTGTTGGCACTGAGAGCGGGATCAGCTTGCAAATTGGAATTGTCTGTTCACCCTTGTTTAGCAGAAGAACTTGTTAAATTATTCCATTTCTGATTACGGCCATTTGTCGTATTTATTTATTATACATGTCTATTTCTATCATGCTTTTTAAAAGGGAGTTCTCGTCCAAAATAGAAACTGGTATAAGAATGCAATTCGCCACTTTTAATCGTTCAAAGCGCCAATTATGGTCAGTTTCCTCAAGAAATACTATCACATAGGTACACTTACTAACAGCATTATTATAAAATGACTTTATAGGCAAATGAAGTTAGACTCCGAGCGATATGAAATGAGAGACAAGTTTCTGACGACGGCAACTGAGGGTCATTTTTCTCTGAAGGTTAATGATGTAATTAACTGACTTTGAACGTGGCCTGATTATTGGAACTCGGAGCCATGGAGCGAGCATAACGCAGATATGTTCTTGAAATGATTAACAGACTGATCTGTCAGCCGGAAAACTGAACGTGCGATACTGAAGGCTTAACGTGGGACCCGAGATAATACTAATGTGGTGATCATTATTATCTTGCCATAATACAAAGTACTAAAAAAACCACACACATTAATCAAAATTATTTACTTTTCTGATGTTGTATTTTAATTACAGTTGCTAGGTGATTTTCTTAGCGAGACGCTATGGACTCGTGTAGTGCTTAGCAAAACTTCACGTAGTAATAGGGTGAACAATCTAGTGAATAAACACTTTGCATTAATGTTCTCATATGTGTAATCACATAATTGTTGTCTTCATCTTCAATACCACATCTGTTAGTATTGACTTTTTATGCCTAGGTACAAAATTTTGCCTCACTTAAAAGATTTATTCTTAAAGGGACATAAAAATCACTCCACTGTTCTTAAATGTTTCAATTTATCCTTTTATTTCCTGGCGAAACTATATAGTGCCAGTGTTGTAATAAGTAATCGGTCCTTACGGGAATTACAACTTCTCAAGTATTAAATTAAATATGTTTTAAAATAAAATAAAAATTCCTCTTACGTTATATCAAACAAAACCCCATTAATATACGCAAAATTCTTTTAAAAATACACTGTATACTCTCGATCAATAGTGGACATACTGTAAAAATATGCCTGTATGAAATTTTAGCAATTTTAGACCGACGTTTTCTACATTTGTTGTTTATGATTTAAATATATATTTGAATCTAGACAATAATGCAATAATTGTACAATATTTACCGTCTGATGCTATTTTGTTTAATAACTTTGACCTTCAATATAGACTACAAATATATTAATTGTTTTAATTAAAATCTTTGCCTGACAAAAATCTGTGTCTGACAAAAATCTGTAGGCACATAGACACAAAACAACTGAAAATTTATAAAAATAAATTAAGTATTTATATGTGTCAATCTCCTGTGGTCTAGTGGATAGCGTCGCTGCCTTACAATATAGAGGTCCCGGGTTCTATTCTTGGCATGGACTTGGACGTTTGTGCCATCATGGTAACAGAGACTGGGATTAAGACTGCTGGATAATCGATACGCTGACCAAGTATCACTCCAAATTCGGAATACGTCAAGTAAGACGACAGCCCGCAGTCGACCCCGTAACCCAAGACCCTGAATGGACTGTAGACCCAAGGAAGAAGAAGAAGCTTGATAATTATAAAAACGAATTTATTAAGAAAGAAATTCTGCTCATAAAATTAGGAGTTAAAACAAACTATTTTTAAATGTATTAATAGTATCAATCTCCCTAAATTCAATTGGTAATTGGTTTAATTCCTTTATGCCTCTAATAAATATACTGTTTTGTTTTAATTTAAAACTAGTTCTACTTTACTTCTAATATTGTAAGGGTTCCTATCATACTAAAATAGCACGGTAACAAATTATTGATTCATTTATACAAAACTCTCCTAGTATAAAAATTTTCCAAAAAACTGAAATACTACCAATTCATTTCTTTTAACATCGGTGCACTTTTATTCTTAGATAAATAATTATTAATGCGCCACTTTGAAACTTGTTAAGTCTGTCAATACATTTATTAGGTACCTCATGCAACATAGAACAACAATAATTGAAAGTGGAAGTATAATACAATTATAAATTACTGTTTTAATTTTTATTATTTTGCTAGTCGGTAATGAGTATTAAAATCAACCACATCTGTTATAAATTCCCAGTAACACCGGAATAGTATTTCTCCAATCTTCTCTACACTCGAGTTAAATTCATATATATTAATGTCTTTTTCCCATTGACATTTCGGAACTATGAATGCAATTGCTGTTATCTCGAATATATACGTAGAATTCTGTACAAAATTATAATTAAGTGAGCTTTGTATGATTTACTCAACTAAGATAATTTATCGTTTAAATAATTAGCTGATATTTGCAAAGTGAACTCAAAATAAAATATCACTAGAGTAAACAGAAATACTTCGTGTTACATACATAAAAAATTAATAACTTTTCCGTATGTTTACATACAGTAGGGGGGGGGGGGTGCGTCTTCATAAAGGTGAGCCAATTTTATGAATGTGCCCTAATGGATTAGTATACAAAGTAATTGCTCCCTCGTCGGTTATATTGAGGCACACAATCCCCTTGGAAGTCTGTCCGTCATTAACGACACATTGATCTATTTTCTGAGCAAATTTTGATCCCATGCGTAAATCGACATTAATTGGCTAGGACGAGTTAATAATTTACTTCCACTTGATCGTGAGGTTTCCCAACCGTGGTAAATGTGGACAAGTCAACAAGCGATTAAGCCGTAATTATTGAAACTTTTGACAAGCCTGTAATTGCTGCGCTGACTGCAGAAGTGTCGCTGGGGTTTTACTGGACGCGGTCTGTGGAGAGTTTTTACTCGCATTTGATTACTTTAGAAGTCCTTCCATTACATCTCTGTAGCACCAGAAGGATTGTTTGACTTCAAAACTATAGAATAACACTTTATATAATTTTTTTTATATTTTACATGAGAAATTAAACGGGATCGATATTTGATTACTCACAGAATAAAGACACGTACATTTTTAATTTAAGAGAAATTTAATCAAGTTTTTATTTAGATACCACTGTTATTCACTTTAGTAATATTTACTTAAAGATTTAAAATATTTAAAATCTAACCTGTTATGTAATAATTTCCTCACTTATAAATTATAGATAAGAGATAAGAGAACAAATAATGATATAACAAAACATTTAAACATTTAATTTCCAATTAAACTAATTAACATAAGATTAAATTTTTGATTAATTTGCCGTTGTAGACGGATTAATAACTAATTGTTTTGTTGTCTGTTCTTCCGATAACGATCTTTTTTTTTCGTCCACTTGGTATCTACGCTTCGTTTGTGAAGTGAGTCGTTTCGGTTCTTTTGTGTAATTAAATTGGACTGAGAGGACGGATCTTGTATGATTTATTACCCTGCAGGGTATCAATAAGCTTACAGCTCAGGAGAATTTGCCCCTTAAATAATGCCCATAAAGCGTTGTTTTTCCACATTTCACCCGCTCTTTGGGTATTTAATAATTCTTTTCACAAATCATAAAATAGTTCATTGTTTGTTAAAATTGTTTGACATTCAAATATAAAACAATTATATTAAGTAATTATTGATAATGTGTTACATCAATGTACGTATTTAATACAATAAATGGATTAATATAAGTTCAAAATTTTAACTCGCAACGCTCTTTTGGCAGTTAATAACTACTGTTTTGAAACATTTTGACATTGCCTATTCACAAGTATCTCTAGGCCATAATAGTGATGATAGTGATTTATGCCCGGCAAAACCTGTTTAAAATGGTACAAACTTAAATAAGTAAGGAGAAAGGATAAAAATATCATAAGGAATCCGAGAAACATGCCAAATAAAGATGGAAGTGAAAATGATACGAAGTGAAAGAATAATAAAAATAATCCAAATATTACATTAGCATCAAAAATTGGGCATCTTCAAGAAAGAGTAATTCAGACTTAAAAGAGAGAGTATCAATAATTGATTTTTTGAATTGGACATAGAAACGTATCGTTTAAAAGTTTATTTTCTTTTAAAATTGCGTCAATTGAAATAAAGTAATATTTTTGAAAAGGGTACGTTTATTGTTTGTATTATTTAAAACCTTCATAATTATACAAGTATTCGCGTGTGAAAGTCTATAATTCTCTAATTTTAATTGTATATTCTTTTGAATGAGATTTTTATTATCCTTGAAACATTTTTGTCTACTTCCTCTTTTTTCAGGAATCTAATTTTTTAGACTAAAAGATTTATTTTTCATTAAAATTAATGAATACTGTATTAAAAACTAATAGATTTTATGAACCATAAAAATTGTGGTAGTAATAAATTCAGTAACCTAATTTAGAAAAATGATAATATATATTCTTTTATTTAGTTTTCTAACAATATTATTACCTATTTGATCGATTTCACGGACTATTTAAAAGTATTAAAAAGGCATTAGAATATATTCAGTGTAAGTGAACATTGAATTTTCCTTAAACGTAAACAGTATTTACAATCGCAGTCTATCAAATGACCTACTCTAAGAAAATGCAATTGGAAAATATGATTTTGTATGTTTCCATAAATCCTGTGTTCAGCCTTAGTGCTTTCAACTCTCTCAGATTTTAGCGAAATGCAGATTTATGTAAATAGGAGTCATATACATGAATATTTTTCACCAGCTTATCAAAATAACACTATACATTCACTTTTGTAAATGCCACTCAATTATATTTGACTACAACTTTCAAACTAATTACGCTTTATTTTATTGCACTCAAACGTTTATTCACAGTTGCGATTTATAAACAAAATGCTCATTTGATATAATTAATTGCGCTACCACCATTGGGTATAGAATACTCTTTTTTTACATAAACTTTTTACTGTAGCCACACTCCTAATTTTTTTGCGCTGTTATGACTACAAAGCTATGTCGGTGATAAATTAAAAGCCTCTGGTATTATCATTTCGGGACAGAATATTCAGGACATCAAAGCATATTTATAAATTATGGGAATGCTCTTTTGCAGGGGAAATATAAAATATTGACAGCAAAAAGATAAAATTAAAAATAGTAAATACGTAAAATTAATTCGCAATGTAATCGTACTGGCGCAGTGTTTTATAGGTAAACTATGATATTTACTGTTAGGTTTGTAAAGTAATGTTCTTATTATATGCACTCCATTAAATTTACGTTCCACTCACGTTATTTCCGTCATTTTTTCTCGTTAAGTATATTAATGTAATAGACTGCTCGTAATTTTCATCTCATGTTATTCTATTCATATTTTCAATTTTGAAGTGTTCTTAAGTGGAACATAACAATCAGTGAAAGAAATTTTATGTATTCTTATTTACAGTTATATTTATTTTCAGTATTCAATTTTGAACAATTCCGAACAAATCAACATTTTGCTTTCTTGAGGATTTTAAATCATTCGGAAAATAAAGTATATTATAAACAGTAAGTTGGATGTGAAGTATGGAATGATCAGGTAAATGAGACTTTGGTGTTATATATGTTGTAAGATGCAATATGTGCTACTTGTCTCTTCCGTTATGTTATTATCGTTTCTGTAAGTCAATGTGATTAAATGAACAAAGCTTGTGTACACAATTAAGTTTTAAACCACGTAAAATTGAATATTTTTGGACGAAAGTGAACAAGGTTGAAATTTTACAATTATAATTAAATAGTCTTCTGGTGCCAGTTTAATAAAGTATATTATTTGTTGGCTTAAAACATTTATAGACCACTGATTTTTTGAAAATATATGCATAATCTATATTCTGTTTGTATAAATATCAGGAAAAGTTATTAAATCATTAAACCTTTTTGTCTTTCTCTCTGGAGAATGCAGAAATGCAGAAAATCTGATAGCTAAGTTTCGATTTGAGAATAATCATAAAACTCCAGTAAACCGTGCACACCATAATCCAGTGGAAACAGATTGCAGAAGAAACTAACACTAAAACACGATTTTAAATCGAGGTACGCTTTTTTGGAAGATCAAGAAATATATTTTCAAGATTCTTACAAAGTGTAAGTAAAACGGTATACTGTGATCCGTATGCCAAAAAAAATTGAACTGTTCAGTTATTTGGAGTGAATAAACAAGAATATATATCAAATATATATAAAAAAATCGTTGCGATAGTATGTTAGTAAATTGGAAACTCTAGTGTATCAGATACATGGAAAACGTACTCCGTGAATTGCACAGAGCCCTGATTTATGTCTCTGATGACATTTTGGGGTCGGCTAATAGTTTGTGACGTTTGAATTTGACGCGATTACAACTCAGTGCTTAGGACAGTAAGTGTACTCAACCGTAATTATATGCTCTAAAGCGGCCTCTAAATGGGCAAATACCATTTACAGAAGTTGTAGCTACGACGTACGAGATACAGACGTGTTTACGGTCTATTGAAGATAAATTTAAGAGGTTTGTATCACATAAATCATCGTATGATCGAATTAAGAAGAAATTTAGATGACAATGTTCATTTAAAGCAAATTAATAGAACTGTTTGTATAGTATACAAGTGTTACCAATTTTATATAAACGAAATTTTAATTAGGAATTTATGTATTACATTTCTACATGCATATTACCCTGTCTCAGTAAATAATTTCAAACTAAATTGTTACAATCATTTTAATTTTGTAACCAGGGAACATTTGGGCGATAATTTACCATATTCACCTCCAGAAAACTAAATTAATTTATAAGAAAGCATTTACAATTTATAAAATCATAGATTTATATAATTCGTCAAAATTAAATTTTTTAAATAAAATACATTGAATGGCTAAAAGTCAGAAATCGAAGAATTTATTTGAAATTAAAACGTTTCACACCCCCAACCTCGAAATCTCTTCAGAAATTATTTAAATATATATTTGAATAGAAGAATATAAATAAATAAGGATTCTTGGTATGTTGTAGTTACTTAAAATTAAAATTTTGCTTGTCAGTTTTTACATTTGATCTTATGAAATAAAATGTAAATTCGTAAGATGTAGAAACTGATCTGCCAAACTTCAATTTTATATGTGACTCATTATTATTGATCTACTTATGGAATGTCGATAGTTTGAAATTATTTATTTCAGAACAAATTTGTGGCAATATTATATATTTTGCGATCTGTTTCGTTGTCATTATTTTCCTTCCTTTCGGCTCTGGATCTTACTGCTGCAACACAAAGTTTTAATTGTAACTAAAGCATACCAAGTTTATTCATATATTCACCCGTGTATATGTAATTATATACTTTTTGTAGAATGAACTAAAGTCCTACCGAAAGTTGGGGAAGAAACGTTTTAATACAAATTAAATTATTCTATTTCTGACTTTCGGCCATTCTTTGTATTTTATTTATTTTATTAAGTCAGATAAACTTTTCTATCAAATGTCTAAGGTCGAGAACTGTAGGTAAAGTTATTGATATATTGAAGGCACGTAAATTAATTATCCAAAAATAAGTGGAAAATTATATACCTAGGATTTTGTAAATTGTAAACTTTTTGAAAAAAATTATATTTTTGTTATGTAAGGATGGACATGGAAAAAATTATCTGCAGAAAGATCCTTGGATTCAAAACTAATAAAAATATATATTAAAAAGGATTTAATAATCGAGTCTTAAATTATTTATTGAGACTGACTAATTGTTTTATTAATTCAGGGTTTATAGTCACATCAACATTTAAGGTCATTAGCGAATATCTAATAGAGTAACTGATTTTTTTATTCGTGTTTGCTAAGTTAGGGAACGTTTTGGGGATGTAATAGGTAACAAGTAATTTTGACATTAAAATATTTCATTACAATTAATATATAAAGTTAATTAGTTTCAATAATAAATTAATAATACATACATAATTTGTAAACATCAAACAAATATACATGTATACAAAGCGATTATATATAAAGATAGATGAAATTATTGGTTTCCATAAGACGTACTTTTGTCCTTTGTGGAACAGATAAGAAATTTAATTGTATATTTCACAGCAATTTTCTACTGGTGAATTAAATAACCCCATATTTATTTAAACATAATTGTTCCATATATTTCTGATGACGTGAGAAACTCGAACAAAATACGTGTCGCAGTTAATCTACTTTCTAATGATTAATAATGTACATGTGAGGCATTGGACTATAATAATTTAGTTAATTAGGTCTATAATCACTTTGGTCGTTTGTATTATATTTAAACGCGTTTTAGGTAGTTTCACTTCACTTTAATTTTTCAGGCCAAAATGAGAAATAACATATAGTATTTCGTCGAACCTGTAAAATAGTAATGAAATATAATATTTTCCTTAATAGTTCACTGTTGAATTGTTAGAATTTTTCTCAATTTATTCCCCATTTTTGACGTACATGAATCGTAGAAAAGGAGACAACCTTGTGAAATTGGTATTAAAAGATTTTTATTATTTTAGCGACTAAATATCATTTGCATAGATATAGTTTTAAGCTAGAAAGAAAGGACATTAAATTATTAAACACGAAATTAAGAATGGCGTCAATGGTTATTTGTGGCTCCTCAGACTTTACATACGAAAGATTATTCATATACCAGTCAAATTAATAAATAAGAAAGAATGTTAAATTCGACAAATTAAAACTAGAATAAATATAATTTGTGTTAATTAATGCTAAATTAAATGCCAGTGTGTATAGAAATTATACAGTAAACGTCCAATAAAATTATTGTCCATAATGTATGGCAGTTATGAGGCTTAAAGCGCAGAAAGCACTTCATAGGACAAGTCGAGTAATTTTAATGATGTGCTCATGGAGACGATTCACTTCAGTTGATAGTATAATTAGTTTCCCTTGACCTCCAGCAAGCTGTAGCGAACTTAATTCACACAGCCGACTGTCAGTGATGGAGCTTGATCAATCGCTCGCGATGGAATACTCGTGTGACAGATGTTGCATAATTTTCTCCCTCTGATACCGAGACATTATTAACATTGTCACAGTAATAGATTTTACTATGGGATTTATTTGCTTTCCGATTCCACGCATAATGAGCGTTTCAAAATAATTTATTGTGTGTCCGAGAATTTAGAATCTTTTTCCGTGTGGTTGTGTGTATATTGTTTGGCTTTCGGAAAATGTGCATTCGTTACGTTCTCCCAGAACAGAGTTAGAAGGCTTCACATAACTTTTTTTCTGAGCCTGGAGGAAAATGGACAACCGATTTAATCCATTGAATGTTTGTGCCCATCCAAGTGTTATATCAGCAAACAGCAGTAAATAGAACTTGTTCCCATGAGACGTCTTGCATTTATTTTTTCCCGCTTTTCATTTTACTTCTCTCATTTTAACTAAATAAATGTTTTTTGCAAATATAGTTCTCTGTTCAGGATTAATTGACGTGTTGAGCCTAGTGTAGAACGTTGTGTTTTTTATAATCTCTGTTCAAATTCTCAACTTTTTTACCTTTGTTTGGTATCTGTTGTGAAACGAATTTCAATGAAGAGCGACTGTGCACGTAGAAATATCGTTATATAAATGGCTGCATGTACCAAAAAAATACCATTCTCATTCATTACGTTACAAGGGAAAAAATCTTCAAATCCCAATAGAAGAGTTATATATTATTTTCGTAATTGCAAAGCTAAAGAAAATTTAACTAGTCGAAGGCGACGTGAAGGAAGATACAAACGTATTACGTCTCTCAAATTAAAATATAGGTAAGTCATCAACAGACGATTGACCGTGTATTTTATTAATTAATTATTAAATTTCAAATGTTTCGCTATCCGTATTTGTTTTACAATGTTATATTTGCCTGTTCCAATTTAATAAATAATTAATAAATTGATGTTTAAATACCTGTTATTGGCTGATTTTTCATTAAAATTAATAAACTCGCTAATATTCTCCGAAAAAATAATTAAAATTCAAGTATTACACCTCATAAAATTACAAATAATATTATGTATTTTGTTTGAAATTCAAATTAAATATCAGCTACAAATACTTTGAATACTTGACCGAGCGCGGGCATATTTCTAAATTTAATTGTAAAGGGCCATTCCACTGTTTTATGAAAAGTAGTTTAACACTAAAAATATAAACAATGTTCGTAACAGAATAAAAGTCCGTAAAAAGTGCATGAATAGTCCTAATTGTTTTCAGAATGCATAATTTGTAAATAGTTAAATAGTTTTCATAATCGTCGCAGCGAAACGTTTCCTGATTCAATATTTACATTATTTGTCTTAGATAAATAAAATACGGAACCGAGAATAGTAGTGATACATGTTTATAATTTTATTCATTATATGTACAGGATGTTTCATAAATGACTTACCAGCTTTGAAATGACAAATGCGTAGCAGAAACGTGAAACTGGTGGTATGTTGGACAGACAGGTCTGGAATTTATTATACCCTGGTTTTTAGAGATAGTTTCAATATTGGACATCAGAGGGCGCTGCAGTCACAAAGCGGTGTCTTTTAAATGATATCTGAAAGTGTGCTTCCTGAACAGAGGTCAGATCACATTACAGTAATTTCGATACGGCTACCGTTCGTGTAACAAGGCGCAACCGAAAGAGACAGTCGGAAGTCATTCGTTGCAATGTGTCTATTGAAACGGATGAACATGACGCACTGATAAATTGTTCAAGTTGTTCAAACATTTGATGATGCATAAGGGAAACATTATCTTTCAAGTAACCCCACAAGAAGAATCCATACCAATGTCTGAGACTCGCGAATAATACAGGACAATGGCTCCGTCACTGAAGGATTAGCCAATAATCGAACTATTCAGCAATCCAGTTGCAATAACCTACCCCAAATTTAAAACTACATTAAATTTAAATATTCCTGGCTTATAATTATGACAAATAAACGATAATGACGTAATCATGCGTCATAATGACTCGCGTAATGAAAATTTCTACTCCTTTTCTCAGTGTTAATGCGAGGTTTCACTTCCAACCAAATAAACTACTAAATCACCAAATGAATAATTTTTACAAGAATTTTATACGAGTTTTCACAAATTATATTAAGCAACTTAAAATTTTACAAAACTGTCGAAAAAATTTTGTTTCATTTACAACTGGATAGAAAATGTAAGACATTTAGTATAAAATGTTACGTATAATATTCTGCGTTCGTTTCAAATCATTCTCCTGTAAGCAATAAAATGAATAGGGAAAAGTTATTTTCTTTTTGTTATGTTTGACGAGTACGGCCGAAGCTCATTAAACACTTTCACAACAAACAAGAATAACAAAAAAATTTATATACTGCATTAAATTTTCGTTCAAGAGAAAAACATTTTTCGTTATAAAATTGGCAACGGATAATGACTTTGTGACTTAAACACGTAGATAGGACAAAGGGGCGAGCATTATTCGCAGATCATCACTTTACATTTGCCGACAAGAATGGGTGCAATGTATCGGAACGCTGATTAGACCTTCCAGGAAAGCCGCGTGAATGCCTTTGCTTGCGTCAAAAGCTGTGTCTGTGTTTCACGAATAATTTTCACTGCGAATGACAGCGCGCTAGTTGAAAGTAATGGATTGCGTGTTGCTAGTGATACATTAATTATTGGGTTTACTGTTAAGTGGCATAAATGAACGCACATGACTGAAAATATGTATTCATACAGTTATTTAGGCTTCACGTGTTGCTTTGTTAGCTGTCTCGTGGTGGAACACGCAAAATTCAATTAATTACGTCCACCGTGGGCGTTATGTGTTGATATTAGATGGAGGTTCATCAGTCTTTTGCTTTTTATTATAACGAGCTTTGTTCAGGCTTGAAAACAAACATTTATGCTACTTGTATACCTATCAAAACTACTTCATCTAGATTTATCAATTTAACTTATGTCCTCAAATTTTTGAAATTCAGTACTGTTTTAACCATAATATAAATAAATTTATTTTTTCAGTGAATTAATATAGGCCACTATAAAGTATTTCTTGAAGGAGAAGTTTATAAAAATGTGTAGAGATCGTTGTTCAAGACTTACATAATTTCGTAACATGTGTGATTTATAAAAATCCAAGTCATGATTGTATTAATGTGATTGAACCTTTTATTAGCTCTGTGTAATTAGAAAAGATATCCACTGTTGAAAATATTCGATTTTGTATAATACTTTCAATTGCATTCGAAACAAATTTTCATTGAAACTTCGACTTGGAAAATATTTTGTTAATTAAATGAAATTAATTTTTCCTTTAAAATATAATATTTTAATGATCTTTAACATCAGTATTACTCAGATTTATGATTATTTTCACAATGGAATGAATTAAAATAACCATTAATGGAATTCGCTAACTAGAATTCAGTTCCTTACTATTCTCCTTCATTCACTGAAATATTTCTCTTTTAAGCAGCTAAAAGACATTTAAACTACAGATTGGTCGATAAAAAGAAAAGAATGAGTCGGTGGATGTACTCGGGTGGAAAATTGTTAGAGGACTCAGACTCAGTGCAGAATCTACTTGAAGCTGAAAAAGCAGTGGAAAAAGTTCCAACACTTTGGTTAAGAGAAACTTACTACATACTCAATTAGTTTCTGTCCTACGATACCAATTTCAGTACCGCTTCAATATCCTGTTTCTCAGGAATTACCTTCCTTTAACGGACAATTCCTTTTTAATATAAAATTCCTTCACATATAAACGTTATAAACTTATTTAGTATTCTTCATCACAAATATTTTTCGTGATCTTGATTAATTAATTTTTTGAATTGTAAAAACCTTACACATAATAGAACAGTAATTGATAAATAGGATTCTAAATCCTATAACTTCGTATAACTATCAGCATAAAAACCTACGTCATATTGTTTTTTGTATCCTTTCATTTTTCTTCAATCTGAGCAATAAACTATTTTCTCCCCCTTTTCATGTACACAGGTTCTTAAGTAACTTAACCGCTAACCTCATATTTTATAAAAAAAACTTTACAATTTCATACTGTTGCATTAAGATTGTTTGTTGTAATAATATTATATTGGCAAGGAAACCTTTACTACACCCTTTTTTATGACAAAAAATTGCACATATTAAGAGTTTTCGGAATAACGTTTCCATAATCATGCTAGTAATTTTCCTTGGGCTATTTAAAATGTGTGTACCAAGTTAAGTTACAATATGTCCGTGCGTTCAAAATTTTAGTTAACAATAAAAATATAAGAAGTATAAATGTTGCAATTTAAATTATTAAGGCCAAATACAAATAGAAGTTCCGAGGCTGTTGACAATCAATTTTTTACATTTATAATTTATTAACTTGTGCATCTGGAGCTAAAATTATAATTATTGTTTATAATAAATTTTTTCGGTAAGTTTATATTATAGAAAGCTTTTACATGGTTGTGTCACTTCAAAAAATCCATAATGTGTCGTGAACGATGGCAGCGACAAGGCTCTAAATCCTTGTTTGCCAAACTTTTTCTTGATGTACCTTACGTAACATACATTTTTTGTAAATAAAATAATTAACTTAACCTAACTTCAAATTAAATCAAATTCAAAGGATTGCCCAAAGTTGGAAATGGAATAATTTTAATTGAATTAATACGTTTCGTCCAACATTCGGAACCTCTTCAGTAATTAAAATTTTAACAAAACCTATGAAGTAATAAGAGCTTTGTACTTTACTGGCTGCCAGAGAGTTTTAATATTATTTTTTTAAATTTTATCAGCTTTAGTTTCAAGTCTGCCTTTTTATAAAAGTGAGATGGCCATAGCAATCGTCCAATTCAATTATCACTATTACTTTAATAGAAATGCTAAAAAATACTCTCCGATAAGTTTCAGATAATATTATTTAAAACGTTTAAGTGTGTCTGTACAGAAAGTGCAACACTTAAAGCTGTATTATAAATAAATTGAGATATAGACAATTATTTCTTTTTTACAAGTACAATCAATGCAGGTGGTTGGTTTTTTCAGAATTGCCCCCTGAACAATGAAATTACTCCCCTGTGGGGGAAACTCATAATAGTTTGTAGCATCACGGACAAAGAAAGAGAAATTTTGATAAAGACTTAAGTTCACCATGTGCATATTGTACTTAAGTTTTTGTAAATCTGTAAATACAATTACATCAATTTAAGAGTCTTAATAATACGATTGAGATATTTATTTATCATCAAGAGTTCTGTGAAACAGGAAATTTCCATGTGTATGGTGGAATAATGTGACATTTAGATGTGCGCACACATTCACTTACATAATACAACATATTACGGTTTTCATGAACCTCATTACTACCTTGTAACTCAAATACAGCAGTCATTTTGTCACTTTTATCACTTGATTCCCCTACTAATAAAATAAATCTTATGAAGCTCAAACTTCATTCAAACTGTGGTGGAACATGACAGGTACAATTTTCTGCGATTGGAGGCATGTAAGAGTAATTTGAATATCTGACGTATTCTGTCTTAATTTGCCACAAAATAATTATCACGTGGATATTACTATTCATAAAGCAGGAGCTAAGTGCTAGAACTGCGCAATGTGTCTTTAATGGGCTGGACAGTCTGATGTGTAATTTGGAATTAATTGCGTGGGCTGCCTCCGAGTACCGCCCAGCTTTAGGACGGCTGTGGAAATACTGGAGCTCATAAAGAAGAGCTCGCCTGAGCGTCCGATACAGGCCAAAATACAAGCCATATGTCTCCTTTTACGACCTCTCGGCGATCCAGCGTTTTGGCTGAATCCTGTCGCTACCAACGCCACCTCTGCCTCAAACGCATTCCGTCAAACTAGCATTTGATTGCACTATACTATATTCTAAAAAAGTAATATATATATATATATAATAGAAAACGATTCAGACAATACATTTACTTATAAAAAATATTTATATAGTCTGAAAATTGCGTCGTGCAACAGCGTGTCATTACTAACTACTAGTTGATAAACGGTGTTGTTACGTTACATGTATGTATGGAATTTATAATATGTTCCGTATCTTCATGTAGCCTGTCATCCCAAAAACGACTGTGTTATCGACCGAAATGACAAAATATTTTGATGTTTTAATGATATACGAAATTTGGCGGTGCAAAATTAAAGCCAGGCGGTTGAAGAGGGTTACAGACAGGGTAATAAAATCTGGAAAAGTTTGTACCTGCCTAGGTTTTCTGAATTCATTGAGATTACAGGAATCCTGGATGCTGGCGAGACATGGTGTTTCCCCACTGGAGTGGAATGAATAGCTCCCCTCAAAAGACGGAAGATATATCATTGAAGAAGACGGGGTTCCCGCCACCGAAGGAAATAAAATAATAGGGTGGGGGAAAAGGTGTCAAAAACCGAAGAAAATTTGATTTTCGATTACTAAAGATTTAGGAGTGAAGACTAAGCATCGATTAAGAGTGGGCATTGACTGTGAATATTATAGGTAAGCAGTGAGAATTAAGCAGTGGGCATTAAATAGTAATTTGGAAGGTAAGAGATTGGAGTTTGCAATTAGCTGTGAACGTTTGGATAATGGGCGGAATGATTGCTCTTGTCCGTGGCGACAAAGTATAAAACTAAATGAGCCGGGTGCTCATTGTTGAAAAGGAAGTTAAATGATTTGTGTTGGGACCGGTACAACATCTATGAATAAGAGAAGGTTTCCAGCGGCGTTTTTCAGACCAAGCGGAAAATCGGTAATTAGTCTCTTGTAACCTTTTGCCGCTTTCCTCGTACTATCAATTCCGCGTAGGATTGCGTATGTATTTTTGTTACTATGAAAAGGCCGGAAAAGACGACCACAGTGTAGATCTCATGTCAGAAAAAAAGACCGGCTTTAAAATTAAAATGGATTCAATTATTAATGTATTGTGAATTAATGATTTTTAAATTTTTAAAACTTATTTCATTCTGTGTTTTCAGCGTAAAAGAGAGACAATAATTATTCTGCAGTTAAGATTAAAAAAGAATTATAGGTATGGCGGACCTACCTGCAGCATTTAAGTTGAACTATGGTTAAGAATACCTTACGTCATGAAAAATTAGCTAATTTAAAATGCATTCACGCCTAACGTAGCTGGCTCAAAACGTTGCCACTAAAACATCAAGGTACGCGTGTCTTAAAATACCAGATAAATAATTGATCTGCTGTAAAGAAATGATTGTATAATTGTATCCAATCAGCATCTATAAATTATGATACATTTATTAATATCAACTTATGGGACGTAGTGGTGTTTATTTTATACGACAATCCAAAGAAACAGACGTTTCAAGATCGGTGACGCATAGTGATCGTTTCCGTTTTGCTATTTTTCTTTACCCATATACTCTTCATGAATTTACTGCTGTATTAATTCTTCCATTATGAAGTTAATTAATAATAACCATTACGTTTTAAGGTTACGTTCAGTAAATATATTAAGATTATTTTCTACTTTATTACTGAGGCAATTAAGCAATGAAAAAATATTGATCTAGAATTTATCTTAAGTTGCAACTGAAGCGTCCGACTTGCATACAGCATAAGTACTCATTTCGTATATGGCACAGAAAATGTGAGTATAGAATTATTTACCCCCGATTGTCTGTGGTTCCGTATTAGTTAAAATCAGATTCTTCCTAAATGAAAATTGTAAACTGATATTTGAGCGTTGTACAAATAATATTTTGGTTCAGAACAATGTGAAATAAAAGGTTTTTGAATAAGGGATGTCGGTGATGTAATAAAAGAAGCTGTGTGTGAGGAACTAACAAAATTAATTATTTTCTAAGTAATTCTAACACAGCTTGTATTATTCCATTTTAATATCAGCCACCGCTATTGAAAACCGTATAGTACAACTGATCATAATCGACGTGCTGAATATATACTCATATCCTAATCAAGAATCTAGACGGTCTGTTGGCCTTCAAAAATGAATTTTTTACTTTCCTCCAGAGGGTGAACCGTAAAAAATTTCCTCCGTTTTATCCTAATACTTTGTAGTTGTGTGATAAAAAATATATTCATAAATAATGAGGTCAGTTTCTTTTATTACCTGCCAAAAGTTAAAATGGTTTCTGTACTAAATATTTTCCATTATACCAAATCTTTTCAGTAATGTTTATATTAAGGTAAGACATAGTTAAATTTATTTAAAAAGCAAAGAAAAATTAATAAACATGATATGCTGATTAATTATTTACATTAAGTTATCGGGACAGAAATCACAGTTATTTAAATTATGTGGTTTCATGGACCTCGATACAGTTGTTTTTAAAAGATAATTTGTATTGCAGGATATGGTGCGGAACAATCATTTCCCATCACGACGAGAGCCTTTCAGCTATTTTCCCAATCACAATTTCCGACATAGATTTCCTCTCAAATGTCGCCGCCAGACAGACAACCTAACTCAATTTCCATGTTAAGTATTATCTACAAGAGATTAGGATCACTTCATGGTATACGTACAATTACAAAAAATAGACGGCAATTAGGTTTTAGGTATTTCGAAAATGAATGGCATTAAAGTACTCCGATCCTTTAATGTGTGTGTAAATCAACGTGAAGTTAAATCTCTCTCGTGTAACAATGATTAAATTTTTATTTAACATTCTATGTTGTTAGTTTAGAATTTTTTTACGTTTCTACATTCACACCAAACCTTAGTGCCTCACCTCTCTTATACGTATACATATTCAAACAATAATAGATCATATTTTACATATTAAAAACTTCACCTCACAGTATTAGGTAGCACAAAATAATTTATAATTACAATAAAGTAAAGAGAGTAAACTTTACCATCCAAAGAGCTCGCCAGACTAGTGTAACGGTTTGTAACACAATATTTTAGAACTTTGGTATCCTCATTTATTTCCTCCCATAAATAATACTTCTCTTAAAGAAAAAACGGTAGTAATTAATTACAGGATTATAAGTTGTATGTGATGATTATTCTCGTTTAATTCACTCTGTTTTTATTTCGTTTCGTGCTGGTAGTTCGCTATTATTTCACTTCCAGACAATTTTTGAATAAGTAATGATTCTTCCTGTTATTATACGTGAAACAAAATTATAATTAGGAGTATATCTTTATGATAAGTGTACAGGAAGTATTTAAGTTCATTGTCCCTGAGGCGAGCCAATTTGCTGAGTAGTTGACACGTAAGCATTGACGAAATGTTGAGCCAGCAATGGAAGGTCAGCTCCCCTACACAATTACCACTATTACTAGCCAAAGGGAGAATTATCTTTGACAAACAATTTATAAAAAGGTTTTATGTAACAAAATTACAAATATATATCGGCTAATAAAAGCGTATTAACATAAAATGGTGATTGTATAGGTAATTCTGTTAAGCTTATCCTTATTTCAATTTTGGAATTCAATTTACTCCATTCAGTTTTTCTCATCGATTTTAAATTCACTTTCTCGTATTCCTCATTTCTCCGACATTGACATTACGTCCGTCAAGAATAGTAAGAATACCAAAAAATACTTTTATTATTTTAACGTAATATTTGTATGAACGTTAGATGCACGTGAAAGAAGACTCGGATATACTCGAAAAAACTAAGAAATGCAATAATTATTTCCTTTCATATTAATGATATTTACTTGTTAATATCAAAATTAAATTAAATAATAGAAACGTAGACTTTAGTTGTTTGCACGTAGCCTGATTTGGGATACAATTATTTCAAATTACTTGTTTGTGTTGGGTTGTATCTATAGACATAAATCATTAAAATGTATTTATATGTGCAGGTTTTACTGAAATATTTAACAATACTGGCATATTGTTGTTGCGCAGAGTAATTCCACCGTTAACGAAGACTGAAACCTAATTATCCCTGACTGAACGTAAAGCTAATTAACGTAGAAAGATCCTTTTATCATGGAGTGGCCACGTTGTCTGTAAATAAGTAGCTAACCTTCAAGGAAAATTATCTTAACTTTGTAATGAATCAGAGAGCTTCATCAAGTTTATTTTTAGTCAATATAATTTGTCTATATTGGTGAGTGAGAGCAGATATATTTTACTCTAAGGGATAATATTTCAATTTGAACGAACGGAAAATGTACGAAAAAGATAGTCTTAAAATGTTTGTAATATTTTTTAGAATGCATACATATAATTTCATACCACCTTAATCTAATTTGTTTTTTACGTTTAAAATATTTTGAACTTCGTATATTTTAGTTCGGTATATCATAAATGAATCTATACTTTTAAATAAACATTTCCCTAGTGTAACAATCGCTTTAGGGTTCTTTTGAACTGTTAATGTCTGTTCTATTAGGGGAATAATAATAATAATAAGTAGGGAAAAATCACCGAGAGAAGAGATTGAGAGTACAGAAGAGAGAGTAGGAAGGTCGTAGACAGGTTTCCTAAATATTTAATTGGTTATGCCGGATATAAATATTTGTAACAGTTGAAGTGTGAAGCTTATTAGTAATTTACAAAGAAACAGAGAAGTTTCTCTTATTTAGGATAATGAATAATCATTTAAACGTAATTTGGAGTTATCTTCACCAATTAACAGAAATTGTATAAATATCAATGAATGTCGAGTTTTTGAAAATATATGATACCATAATGTGAATAATATTAGAATTATGTGAATTTAATTAGGTAAAAGTTACACATTGCCGAGATTAAAGAGATCCTTGCTTTATAAACTGACTTAAAGGTTGTAAATTGACCTCAATAATTAATCTCAATTGGATGGCGCCCATAGATTGAATTAATCAAAAATTATCATTATAATAACTAAAGCTAAAGCAGAGAAAGACAGAGTTAATATTTGGAATATATTTTACTACAAATAATAATGAACCTATGTAATGTGGTTCCCCTTCGAAATGAAAATTGGTAGAGTTATATAATGTTTCTAAAAATTATTATGTCTTCTGCGGTATTAAACTTATCATAACGAAGCAAAGTAAACTACTATGTCGCACTGTTAGATAGAAGGCAGGATATAAATAATAATAAGTATCCATAATGGTGCTTGAATGCATCCGACCTAACGAATAATCTACCTACATAAACAAAGACTTACGATATTTAATTGTAAGCGGTCGAAGGGTTGTTACAGTATTAAAATTTCTAATGAGTAAAAAATAATATTGCCAACTGTTCATCTTCTCTAGCTCTTTCTCCGTTTATCTGTCTTTCTCTCGTTTCCTACTTCTGTATTCAGCGTTACGAAATATTTTGTAACTATTTAAACAGTTTATTTTCCAATTTTAGAGAATGTATAAAGACCCTCAGATACTGTTTATAACCGAAAAAATGATTATGAATATGTGAAGAAACTTTCATTAAATAATTAGAATATTTATGAATATAACAAGAGCATGGCCGCAGATCTCTGCTCATAATCTTAGCTTCCAGGCTATTTTCTTATCGTGTTCAGAACGTAGTTAATCGGGATATCTAATAATTTTAGAAATAATACATATATTTTAAGTAATTCAGTTCATAAACATGGTGGATTCTCTGTTATATATTTCTGTAAATGTTTATAGGCACAAGTTGAACTCTCCTTGCTATCCCTGTTCAACTATACCTACAAATATCAACCTCGCATGGGCCAGCTATGCTGTTCCTCTAAATAATTAACCCAAACCGAGTCAATTCCAGCAAAATGCAAAGTCGGTATAAAGTTTATGAGTCCTCGTGAATTGAAATTAACTTTTAGAAACATATTCTGCATAACGTTAATAGTTCAAGGAACTATTAATGATCGAGGACATGCATTCCACAGAATACATAACATATGCATTCAAACCAAAAAACACCATATATCATCCATAATCGTTGCCCTCAAACTGTATTTCATAGTAGTATATTCTAAGAAATTAGCTTTTTATTATCAGTAGCGTAATGCTTGAATCAAATTTAACGGACGTTTCCCTTTAACTAATAACATTTACGGAACATGGACTTTTTGATATGACAGTTCAAATGTTATTACAGAATTTTCGTCAGCATTATTTGGAACGCTCGATAACTAGGTGCAGCCCGTTGGAATAGTAATTGGTACAGGTTTGCAATGATGTGCGTGTATTCCATTAGTCGTCGAATCCCGTGGCAGCGCAGAGGTTCCATTACTGGCTACTTATGACCGTCGTCATGCCGAATGAGCAATGTTCTCACACTCCAATTGTTAGCTTTGGCTGAGCGTGTTAACTTGCGATAGTGGCCAGCAAACGGCTACAACCGTCCGTTATTATAATGAGTGCTGCTGCACTGCTTGATTTACGGAAGAGAACCGTCATAAACGAAAAACACATTTGCTTCACTTCCGGCGCGGAAATGTAATTTTCACAGTGTAACAAGGCCGGGGCACTGATTTTACAATCTGACTGAATGTAAATAACGTTGCCAACAATTTATGGAATATTTTCATTCATGTTTTAAATCAAAAAAATCCATATTTTAATGTTTTCAATGAATAAATGTCATTGAGTTATACACAGAGACATAATAGACAAGTAAATTATAGTATACAGTATATATTAATTAAGAAACAAAAATATGAATGAAATATTTTTATATGAATGTGCTGCAAATAAATTAAAATGCTTTCCCAAGCAACATAATCACTCACTCTATGCAAAGATATTAAATATGAAAAAACATGGTATCGTTTATTGTATTCTGATGAAATTTTTGTACAAATAAAATTTAAAATTTACTTTTAGACCGATTACCAAGGAAATAAATCATTTTTTTATAATTTTAACGTTGCTTTATCATATAGGTCGTTATCAACATATAGTTCAGAATAACCTTAAATATATTTAGATATTATAAGTACAAGTGATTACAGTAATTTAAACAAGAGAGGATCTTCTATCAATTCCAGAAAACTGCAAATGTCTGCCGGTTTGGTGTAGAAGTCTAGACAAAAGTAACCGATCTGTAGCATTAAAATATTAGTTCATGTAATTTTAATATTTGCGATGAATCAACCTTAGAAATGTAATCTTATTTTGCCAAATTATTATATAAAATAAAATCTGGTAACACACGGTCGTTGGCACAAAGACATTACTTTATCCTTTGGATACAAGGTTCCAGCCCCGCTAACGCTCTAAGGAATGCTTCATTTACTAAGGCTGTGTGAATTTGCTTTCCCCGCCTTGTAACACGTCTTCAAACGTTGCCTAACTCTCTCCTTTAGCGCGTTTTAGGGAACCTATTCGTTAGATGCTAATCAGATTCCAGCTCAGTGCTCCAGAAAAAGATTTATGAACAAGTAAGACAATTCGGCGCGTCCTGGCTCGTTGCTTTTCTCAATAACATCTACTGGGAACCGACGTTGCAGGAAATTTATCTCCTTTCAACCGAACCAAAAACAACATTGCGCATTATGATAATAAACAATACGTTCCTTAATGTGGACAGTTTTCATGTTTACGAAGGGATTAGGAAAATTGATTCAATACAAGAAAGTTACTATATTCGCATTCCACTAAATACTATGACCATCCACATAGAAACACCGTCATATTATTTAACAATTAAGCCTTGTAGTAATTACTTATGAATTTGATTTAAAATATGTATTGATTAACAAACAATCCAAATATAATTTAAATCACTGTTTAATTAACTTTTGACCTTATGCTGAAAATATTAAATTTATTATTAGATAACAAAGAGAAATACAAAATTTTAATCATTTGTTAATTCATTATATTAATTACTACAGACGTTGTTTTTAAGCAAACAATGCTGCATTATATATATTGTGGTGAACAGATGTCGTCAAAACTTGCAAATTGTATTTGATTAATTATAATTACTTTCTTCAATAAGACTCCATTAAAGTAAAAATTGTAATAATTCTGCCGTAGAACTTTACTTTATATTTTATGCATGGAACAGCCTAATTTACTAACTTCTGTAATTAACTGTAAATAAAAATATTTTTAATGAACTAATCTAGTCGGCAGTATTATTGGGTTTCCAGAAATTTATTGTCCGTATTACGACAGTTCAGTTATTAACCCGACCGTCTAAGATCGTCTTTTAGCAGACACGAACGTACCATGCATATTTGTCACGCGGTTATATGAAATAAGTTGTGAGATAAAATAATATTGCAACCGACGAAGTGGCAGAGACAAGGTTGTCGGTGTCTGGAGCTTTAACTTGGAGGGTCGTGAAACCTGGTTTCTGTCAATTCGATCAGAAAAAAATGAAATTGTCTAGTGTAATATTATTTTGAGGGAATCTAAATTATTTTTTATTCAGAAAGGAAAGTAAACCAAAACAGCATGTAATACTATTCACCCGGTCAGTTTGTGGCGACGAATGTCGGACTTGGCCCCTCTAAAGCTCTGCAGTTTCAACTTGCATTCTGCCCGCGGCGTGAGAATGCAAGTCAACTACTTTTGGCAGCCATTAATAAATTATAATTGGATTCCCACTTCAAAATTGGATGGGTTTGATGGATGAAGATTTGCCCCCTTCTTGGAACGTTCGGAATAATCTGGACAGTCGTGCTATGGATGTCGGTCCTGGTCTATTCCAACCTTTTTTTCTAATACAATTTATTTAACTTCTGAGCGTTGTGCTATCAATTATAACACCTGTCTCTGATCCGATTGTCAAGGTAATTACGAACCAAAAATCTATCCTAATTCATTTTCCCTAAATTATTCCTTTTTCTTCTAATTGATAACCAATCGATTTACGAGAGTGGCAAAGGTTAAAGCTTAAACACATAGTGCATTTTATATAAAATGAGTTTATCGGACAACTATGTTAAAGAATTTCTGATGAAGAAAGGGAAGTGCAATGTTACTGATCGCACCGCTTGGTATATCGTGTGTACGAATCCGGCTAACAAGCAGCAAGGTGGGTTGCATCCCAAAATCATTACAACGTCCAGCTTGGAATCCAGAGATTTCAGTCTCCGCAGAATTCGCCAACACCCAAAGAGAACACAGGCGTTGCATAAAATATCGTTAAATTTACACATAGTACTGCAGGTGACGACAATATCAGAAAAGTCGACGAGTCATTTCCCTTTTTCCGTATTTTAATAGCTAATCAAAGAAGTTTTTTTATTAATCAAGTAACATGTTATAAAACATTGAGTTTATCCTCCATTTTCAATACATTGATAAAACCCAAACATATGAACAACGAAGCAAGTTTTCAACCGGAAGCAAGAGGAGAACTTGGATACATATATTTTCATCTAAACTGCTTGACAGCAAAAAGTTGCCAATGTAACCATTCATATTTTAATGTAAAAATTTGGACGCTGACTATAAATCACATAAGAAAAGTTGTGTTATAGAATTTTAAAATAGATAATGGCTTACAATGTAAATAGATAGTTTGATATACTATCAGATAGTACAATAAAACAAATAACTTGATCTCTGTTATTATTTATCTGTTTGCTGTTTTCTACGTGTAAGAGATGGCTTTTGATGATGTCCGGCAATTCACAGTAGCATGATGGCCTCCTTGTTACACGTTGTTTTCATTCTGCCTCGTTTTCTTGCTCTGATACTCCTTTGAGTACATCATTTATATCTGAAGACAGTTAGTATTAGAAAGATTTTTTAAAGAATACCGTGTTAATTTTTCTGTTGTAAACTGATCCCCACTTAAATTGCTGAAACAATTTAATTTAATTACTTCGTGGGGGAACTATGCTGCCAAGTGTAATTAAAAACGACTGCTCATCAAATTCATTACTTAATTTTTATATTTAGCCATGTTTGACCCTTTAAATGTCGCGCATCTCTGGCTGAGGCCAAAGTATAAACCAACGTTTTCAATTGTTCCCCAGCTCATAAGTAATTCATATTAAAGCCTTTTATAATAAATACAGGATCTCTGATAATTTAAAGAAGAAACGAATAGTTTATTTAATTTTTATTTTCTCTATTTCACGCAATATTGTTAATCAATATCTTTATTTTAATTTATTGCCGCTTTTGAAGGCAAGCACAAGTATTATGACAGGGAACTGTTAATTTCTATAATTTGCAAAATACTTCAATATATTGAGTAATATCGTCGTTTGGTAGACTAGGAAATTGTTTACCAATATCACTTTTTATGTCATCGTGGTCTTTGTAATCCTTTCTAATTTACAGTTCAGTGGCAGCCAACTCATCCATCACAATTCTTGTCAGTGTCTTTCCGTAATACCACTCAGAACGTCGATATCAGTGAGCTTCGGTAAAACGTAACGAATAAACTGAAGATAGAATACGAAATATGAAGTTTGTGATCTGAATTGAAAATAATAATAACACAAAGTAAGATATAGTATAAAATTGTTATTTTAATAGAAAATATTATAGGAAATATATTTCTGAATTTTATAGTAAACAGTTCCATATTTGTAACAGTGGCATCTAAACTTTTCTCGCAAATAGAAATTTTAATTAGGCAGAACAAGATGCACACCCCTCGGTTTGAGGGGTTTATAAGATTATTCGTCTCAGTCTCAATATTAACAGAATTATGCGAGGAATGTCATTCCAGCAGGCGGTCTCGTTTAACCGTAGTACTCATTAGAAAGGAGTCGTGGCGATATAGAAGCGCGCATCACCACCCAACAGCTGCGCCGAATTGCAATCGTTACCGACCTGGAATGGAAGCTCGAGATTGCGGACAGCGCTTCAGAGCGAACAATATCATAAGCGCACTTGTCATAACTTACGGGAAAACAGATACACCTTGACAATCTGCCCGACAGTGTGAACATTTCTTCTAAAACTTGAACGTACTAGGACATATTAAATGAGGTCAACGTTCTCTTAGGCATACATTGTAAAGGGACAAGAAAGCATGGAGCGTTCCTGCTCTCCAGAAGTCATTTAATTGCTCTAGAACGTTCCTTGTTTTTGATACATTTACAAAACTTTTAATAAACTATGTAAATATCAAGAAGAATTAATTTTTTAAAATTATATTTTAAAATAAAAATTCCTAGGTGGGTCCTGCACTATCTATATTACCAACAAATGTGATATTTAAGGAGAAATGAAATATTGAATTAGCAACGGCTTACCACAGGGTGTTTTTTATATGGGATTTGCTAGGATTAATTACTGTCGAGCAAAAACTGGTAATAATTATCTGGCTTATTATGACAAACCTGTTTTTATTCTTCTTTCAGTTATTTGTACTCTCGTGCAAGAGTGCAAAGCGATTTCTTCCTTCCAGGAATTTCTCGTGGATGCAGGCTGTGGCTATCCTCCAACAGGGTGTTATTTGGCAGGTGGAAAAACAGGAGATTTTGTAAAGTCGAGCGATGAGGAAAAACCAATCTTCCGTCTCGATGAAGTCGTTTACATCTCAACAGTGTTTTATCTAGAATATCGTAATTTCGTTATGCAGCTTTTGTGTTAGCATCCTACTATTTATTGAAAGAGTCTTCTTCTCTATTCTCAAATAGTTATTACTTACAACTCCCGAGCGAGCAAAACCGCTCTCTCTCTCTACATTCTTGTCCTCAAATTCTTTCTCCCCTCTCCTACTTCCTCCTTCTAACTTCAGAACCAAACTCTCCACATTTATCCTCTTCCTCTCAAATTCTGAGAAATACTGTTCCTTCTTTCCTCTCCTACTTCCTGTTCCTTTCAACTTCAAACACACTCTAATCCTCTCACCACCTTGTCACCTCCCAGCCAATCTCTTATTTCCCCTTCTCTATGGATAAAAGCGTGACGTATATTCGCCAATATTCATTACTTTCCGCCAAGCGCGGGCATCCGCACTCACGATAGAAGGATTCAATTTGGGGAAACTACCATTGGTAAATGTCCTTTGGTAGACAAATATCTTTAAATGCACTGCACCTGGCTAGCAAACACGTTTGGGGTTTTCGCACCTTCTGTGCCTGTCTCCGAATAATGTTATTTAATTTTCTTAATTTAATTCGTCTTAAAATAAAAAATTTGGGGATCGTTCTATTGCGTTACAAAATTTAATACAAAGTTTAATCGCTACGTGTTTATGAAAACATGAACAGCTGTCATTACCTAAATTCTTTGTTTGAATTCAGACATTTTCCTTTATAGCTACTTTTCTAATCAACAGTACGTCTTTTATCTGAACGACAGCTATCATAAACGTCAAATATTGGGACTCATATTTTCTCATTTTTAATTTTTAAGGTATTGCTTCCTTAATGCACTTTTCTGTTCAAATGTTTTTCCAGATCTAAGATACTAAGGGATCTTAACTGTCAAAGTATAAATACAGTAACTGCAATATTTCGTCGCACCTACGGATTTCTCTTAAGTTATAGATGCAGTGTTATTGTACTGTAAAAATTAAACAAATATATTCAAAAATATTATGTAATATGCTTTGCCATTTTTCCTGGGAATGTTTGTGATTTGCAAAAATATTGTAACTGAACGCAGTGGATATTCTCCCTCCTCGTCCATCATGCGATTTCAATTAAAGAAAAACAGAGGCCAATTTCTCACTTTTTAAAGAGTTGAATGCAGGTTTAGGGACCTGTTGTCAGTTTTAGGTTTAAGCGTTGTGCTTTGTGAAAAGTGTTAGAATTACAAACCAAGGTGTCTGCTACTAGCTCTAACCGAAATCAAAGTGTTTATTTCATTCAACGTTTTGGTACATACTAGTACCTTCTTCAGGCTTTTTCACATTATTCTAGTATCCAATAATTAAAAACATTTAACATATTAAAACAATATACAGAAATTTAGAGAAAAATGTCTGATGTACCGCAATACACTTGAATTCAAACCGTAGTTGAGATAAGGGTGAAATAATTCTGGTAGTAAATTTGTTTCTTTTAATTTAGAAATGCAGATGTCTATTGAAAACGTTTACCTTTCACGTATTGAATTTTGAAAACATAAACGGAACTTAATAATTTTTTCCATATGCAGGAGTAGTGGTTATATCAAAATAAGAAAGCTGTTTTGATAACAACATATAATATTACATAACAAGATTTAACACATACTCTTCCACTATTAAGTAATGTAAATTTATAAAAGCGTAATGAAATACAAAAATTTTAAAAAGAAATTTAAACTACAATCATATAAAATTGCAAACCATTTCCTTGTAGCAATAATTCATCTTTTTTAGAATTATGGTACGTGACAGTCATCCACGTTGACTTCACCTCTTTAATGGTACGATAAAAAAAGGCAGAACACAGTAGGTGAGTGTACAGATTAATGATCCTACTAGGCATACGACTGAATTCGTTGCTGTGAAAACCCTCTAATAGGTGCAGCATTCCCAATTTTATGCCTCAACCCGATTTTAAGGCAGCTGACCGCTTGTTCCCATGGGAGAAATGTATAATTTTAATTGTTATATGATAACGAGTATTGTAGTAACTGAAAATTGATTGAAAATATTATTTTCCTATGAAAAACACTTTGCGTTGTTAACAGTGAATTACCGTTTAATTAATATAAAAATATTTTCATTAAGTAAATATTATAATAAACAGATTGAGATTGCACGTACTCTCCTTCAGTTCCAATGGCAGTTGAATAAGAAATATCCAGTGCCACTACACGTTTTGATTTATGTTACGGAAATTTTAAACGTGCATATCGAATAGCGTATTCCAACCCTTTCTTACGACCCGTTAAATTATTCATTTACCAGGTTCCGCTTGGTGCTGCTGTTTAAATTATTAGAACTGAGACGTGTTTACACAATGTGGCCAAGTTTCACTGCAAGTACGAACCTAATTGTATTTGGCTGACTTCAACAGAACTTTCTGCGTGTAAGTTTCACATTATCACGTTCACTGAACAGTATCGTTGGTATCCAGACACTGGAAAGTTTTTCATCTTTGAAGGCACACACTTGCATGTTTCCTCATTTTAACATCCGTGGCATTATATGGAAGTTTACAAATTAGGTTATATGCAATCTAGAGTTCCAATTTAGGTTCATGTGGAGTAGGAAAATTACAAGTATATAATTGATGAAGAGATTTATAGAGTATAATTTCTCTACTGCCACCAGCGAAGTACATTAAAACTAAACGTTAGCTTTCTATAAAAGAAAATATACGTCACTATTTGTAAGCGTAAAATTACATTTATAAAGATAATAATGCGAATCAATTTTGGGCGTGCAACAGTTTTTAAGATTAGGCAAAAGAATAATAAATTAATTTTTTATCTTAGACGAAGTGAATTTTTAAATAATTGTTTTATCTAATAAAAGCGCAGATGAGCTCAGAAAGTCTTTGTGATTACTGTTTTATTAACAACTAATCTGTTACTTATATAGAAATAACAGAAAGTTATGGAATAGAATTAATGAATGTGTATAGCAAATGCTTCACAGAACCGAGATACGAACCCGGGAACTGTGAATATATTTTTAATGAATCTACATCTTAGAGTTCTATGAAGAAGACCTTTGGTTCGATTTCTGGTTCCGAAGAGTATTTTAAATTTCATTTCGTTAATTAAATTCCTATCTGAACTTTGAGTTTCTGTTTCAATAATAGTTTATTGCAAGATTTAAAATATTTTATGTTACTGTATATTACCTGAAAATATTATAACTACATTGGGTAATAAAGTTATATGATAGATAGAAATAGTTCGAAAACTAAATTATGTAGAGAAGAAAGTTCAGCTAAGAACTTTGTCGGTTCATATTCCATCCTTTCATCTGGCTTCATGTAGCATTTCATTTGCCTTATTTTACATTTTTATACATTCACCTCGTAATGAACTATACAGTTTATATATATCCCAGGGTTAGTGTCACTCTTCTCGTTGTATTAAGCCGAAATCTACGACGAAGGCCTGAAGAAAAGATCTTTTTTATAAGACATTTATTATAACCTAAAATTTTTTTCATTTCAGTGCATCATTGCTTTCTTTCACAAAGTACGTTGCGTGTGACAATTGTTCTTAAATTTAATGTATGAAAGCACCGATATTTATTAAACAAATAACATTATTCTACAGATATTTTATTATCAATCATTACGTTACATTTCATCTTCTTCATTGTAGTTTAAATGTTTTAAATAAAAGAATATCCTGAGATGAAGAAAACGAAGATGAAAATCGCTTGTCGTCAAGTCCGTAGGAAGGGAGGTCGAATTATTCCCAAGCAAGTGTTAAGAACAGATCATGAGATTGACTGGAAGTGTGTGGTTGAGCGTTGTCATTAATCGAAATGTTTCTCATATCAGTTTCATTGTTTATAATTGCATTCTATGGCAAGAATTCAACCATCCCAGAAACCCGTGCACACGTTCTTACCAGTGAATTACACACGTTTGGATTTCTTCTTCATGGGATGCTGTGAGCCTCCACTGCTTGGATTGTTGCCTCTTTTTGTTAACTCAAATTCTCCACACAATTGCCGAAAAGACTTTGCTAACAGAAAATTTATTGCAGTCAAGAAAAGAATCACTGACAGGAATAGAATGGTCAGACTGACGATGCTAATCAAGGGAATACGGGATCGCGAATTATCAAAGTCGCAACTGCAGTATTGCACTGGCAAAATAAAATGTTTGAATAATATTTCAATATTACAATTTATTAATTCTAATTATTTTAGCTTAATTAAATAGAGAAAAGTTCTATTTTAACCTCAGTTTTAAACTAATAAAATAATTTTTTACTTTTTTCAAACCCATTAAATACTATAGGTATGTGCATGACATTTTCTGCATCGCAAACAAAAAGGAAATTAATAATATTATTAAAGGTTTCAATATTAGACATAAAAAAACTATTTACTTTTGAGTTAGAAGTATGTCTGTAACAATAATAATATTGTTGAGACTAATTGGTACCAAAACCAGACTTACTTAAATTATTTTTGAACCATCGTAAACACAAAAATAAAACATTAATATATAATGTTCTAGTATGCCAATATTATTATCAAACCCCAAATATCAAGCAAAAAATATTAAATTAGGAATATTTTGATTAATAATGCTTTCCCGGTTGATTTTATTAACAAACGTATCATAATAAGAACCAAAAATTAAAATATAATAACAATTGAAATAGTATAATGGGCTGTAAAAATAACGTAGCTTATATGAAAATTTGCATAGTATGGCCATATTTAAGGTTAGTAAGTGAGAAATTAAAAAAAGTATCCTGTTTCGTTTCTTCAGTTACTTTTAAAATGAATAATAATCTTAACAAATTTATCAAAACTGGCAAGGACAGAATAGACAAAAAATTCCCTACACAATACCATTTACACGTTTCATTGCAGAGAACATAATTGCGGAAATGGCTACATATATCAGACAAAACGCGCGTTAAATAATTGCAGAACTACTAACCACAATGTAGTCACTAACCATCGATTACAAGAGAGCCATGAGGTTCATTGGGCAAATGTTGATGTGACAGATATGGGAAAAAATATATAAATGCAATATATCTGAAATGATACACATCAAAACCAACAAAAACGCACTGAATTCGATTAAATTAAAAATATTTATAAGAATTTAATTTTCTAAATTACTTAACACTGTCAAATTTGTAACTGCAATTAGTTTAGTAACCTGTTATTGTATATTATTAATTTGTAAATTATTTTATGTATAAATGTTGGGTTGTCACCATAAGGTTAGGGCTCATCTTATTTATTAGGAAACGCCGAAGGTCATAGGGATATACACATATATACATAATTTTGAATAATTAAATTTGTAAGAGAAAGGTCAATAATTATTTTATTCATTAAATAAATTAACAATTCATGGTACAACAATATTTCGATCGATTTCGGGTATCAACTCTGAGCACAATTATGCTCAATATTCACTGAATTTATTAATAGCTTTTCATGTTTGTAATGGATATTGTAATGTACATAAAATATTTACTAAGCAAATATTTTATTCATATATTATTCATATGACGACATGGAAAATTTAGTTGTGCAATGTGCAAGGAAACAGATCAAAGACAATCGTTCTCTTTCTCGGTGATGGAGATGTGTAAAAGAAGATCAAACTTTTGTTAGAAACGAAACTGCATCTCAGGACGAAGTTTTAACTGCGTCTCTTCGGTTGAAGATATAAAAGCATTTAGGGCGTAAAAAGCTTTCCCTCAGTTTCCAAGCGACCATTGTTTGTAATTCTCAACCGTTTAGCGTTTTCTGTTTAAAAACTATGACAATTAAAGGACTACTTTCAGAAACATGGATTTCTATTGTTTATTACCAATTACTGTTAATATGATTACACGGAAAATTGTGCAGAACGATATTTAATATCACATTTGCGAGTTGTGCGTTGAAAATACGTGGATTAAAATGGTTATAACTGTGACTCAAGATAATTGGAATGGAATAAACAGCTAAGAATGGAAAAACAGGTTGATATAAATTTTAACGAATTAATTATAAGTTAAACGTTATCCGCCTTAAGACGTTGAACTAATTTAATGAAAGATACTTAGCGGATTCAGAGCTTCAGTAGAAAGATAAAGTGAACAGCTCGATTATAAAATGATATGAGCTCAAAGGGGAAGGAATCACGGCACCCAACTCTCCATTCCTAGAATTTTCTCCAATTAAACATGGACGACTTTCGGCGGGAAGCCGCCTCAATACTAAAGTTTAGATAGAGGCTCCCATTATGGCTTCGAAACTGGAAGCCTTAAATTTGACTGTGTGAGATTAAGTGACGAATATTCAAATCACTCTAAGCGAAAAAATAATTTAAGTTTAAGAAATATATTTTAGTTCATCACGTCGGAATAAGAAACCAATAAAAATTATGTTGAATATTGATCTTTCTAATGTTTCAATGAAGTAAATCTGTGTATCTGATTATAAAATTCTGTATTTTAGAACGTATAACACGGTAAAATAATTAAAACTATTTTTTAATATTGAAAAATAATTCAATTTTTATTGAAGCGAGAATAAATTATTTAATGACTGCTAAAATTTACTAGTAAATAACAATTGATATATTAAGTTATTTATCAAGATAATATGAAAAATATATAAAACTTAGAGAAATATGGGAGAATGAATTCTAAAACATAAACAATAATTGTTTTTGTAATTCATTTCTTTCAAAAACGATAGGATGTACATCAAAACAAGAGAACTTTAAATGATCAGAAGTTTTGACCGATATACACAGATAAAATTGTTGATATCCACTTTAAGACATAAGAATTTTTTTTTACAAACTGAATGTATGTTAAAATCCTTTAGAATTTTAAAAAATATAAGTATATCTTTGTTTCTTTTGAACTGGATATGGGACTAATTTAAGAGTTTTAAGTTATTGATTTTCTCATTAAACCCGGGGGATTTAATACGAAATCATCATATTTGACTTTTAAAGTATTTTATTCAAGAAACTATTGCCTTTCGTATTTATTATAATAAGACAAGACTTATTTCTATAATAGGCGTCTGCCTATCTGTATGTATGTTCCGCAAACCAAGTAAACGAGTGTGCCAATTTCGCCCAAACTTCGTACACGTGTTCTTTGCGATCCCGGGTGAGTGCTGTCGAGGTAAGACTCGGCTTCTACCACTTGGGGCACGGATGCGGATGAAGGGGGTGGAAATTTTTAAATAAGCAAAAACAGTCTATTTTTATCATATAAATATATTCTCGGCTCACTTAATTTGATGGTGTGCCCTCCGATACTACTATCGTATTTAAACGATTTCCATAATCTAAGGGGAGTATGCTTAGGGGTGGGGGTGAATGAGTATCATAAAATAACCAGAAAACAAACGACATTGAGCTCTAAACCGTTGACCTAAAAAATGTCATTTAAATTACAGAGAATTAAGAGAGGTTAGAGGGGATGAAACAAACTTCATTAAATTGTCTTTAACACACGAGACGATTTAGACGAAATTTCAACTCAACAGAAATACCACCACTTGGGACGGGGGGAGCGGTGGTAATTTATAAAAATTCATAAACTGCCGTTATTCCTTCTAATATATATTCGTTGATTAATTTGATAGCGTTTTTGATGAATTTCTTGTGTTAAACCCTTTAGTGGGCAAAATTGAAGGCGTAGGTAAGTTAAGACGCACAGATATGAAAGAAAATATACTTTCTCTGAATAAATATTTCATAAGATTCTTAGTTGTGAAAAATAGTCAAATGAAAAAAGTGCGTCAGTCTTTTTCTCAGATCAACTCTGTCAGTTTCAAATAATATCAATAAAATAATTCTAAGTCATAATAAAATCTGAAAAAATAGCTTTTTATAAAGAGTGGCTTTATGACAAATATTGCTTAAAAATTGAATATGCAATATCGTCATACAATAGACACTGAAGGAGTCGTGAGAAGTATTCTTACCACCTAATTTCAATAAAATTATTTGTAAAATATAGTTCAACAACGAAAAAAAATATCACAGTCATGAAAACATAAAAGAATAGATACAGAGTAGAAAAATGCTTAAGAATTGTTTCAACACAAAAATATCTAAAACAAAACGTAAAGTTAGCTGTAACGGCTTCCATTTCAACATAAAACAGGTGGCTGACAAATTCCAAAAATGAAGAAAATTGGCACCAAAATTCTATTACCAGACGTATACAGAAGATATAAGAAGGAAACGGGGATGGAAAATACTTATATACTTCCCACGGCACTCGAATGGGTTAATTTCAACCCCATTCATCGTTGGAGTAAGGGGCGTAATCTGAAATTGTAAACAAAACAGTCAAGTTTGGTATCTAAATCGGGAGTCTTTGAATTTGATTTTGACATTTAGAATACGAATTAAATTGCAGTCCAGCCCCTAACATGGGTTAAAACACACTTCTGCGTAATACTTATTTAAAGGACAGAATAATTTTGATAAAATTCTGTTTCCATAATCCACGCGATCCAAAACGAAACGCTTTGAAGATTAGACACCCCAAAGGGGTAGGGGTGGAATTAGTGGAATTTTTAGATGAAAAAAGTCTCATATGTGAGCTAAAATTTTTTTGGAGGTCAATAACTTTATAGTTTTTCCCCGACAGTATTTCTTGCATTCAAGAAACGAATCATTTCTCGATAGTTTCATCATTATTTTCATGACTCATTTCCACCCCCACCCCTCACACGCTTTGAAACGCTCTAACAAAAGGAAAAAACAGACTGACAATGCTAATGAATGGGAGTGAGTAATATGAAAATAATATGGAAATTATCCAGTTTGTTGTAACTCTGCTAAATTATGACCATAAATATGCGTTTTCAGTAAAAGAAAATTGATCGCTTAAGTGTCAGAGAATTTTTATTCTGTTACAGTACTGAAATTTGTTTTAGTATATTTGACTCTTTCGAGTTACTGAGAGTATAATTGACGTTCATATTGCATCGTTTTCGTTGTCGATTTTATCAAATGTTGACCAAAAATTAAATAATGTTTTGATAATATTATAGTATTATAAAACAGTAAATTTTTACAGTATTAAGGAATATGTTGTTATATGAGAGAAATCCGAACAGTAGGAAAAAAGCCTTTCAAAATATTGTGAAAATAGTTCAAAAAATTTAATGAAACTTTAGAACAAAGAAGTATAGAAACAGTTTACTCACATAGTTTAAAATAAATTTAATACAATTGCTACAAACGTTTCAGTGAGTCATGTAATGAAGTTCTGTGGTTTTCTATATTACAAATTGCAAATTTCTACTGTTTCTATTGATTCATTATGGGCTCACACGTCTCGGTATATTCAATTTAACATAATTTATTATACACATTGAATACTATTTTTAAATTTAACAATTCACGCAGCCTTTAAGACCACACGAATTATATCATCCTTCGAAATTACTCAATTTTTTCCAAGCCAATTTATAGCAGGCACTTTTCATTATTTAATTCAACCCCTCTGTCATTTAATATTTAAAAAGTGTAAGATATACTTTTATTCAAGATAAAATCCGAGCCTAAATTTTTACCTTTAATGAGTTTACCTCTCGGATGCCTGAAGCGAGCAATTTTAGAGACTCGATTCGCATCGACCGCATTTCAGATTGAGATTTGAGATAAAGTGCCAGCTCATCTTCGGTAAAAGGATTCCATCCAGCACGGTAATTTAACTTTATTCTGATAACTACTAGCCAACGAATGAGTGGTGAAATATCAATTTCGAAGATAGATGAGGTACATTATTAAGAAATATTTTGTAAGCACAATACAATAAAGAAAACTTTATACTACAAAATATATAAATTTTATTCATTTAACTCGAATATCTCCAAGTTTTTTATAATAAAATATATTAGATCTTAATCATTAATTAATACTTTTTATAAATATTGATTTAAAAATTCTTGAAGTGTAAGAAATTTATTTTCGTCTTGAATTTTATAGTTCTATTACTCAATTTATATTTTTTCTATTTCAGAGAGTTTTAACTATTATTATCTACCAGCCTCTGGAATATTCATTGTACAACCTGTGAATCTGCAGAAATAAGTCACAGTTTTAAGAACATTTTTAATAAGAAAAAACTTTTGCAATAATATTAGCTTTAATAACTTATAATAATGTTCTTCGATATAGTTACGTAATGGTACGAAGTATTTCGATACAGTACATTAAAATCATTAAAAAAATAGACATTTAAAAATATAGAACTGAATTTAAATTATTGTTTTGAGATTAGAAGGTAATAATTGTGGTACATAAAATTCAATTAACAATGGAAACTCTACGTTACGAAGTTAAATTACAAGTTTGTGTTTAATTTTGTAAATGTTTTTTTCGATGTAAGTCAGCATGTACAGAACGAATTGCAGCATAACAATAAATTATAGTTCTTTATTAAAACTATTTAAAATTATCTTTGTATCAGAAAACGAGTAAATCCGCAATATTGTGAGAGATTTACAACTGTTCAACGGAAGTAATAAGAAAAAAATTCTGATTTATCCATGCAGTAAGTTCTCTTTCAAATATCACGAGAACATCATTCAAGAAATCCTGTGTTCGTGTACAAAGAAATAGGAGTGACTTTTTTTTCGCTACCGAAGTTTGGTTGGAATATTATTTTCCTTCACACAAAAGTTTTCTAGAGTTCAAAGGAACGAACATCAGAACTTGTATGGCAATTCTTCATGAGCGTCTGTCAGGCGTATTCGACGGAAATGTTTTATTAATAAGTCTGTTTCAACTTCGAGTTTTCTAAAACAAGATAACGCTTCAGTAATTTTTCTATCAGGTAATTATGCTTCATTAGTTTTCCAATAGAAATATGTATACACTTTTACTGAATTTATCTGAATAGAGGAAAATTCATAATATTAAAATAAAATTATTACTGAATATTCAGCGTGTCCTGACTTCTTCATAAATTGTGGGTATCTTCAGTATTGGATTTATGTATAATAAACATAACACGACGAGTAAACATTCATAAATTATATTCGTAATTAATAAAGAATACGAGTCTTGAGTGTAGTTTAAAATCCCATTTTAATTGTTTTCTATATTTAACACTTAAATTATATTAATGGTGCAAATAATTGTACCAGAAAATTCAAAAATAAATGATCTGACATTAATGTAATGACTAAAAACACAGCCAATTTATCAGCAAAAATTTAATTAAAATTATCTACATGTGGATATGCATTTAAATATTTACCTGAATAAGTTCACAAATATTGACCAAAAGTCGCAATTATGTTGTATTCAGTCATAAGAATGGTCTGATGCAACCCTCCATGCAAACATCTTGCGCAAGCCTTCTTATTTCCACATAACAAACACATTCCTAATCCTCCATTTTCGGCCTTAAGTATTCCATCCTTAACCTCCCTCTTCTTTCTTACCCAACACCCTTCCCTTCCTTTCCTTTCTGCAACTCCTGCCGTCCACGTTTCATACCCATATAAAGTCACGCTCCATACGAACATTTTTAGCAATAATTTTTTAATATTTACACTTACATTACTCGTACGTCCTCTTTTCTGCGAAAGCCTTCCTTGCATTTGCTATTACACTCTCCTATACTTCTACCATTCCTAATTATGCTGCCCAAGTAGCACAATTCCGTAACCTCCTTCAAAATATCCCTTCCCAATCTAACACCCGTTGTTATTCCACTGTTTTCCATAATACACTCCATTGCCTTGGTATTCCCTCTATGAATCGTCATATTTCTTTCTCCAGCATGACCTTCATGTTATTTATTATGGTTCTTCTGACTCCTCTAATACTACAATATCATCGATAAACAGTAGGGTTTTTATTTCTTTTCCATATTCCGTTTTAACTTTCTTCATCCCCTGTTGCATATATAAGTTAAACAGAATGAGCGACAGACTCATCCATCATTATTATATGCTTTCGTACAATTTCTACTTGTTAGTTCAACACGTGGTAAGGCTGAGATTTCTGATTTCTATTCTTGATGTTCAATACTAATTACTTCTGACTGTCTTATGTAGAGGTTATGTATAAGCCTTCTTTTTCGATAATCAATTCGTTTTCTCTTCCAAATCCTTAATAGTGTGTTCCAGTTCACATTATCAAAGGTTTTTCATAATTCTACAAATGGCATGATTATCTAAAATATTACATTCTATTACGCACAGAAAAATTAACTAATTCATTCAATATATTTGAATGTCATATTGAAGAATTAGAGAATTAATTTACCAGAAACTGAGATAATTGGGGATTGAAATTCGTAAATTTTAATTTTACTTTAATACAGCTAATTTTGAAAACTGTCACATTTCTGTAGTTTATTTTGGCTGCATAGCGAAAGGGAAAGTAGGGAAAGTTTTTACGGAGAAATACCAGATTTTATCAAGTTTGCTAACATTAATAAAGTTGAATAGATTCGGAGCAGCCGTCAGCATCAATAAGCTTCAGAAAGATATCAGAGAAGCGGAATCAGGAAAAGATCTTATCTCAAACTCCGTAGCTAAAGAGTCTAATCTAGTGTCAGAATTTCATTTCTGATGATCTTATCAATAAAGGCTCAGAAACGTTTTTTGGCCAAGAGAAGGATTTACTTTCAGAAGTAGCCTCATTAAGCCTTAGAATTAACAAATCTCTCCTACTGATTAAAAAGGATATATCAAAAATTATAAGGACATACAACTTTATTGATATAACGTATTTCGATATAATAAGAGGTGGACACTATTCTATCTCTTCTATTATTGGTTTTCATCCATCATTATTATATGCTTTCGTACAATTTCTACTTGTTAGTTCAACACGTGGTAAGGCTGAGATTAAAAAACTTTTCATGCACCCACACACACGTATATATATATAAATGTTTTGTGTGTTACTCATATAAATAATATTTCATATGTAGCTTAAACAATAATTTTCTCGTATTTGTATTTAAAATACAGTTTACATTAATAGTTTCGAAAAGAGGAAAAAAATTTACGTCTATTTTAATTCAATTAAAATGCTTTGTAAATATGAGCTGTGCTCACACCTGCGTATGTTTTCAATTATTCACCTTTCAAAGGAACACAAAACCTTTGCTGTATGGAAAGTTTCTGCCACAAAAAGGACTGCTGCTCACTTTCCGGACGAATATTTGTTTTCCCCAGTGATGGAAACTGTGATGTTTCTGTTTCGTAACAAATTGGTCATCTTCAAAATTAATAATTATCCTTCCGACTTTGAGACCTCGAAATATTTATAGCCCAAGGTCATATATTTAATAAAAAATTACTCTGAAAATTTTTTAGGTACAATAAAATGATGCATACTCTGTATATTTCAAACTCAAACTTATCACAGTACTTTAGCGGCAGGAAAATTGAGCTCAAAAACATTTTTATGTTACGATATATTTTTCGCGTATAAATTCTTTTACTACTTGCTTCTGAATCACTCGAGAAAACATCTTTAAATTATAATAATAGTCAAGGAGTAAATATGATGTATTGCTAAATTTGTAAGTTTTTAAGCATGTTTTTTATATGTAAATTAATAATTGTATCATTGTATCAATTGTATTATTATTGTAATATTATGTTTGTAGTAAGCCTGAGGAAGTCTCAAAAAATGGAGATGAAACGTCGCTTTTGTGAATAGATAGTGATATTTTTAATTCTGACTTTTGGTCGTATTTTTATTTATCTTCAAATGATATTTTTTGTCATATGTTTAAATGTAAAATATTAAAAGAAATGTGTGAATCGATTTTTCATACTGAGCACCATTCACATATAATTTGCTCCGGTCAATGAATTCCGGGAGACTTGTGTTCAAAGACACCATTCATTCTCATTATCTCAGGCCACTACATTGACTGGCTTCTTCTACTTAATTAAGCATTATACCCACACACTTTGATCGAGCAAAACCAGGCGAGTTTCATGTTTCCGGTCATGGATTCCTATTTAGACTTAATCAACACATTGTCAGTACCGTATATGGTTGAAATGATTGCGTCCCAGTAATGTCTTATTACGTTTAACAGTACGTAAACAATCACGATATGTCATAGTGTTACGAAACTTCTCTATTAAGATATTATTTTCTTGGGGAAATACAATCAGCCTTAACGAAAAATGAAGATAAAATTACAAGGCGAAAGTCATCGGAAAAATATTATTTTTCATAAATTTAAATCTTTTTAAACTTCTGAAAATAATATTCTCATAATAAATTTTACTAGTTGATCACAATTATTTACATCGAGTATTATAGTTCAGAAACCACAATTCACATAAATTTTCCGTTCCTTTTTTTTATTCTTCCTGATTGATTCTGGCTAGGATTTAATTTACTCCAGTCGTTAATTAACCGGAAAATGGAAGCAACTGCTTGGGAGTCAGTACATAAATTATGAAGTACAATAATTGTCTTAAAAAACTGTCTATAGCCTTCAAAGAATATTATAAAGCAATTTTAGTTTCATCTACTGCAGTATACACTAAGGGTTAAGGCACCCTTGAGTAAAAAAACAAATTTTTCTATTGATCTGGAGTGTTCTATTGATTCTGGAGTACTTAAAAGAATACCTTGCCACTTTTTCATCGTGATCGCTGAAAACTACAGCCGCTTAACCCGCGAGCAGAAGCGTGCATATAAATTGCACCAGAAACGGTTTGTGGATGAAACGGACGTGATTTTTTGTTATTATATCATGTTTTAGTGTTAACTAATACTTGTCTGAAATTTTATCTTCGCAACTTTGATCTTTTAACTATATCCTGATATACCGCACATGTTTTCTCTAGTTAGAAAACAAATATATTAATCTTTTTAGAAATAAATATATTTTGGTCATTGTAAGTATTACAGAACAAAATGGTTATAAATGAATAATTTAAGTTAACTGTATATTGTAAAATTGAAGTAGATTTATTAGAAAATTAATGTTACAGAATACAGGATGACGCTTAATTAACACAATTTTACATATTAATACTGTATGTAGAAATCTTTTTTTTGTAGTATTTGTGAAAGTTGTAATTATTTCAATCATTGATTCAGAAATTAAGAATTAAAACAATTATTCCAGAGAGTATTTATTGTTCCTTTCCATTTATTCTGCATAGGTCCGTAACTACATTGAAATATCAACTTGTTCTATTCTGCACATCAACTGAAGTGAGAGTTCGATTTGTTGATTTAATTATTCGATGAAGTATTTTACTTCCAACCAAAAATGAGTTGTCACCGGTAGCATTGATTCTAAAGCCTGTCAAAGTCAAACATTACGATATATTATCTTCAGATTCGCTGCTCTTAACTCCTAACATGTCTTCAGGTTCTACAAATACATCTTCTTAATCAACGTTCGTAATTGTTACTGTCGTTTTTCACTAAACTCAAGATACTTAAGTTACTTGGTAGCGTACGACAAAAACTACATTGTTGCTCAAACGCTGACGAGAGGAGTAGCGCGAAAGGTCGAGAAAGGTTTTAATCTCTTTAATTCAAAGAATTCACATTCAAAAATAATAGAAAGACTTTATTCCTGTTATTTGCATACAAAAGGTTTCAGAACGCTCCTAAAGAACCACGGACCAAGTTAAAAAATACATCCCTAGCAATGGGTATCCCTTTCCTCCTAAGATAGTTGCTTCAATAATTTTATTGTATTGTATTGTATTTGCAAATAATCTACAATTGGGCGCAAGCCCGGTGGCAGATACATAATTAAATATACATAATTATAAACTAAAGAAAGATAAACATGTTCCGTGGATGCCCTGAAAGAGAAAAGAGAAACACTTCACTTCACTTTTTTATATTCGGAAACACATTTATATTAAATAAATATCCACTTCACTTCACACGTTTTTTCAGATTTGACCTAAATTTATTTTCTTGAAGAGGATTTCCTCCAAACACCCCCACAGGTAAATTATTCCAGTCGTTGATAGTCCTATTTAGGAATGAGAATTTGCCAACATCTGTTTTTTGTTTTCTATATTTCACTTTGAATTGGTGATCCCATCTACCTATATAACTGGGCTTTTGCATTTTGTAGCTAATTCCAATCCATGGTTTTTGCCCCGTATAAGCTTTGAATAGCAAATGCAGTCTTGCTTTCTCCCTCCTTTCTGACAAGACCTCCCAACCTAGCTGTTTTACTTTTTCCTTCCTATGACCTGGCCCTACTTGCACAAAATTTGCAGCCCTTTTCTGAACTTTCTCTAATGATTCTATTTGATTAATTCTATAAGGATCCCAACAAGCCGCCCCATATTCCAAAATTGGTCTAACTAGAGATAAGTATGCCACCTCCTTTGTTTTTGAACTTCCCTTTTTTAAGTTCCTCATAATGAAATGTAAGGAATTCCACGCTTTTCGGGCCGTGAAATTCACTTGTTCCTCCCACCCAAGTCTATTGTTGAAAAATATCCCCAGATATTTGCAGCTCGTTACCCTTGGAATTTGTTCCCCACCTATTCTATATTCTGTCTCATTTAACAAGGTGCGTTTAGTAAACGAGATTGAGCTGCTTTTCTTTCCATTAATTTTCATTTTATTTTCCAGAGCCCAGCTATTAACTTTATCTAGATCTTCTTGTAATAATAAAGTGTCTTCCTCGTTTGTTACCTTTCTGTATATGATACAGTCGTCAGCGAAAAGCCTTACCCCTGACTTCAAGTAATTCGGTAAGTCATTAATGAATATTAAAAACAGTAAGGGGCCGATTACAGAGCCTTGGGGAACTCCCGATGTTACAGCGCCTGAATCCGAAAATTGTTCCCCGATTTTGACTTTTTGCGATCTGTCGCTTAAGAATTTTTCTACCCATAGTATCACTCTTTTATCTATACCTGTTTTATTTAATTTATCCAATAGGATATCATGAGGTACTACATCAAATGCCTTAGCGAAGTCTATGATAACCCCATCTATTCTACCCCCATTATCTACTTCATCTGCTAACTCCTGAAATAGATTTATCATTTGACTTTCGCACGAGTACCCTTCCCGAAACCCATGCTGACCATTAAAAAACCACCCTTTTCTATCGAGTTCAGATCTAACGTAGGCTGCTAATAAGTGCTCCATAATCTTACACACTACTGAAGTAAGACTGATGGGTCTATAGTTTATGACGTCTGTTCTTTTACCAGATTTATAAATTGGTATAATAATAGCTGTTTTCCAATCCGCCGGAAGAGCCGAATTATTAATTGATACGTTGAAAATTCTTTGTAAATAAGGAATTATTGCCTCCCCACCAAGTTTTAATAGTTCTGTGGATATATCATCTGGACCCCGTGACTTGTTGTTTTTTAATTTACGTAATTTTTGTCCAATTGCTTTCGCCTTGATCTCAAAAAGTACCGTACTTCCATCATTTTCCTCTAATTGAAATTTGTTAGCACTAACGTTAAATACTGAAATAAAGTATGAATTTAGTAGATTTGCCTTTTCCCTATCCGATGTTACCTTGTAGCCGTTGTTCTCCAAGACCACCACTGAATCATTGTTTTGCTTCCGCTTGCGAACGAATTTGTAAAGTTTCCCCCAGTTGTTCTGATGGCTACCGCTTATTATTTTGCATAAGAACTTCTCTTGCGCCCTTTTTTTTTCTATGTCTAATAATTTTAATAAACCTTTGAAGTTTTGGGAATTTGCAGTATTTACTTTTCTACGGGCATACGCGCGCCTTACGCGCCTTTTTAACTGTTTTATATATCTGGTGTAGTATTCTGGATCGTTATTTATTTTTAATATTTTCTGTGGAACGAACCTATTTCTAGCTTCCTTTATTATGTATTTGAAATTATTCCAAATGATATCTATATTTTCCCCACTACACATGAATTTAGATAATTGTTCCCATAGAAATGCTTGTAGTTCTGAAGCGTTGGTTTGTGATATTGCCAAATTTTTCGTATTTCCTACCCGAGATTATATGAGATTAAACCGCAGCCTTCTAGTAAGTTCGACAGTTTTATTTGAATCATATTCTCGTAAATCAGCTCACCACACTCTCCATATCGCTGTTTTTGTTCCAAAGTTATTGTGATACAACAGTTGTATGTGTCACATTATTCACATTAAATATCACAATTCTTTTTAAGCGCGGTGCGTGATAACATGTTATGCAACGACAAGCGCTATATATACATTCAACAAAGCAAAGCTAGGTATTCGTTATCGCTATGCAAATAGCATATCCGAAAAGCGAGTTCTTCGCTGCATTTCTCGACTCAATCTCATGACACAAAAGACTTCAAATAGCACTGAACGCCTCAAAGGTCTTGGCTTTCCACGCACGAAGATAACGAGGTTATTTACTTCACTTCCAGTGATTCACTTTTTATTTAGATATTTTTATCAGGCTGCAGCTATTCGCAGTTTCATTCGTTCAGTTCACAAAAGGTGAAAATTGTTTCAGGAACAATTGACTTCAAATTTATTTTTTCTTGAATGTACATGTTGTACCACGTTTAAACTATATTAAATTGTTCGTACCTTATTTGCATGAGAAGTCGAGAGTTTAAAAAACTGAAAAGTAGAGGTTTAAACAAGTCTCTTATGTGGAATACGATACCTGTTCATTTAAGATGTGAGACTATGTGCTCAACAAAGAAAATATGAAATAATAAAATTTGTCAAAGTTATATATGGAATAAATCGAATTACATAAAATATAATCCTATTAAGTTTACGCTCATTTCTGCCTTTCTGTTACGTATTCCTGATAAATTTAATTACTGCACTATTCAAACGCTGTTCTTAACAAAAGTACTATAATAATTAAAAAATTATAGAAAGTCATTATCCAAAAAATTTAGTATCACCGTTGCCTTATACCATATGGTCACCGCTAATGTTCTGAAACTTTTCGGAACGGAAAACCAGTTTTTGTATAGCTCCATTGAAGAAAGAAGCCATCCGAGATGAAATCTAAGTTTAAAGTTTCTGTTTCACATCATCGTTGTTGAAAACTTTTCATCCACGTAATTAATTCATATGAAGAAAAATCGCTCATTATTGCTCCCATATACACCTCACACGTTCGCCGACGTATAGTCTCTAGAGTAACATTTCTCGTATTTAAGAAATGAATCATTGGTCTGACCTCACAGACATCGGGTCGTTAATTTTTTAGGAAAATTTCTAAAGCTTCAAAGAAGAGGAAGACACAAAGTAACAATGATTTACAGATACGTTTGGCTTCCTAATGAATGGAGGATGTGACCACGCATGTTCAAAATCGAAGTGCAGCGCTGGAGTGGAAAAGTATTAAAACAGTGCTGACTTTAAAAACAACCATCATATATTATCAGCATATATTACAGCTTGCAGTAATTAATTTCAAATATTTATGTTTCCAAATTATTTATCATGATATTAGCTTCTAATTATTATGTCCGTATCTAAAATGCTCTGTTAATTTATGTTCACACAATTGTCATGATTAATACGTACTTAAATTAATTCATAACAAACAGCAACAGGTTTTTTGTTTTTTAATGCGTACTTAGAAATACTTAAAGTAATATATATTCCCAGGAAAAAATTGTGTTTAATGTCATCATTTAATTACATTTTGCTGCAAGTAAAAGCTGGTTACTTATTATTTTTTCGTTTTTAAGTCAGTTCTGAGCAGGCAGGATTGTGGTGTTTGTTGGAGCGAGGAGATAAGGCAGAGCTTCTGTAATTGTTGGCATGCGCGTGGGCCAATTTTCATGTACTTCATGAAACAGCTATTCTAATTGGACAATTTTTGTAAGCCGCAGTTGCAAGGAGATCAGTGATAGGATTATTTAAAATGCCAAGGTGGGCACGGAGGAAAGATCCAATCGTTAATGGGGTTGAAGGATGAGCAGATCGCCGCTTTTCCGAAAAAGTAATTCTTCATATTTTATTCCAAATTTCAATTCTATAATAGTAGTGAAACAGTTTACTTTAGTTACTTCGTTCTGTGTTTATTTCTAGCGGAGCATGGAAATATTAATACGGCGGGAATCTGGACGCTATCATCGCAGGAAAGATTCGTTGACCCAGCCTGAGGATGAACTCACATCGCAGACACAGTGATCGGGGTTCGGAAATTCATCAATTCTGAGCCAACGTGAGCTCAGCCGTGTTTGGGACAAAAATGCAGTACGCTTGGTAGTACTTCACTTAACACTAACATAGAATTGTGAAGCCCGTTCGTTACACAAGGTCATATGCGGACGTTACACCCAAATTAACGTATTTTCTGTTCTTTTCAATAATACATTTTAATATTGAAATATATTTTTATGCATTACATACTATGAAATCGTATTATATATTGTCTAGTGCACCCTCTAAATAAAATATTTACTTATTATTATTATTCGGCGAATAAAATACAATTTTCATCTTACTAACATTATTTTTACCATTCTATCAGAGATACTTTTCGACGTGATTCGCGAGAGACTTCAAAGGATGACTAGAATTGTGTCTTCAAATAAATAAATTGCATAATCAGAATGTTTTACATTTTTCATAATATGTTAAATATTAATATTATATATAATTATTTATAATGATATTCATTTAAAATTTCCAAGCATCACTTGAACCAAATGTAGTCTTCTAAATAATCACTTCTTATGTTTCCTTAACGTCGTTTCGGGAGTGAATACAGTAAATCTACACGAAATTTTATACACTATAATATATATGGCAAGAAAATATTATACCCCGAGTCCCAATGATATCCACAACAAAGTTTACGTTTTATAATTTCTGTTAGTGATTATTTGATAAAACAAATAAAAATAATTTGAATGAATTCATATTGAAGTCTGAGGAACAACAAAGTAACAAAATAAAATATGAAACTTTGTTAAGTTATAACAAACAAACTACCTTTGACGACAAGATTAAAAAATTGTTATATATAGCTATAATTGGGTTAAGCTTTCCGTAGGCTTAGACAGTGTAAGTGATTTAAGCACCTTACTAGGAAGCGGCAAATAACTGGGCTTCAGTGACCGCAAAGAGATAAAAATGTTGCAGATAATAATCTTTAATTAGGAACGCTTTCTGGAGGGGAATTAATGTCGGGTAACAGGAATGAATCTAATCGCAGAGGGCGAACAAAGTCTCCCCAACGACTTATCGACTAACAATTCTACACCCCTTCACAGAACGTTTACAGACACAAAATGTAAACAGTTACATAACAGTGGCTGCTAAGTTTAATTCTGTTATTAATAATTCAATCTGGGACTTCGTAGAATATGTAGTTGTTGAAATACTTCAAAATTATTCGTATTCCGTGTTGTTACTATACAAAATTCCAATAAAAACTGAGTTCTTTGATTATTATGATAATATAGTTAAGTAAAAACACATCAGTAATTACTTATATTCACATTAAAACCTTTATTTTTGTTCACAATTTTACAGCTGTGGTGTATTTAGCGATGATTATGTCCTAAAAGGATGAAAGCATCCCTATTTATAACTGACGAGCACCTTAAACTGAAAAGTGTGATTTTTTGTGAATAAAAATAAAGGTTTAATTGTGAATTATGATAGCATTGTCGATACAGAGAAAAGTAAAATGAAAATTGACTAAAGCAAACACATTTATAAAAATAATAAGGGGAGCAGTATTATAATTCTACGTGAAACGAATTGATTAGATTAAAATATTTCACAAATTAAGCCAGGCTAGTTATTTGTTTCGGTTCACCTCAATAAGAAAAATTGTTTACTGGGATCTTAAATGTACTTTTGTTACTCAATATCTTAGGAATTTAAATTATTTGAATTAAGATGTAGTTTGAAACATGTTTGAAAGCAGTTCCACGAGATTTATGACCACCTCTTTCTCTCAACACAAGTAGAAACGCTCGTGTTGATTTCTTATAATACTGAATTGTTTTAAATGTGCTTCCTAATGACGCGAATATCGCTGACAAAGGCTTAAGAAATCAGTGCATGTCATAATGAAAAAATGTTGGTAAGTTCAAACGAAACAAATGGGAGAAATGGTTGATACGCAATAAATGATAATGCAGTTACAAAGACGATCTGTTTCATGTAGACCGGAACACGTGCAGAAAAATTATGGCCAGGTCCTAGCTGCTAAAATTAGTCCTTAAACATATAAATGCATCCTCAATAGAACCATCCCGGACGGACCGGCTGACTATAAACCTCAATTCTGCTCTATAGTGGAAAATTGAATCTTCAACGCCAACGTCCCCGAAATATCACGGTAGACTTCCTTGTCTGCCGAGATTTTATATTATAAAATAACGGTTCCAGGATACGCCATAAATTATTTTAGAGTCCGATCCAAATTCGTCGCAATTACAATTCGTTTTTTATAGCAAAAATTAAGTATTTATTATTCACTGGTCTTATGGTCAAAAATAATTGGAAACGAACTTAATTCTATTATGATATAAAGCAAATTGGATTGCTGATTCCTAAAAAAATAACACCCGGCTGAACACTATGATAAGAAATTACTAAAAAAATCCTTTTTGTTCAGCATCTAGAGATTTCAAGGTAAAGTAATTGACTTATTACAGCTTTAAGCTAATTTAATTATATATACATATGTTAGATGCTTGTCATACAACGAGTGATAACAACGGCTACTATTTATTACTAATGATATGCATAAATTGTGTTAAATTATAGTTTCATGACTTTAATATTTGTAATATAACGTGCTACTTTATCAGCAGTTAACTCAATGAGTAATAATTACGAAGAAAATTTTAAAATGGCCGTCGTTTCTGCTTAAAATTAATTATTTTTGTATTCAAAGTCCTTTTTTAGTGGTGCCAGTGTAACAAAAATCCATCCACACGGTTAGGATTTCTCCAAAAAAACAGAGGCCTCTAAAACATTAATGGAATAATTGTAAATTGTGGATTGTAACAATTAAATTAAGTTAAAATGGCACGTTTACAGCTACAATAATTAATTATATATACTTAATTTGATACACATGTTTAATCAGTATAATATTGTGAAATGTAAAATAGATGCAGCTTATAGGAAAATCAAAGAAACATTTGGAGAGAGGAAAAATATATGCAAGAGCATCAGGAGAGTGGATGGGAAACTAATTCTGGTAAAGAAGGAAAGTTAGAAATATGCCAGGCGAATACCGACCCAGAAATCGCTTAGTACCTGCTGAAGACCTCAGTCGCCGAACCAAAAACAAACAGGTTCGTTTTCCGACTCAATGTAAGAATTGAGATCTTTGCTGCATGCAGATATGACTGTAATAGCTAACTGAGTCTTAGGAAAATACGTACCGTTATTTTAGACATTACTATTGTTTAAATTCCAACTAACTCCTAATTTTCTATTCCTTCAGTAGAGGACTCAAGTGTTAATTTTCATCAATAATTAAATAAATTATAAAATTAATAAAAAATTGTGTTTATATTTTAATCATAACCCCTCACAATAAATACATTCAGCTCATTAAGCTAATAAATAACATAGTTTTTGCACACTTTCATGTTTACGACATTCTAGTTTTGTCATTTTAAAAATATGAATCATAAATATATATTATAAAAAACCAGAAAATTCATAATTTAATTTCGAAAATAATATAGTCTAAAAGATAACACCAATGCATTATTCTCTAAATGGAAAATTTATGAGACAATAATTTACTTCAAAATCATCTTACTGTTACTTCAGCTGTATGGCGAGTGAGTATAGATTATGGCCTCCATATCTAGGGTGCATTAAAAGTTTGAATGGGAACTCGGTTATTCCGACGCGTAGTTTATTTCTTATTTATCTGTGCGTAGGCCAAATACTCATTTAGTTTGTTGTAATTATAAGTAATATTTGTAGTAGACATTATATCATGACAACGATTGGATGTAATATTAATCTATTCTCGAGGAAACAGAGATCCTGTTATCACAGGACGAATGTGCGCTGACTATATAAATTAATTTTCTCGAACTTTTCAAATAATAAGCCCAATTTTGAGACAAACTAAAAGTAAATATATTTTTTCAAAATTTGTAACTGGGTTACTACAATAAGTAACAAGTAACGTTCTCTGTAATATATCCAACATATGACGATTATTAGTTTTAAAATTTACAAGACGTTAAATGAAATCGGCTACTAGAACGTAGACAGCTTAATGGAATTCATTAACCATTGTCAGTCACAAGATTAATTTGTAGAGAGTAAGCGTCGGTTACCTCTTGCCTACCGCCTGAAATTGTAATTAGCACACCAAGGCAATTGATAAGCCCTGAGGTTGTCTCGCTCAAACAACTCCGAAGCCATTCATCCTAAATTCGGGGCTGAATTGCGGTGACAGTTCCATGTATAGATTCAGATGTGTTTATCCGTTCTATATACTATGTATAGTTATGTAAATGTTGCAGAAATTTTTCTTTAGATCACTCACACATGACGTTTTCAATTGGCTAACGATTAAAGCATAAATCGCATAAAAAACTTAAATATAAACTAAGACATATTCAACCAAACATAAAAATATAGTCCTGTTATGATAATATTTCTAACATTCAGCTTTTATTTAATACAAAGTATTTATCTCTTATCTTAAATTTGATTAGGACATTGCAAAAAATATTTGTGACATAAATATCAGAGAAAATATTTTTAAATAAATAAATAGTGGGGTTTCAGTAAGACAACTTGAAAATGGTACAAATATCTACAGAAACGTTGTTTCCGTTAAATAATTATTTTTAAAGAATTAAATTATATTGAGTTAATTATTAATAATTAGATTATTTGGTTACTTTTTCAGTGTAGCACGAGGTCATTCCAAGGGTAACTGCAAATTCCAATTCCCAATTTGAATTTATTCATTCAACTTTTCAGTCGTCAGTTTCTATTATTCACTTGGCACAGAGACTGAATATTTACATTGTGGTTCTGTCACAAGCCGTAGCATAAATCATATAGTATATATGTTGTCCTAGAAACGGCGATAATTAGTTTCCCAGCCAAACAATCAATAAATACTCTTTTATTTTCAAAAGTTGTTCAAAAGTTCCTACAATTAACATGGCAAATTATAAGAAATTTACTCAAATAATTCTAACCTTTTGTTCAACATTTTCTATCGACCAATTGATTTAAATGCGTCGAGGGGCTGCAGACTCATTATTTGCAAAATTGATAACTCGAATTAACACAGTAATATTTGATTTTAGACTTCATAAGCCATTTCTTGTAAGTAAAGTGATAGAGTGACTCATTTACGAAATTATTCTGAAGGTTATACACTGGAAAGTAAACGATGGGAACTTGTGCGTTATGTAACACTGCGAACACTACAAATCCTCTGGAGATTGACTTTTATAAATTTCTCATTAGGAAGGATTTGAAATAAGAGTGGATTTGCGCCTCTTTAAAACGTCAATAATAGATTCGGCGGCCACAAAAGGCCTGGAGGTTTTTACTGTTGGGAATCACATTTCGTCGGGGTATTTGCTTCACTGAACGTAATAATTTTTTAATAAAACCGATGTTTCAGGTTGTGAGTGGTTCTTTTGTATTCAAAAGTTGTAAATATTTCAATATTGTTGTAGCAACATATTCTATTACCTTGTAATTATTTTTTACAATCTCTTTATTTACAATATATTTAATTACAACTTTAAGTAATGATTTAAGAAAAAATCGAATTCGTTTTTAAAAAAACCCCGATTTACAATCTGAGCGTTGTATGTAATTAGAAAATTTATTTATATAGTCTATACGTCTAGTCAGCCTTTGAGTTCATCATTAATTATCATTTTAATTTTTACAAATATTTTGGAAGGATTTAATTTATTATTCTACATTGTAACTAAAATTTGGTTTCAGAAAATGTTTTCTAAATATTTGTTCCAAATTTAACTTTTGAGTGAATGCCAAATAAAATTCATACCTTATATATTAACTGTTACTTTTTAATATGTCGCGACAAAATATAGATAAATAACAGTTGTATAATGAATTGATGGAGAAATAAATTATTTATATCCATTAAAATTAAAGACTTGTCTAGATTCGCAACCCTGATTAATACGTAATGAATCCTTCTTTCTTCTCTTCGAAACGTACTCATTCGAACGACTAAACTATTTCGTCTCTTCGCCTGGCTCCCTTTGTTTACGATTCTGTTTATTTTGTCCTTTCCCCGGTATAAGCAAGCAGAGTTTCGAGAACAGAGAAAAGTTTGTGATACAATTACGAAGTTAGCAGGTTGTTCCATCTGTAGAGAGGCATTGACGTAGATCAACTGTTGATAAGTAACACAAAACGTCAGGGCAACGAAGGAGAAAGCAAACATAACAACGTAAACAACGTAATTCCATCCAGTAAGGTATATAAGTGCTATGTAGTTGCAGATTTTTTAAAATATCAAGTACGAATGATTTTATGTGAAGTCAGTATTACAACTTGGTGATCACTAATTTCATAAAACTACAGGATCGTATATATATATATATTATAACGTAAAACAAATACACTAAAACCGTGATTAAGCATCAAATATTATACTTACTTTACATACGAATATTTTATTATTCATATTAATAAGTAATCAAAAAATGTAATCATTTAAATTTTGTATTAGAAGGTTACTTTACATAGCAATTTCGTGGAGACTGATGGGATAATAATCTAAGAGCTATAATATGCCCATAAAATATAATTTACTAAGCAAATTAGGACGGTAATATATGGGGTTCATTAGTTCAGATTTTATATTATTTATGTATTAGTGTGTACAATTTTAAAAAGAAAGAAATAACTAAATACTCTTATATCAGCCCTGAATTTAAGAAGGTAATTATTATCTATATATTAGATAATAAAAGTACTGCAAACTCAATTGTTTAATTATTTATCAGATACAGTAAGCAATTCCTCTTTTTCACAAAATGAACCCAACATTATATGTAAAGAAATATATCTTTTATTTACGTAAATATGAGTAATTCCGTAAGAATTTTAATAAATTTTTAAGCTGAACTATGTTTGGATGACCGTGTAATTTGTGAGCAAGTTCTACCTCGGTGCGTTTATAGTGGGAGCAGATTCAGGGAACTAAAGCCTCGGAAATAACCAGCCACAGTTACAAAGCCGCCCCACTTCCTTTCCCATCTCGGAAAGAGGGGATTATCTAGTTGCATAGAACATTCTGAGAGCGTATAGCGGCTAGGAACATTCCGGTTATTACCAGTATCATAATTCCAAGTTAATAGATTTCATTAAATAAGCTCGTAGAACTTAAACCACATTTCGTAATTTCAAACGTAAACCATTTTTCGGGTTTGAACTAACAACGTTCCAGTGGTTTATCGGCGCCCTTTTTAGCTTGTTTGTTATGCAACAAACTTCATTTGTGAAAAGATTGTTCGAAACAAAAAGGGTTAAAATAATATATGCGATACGAGAATGAGTAAATTTAATTTAAGATATAATTTATTAATTAATTTTAGGTGCAATTAAAATCTGGTTAAGTGTTATTTTCACAATGTGAAATTAGATACATTATCGGCTGGCAAGACATTATTTATTGCCCATATCAAAAATAAATCTTTATTTTTAATTGTTGAAGGTGCTATGAGGACAACCGGTCAAACTAGAATTTATACGTCATGGAGAAAGCAGAACAGTAATTAAAGAACGTTTGAAAATACCAATATCGACGCTACATCAATTCCGAGGAAAGATCGTAATATTCTGGGACGCTGAATGAGAAACTTCAAATTGGTCATGTTATGTTAAAAATGTATTTTAAAATTTTCGTCCCAATCTCTTAATGTAACTGTGTATTGAAGGTATTTCTTTTAGAGAATCAGGCACATATTAGTGGACTGCCAATTTTTAAGCCCCTGAGAATTTGACAACAGAATCCACGACCAGTCTGGTGTTTCCGATACTTGTTGAGACCGTGTTTGTATGTTTTGTATACAGAGGAGCAGGATTCATACCACCATGGTTTGGTATTATATGTCCTAATGTTATTCGTTTAAATTGCAGAAAATCTTGTTTAAACTTTTCAGTTAATCTAGTTAGGCTGTAGCAGATCCATTCCAAGAGGATCATAGTGTTCTGGGTCTCCTACGCGGATGAATCTGGGTCCATTGATGGTGTTCTAGATTGCTTCTTTATCGTATTAATAAGTCTGATTAGTTTATTCTTTAGATTTATATCTTTACTCTTAGGGTATATTACATTTAATTTCAATAAACATTTCCAGGGACACTTGGTAGTCGTTAGATAGACTCAATGGGTCTTTTGATGTGAATGAGCTAGTGATAAGATTTTTTGCTTGGGTAAAGGTAATTGGGAAACTACATTGAGTTTCTTCGTACGTTTTTCGCTCTAGTTCAAGAGGCTCGGCGGGTAAGGACTCCCGTTTAGTTTCCTTTTGGTGTTGTATTTCGGTCCGATTCGGCTAGATGGGTTAACTATTGATTTTGGCCTCCAGGTTGTGATTTAATAGATGTAGCCGTTTTGCTTAGCAGGCATTCTTTTACAAAATGACCTTGTTTTCTGCAGAGGTAGCAGTTGTTAATTTCAGAGGCAAGGAAAATTCTGTAGTTTGTGTTGCCACAATAGATTAACATGAATTATAGAAGATTGTGGATGGACAATTGTTCAATGAATGATTGTCTTCGGAAACTGAGTATATGAGCGAATCGACGGTCTGAAGTATTTGTCCGATTGGCGGTAATTTTTTATGATGTGGCTATTTAGTGTTTTGCAGCTCCGTTTATATAAAATCATTCGGTATTAGTGGGCAGACATTTGACATTATTATCCTGGTATTCTTTATCATCAGCGGTCTAATATTTACTTCATGGTTATTAATACACGCGGGTTTAGTTATTGAAGTTATTTGTTTGACGTTGGCTTTAGAGCTGAAGAAAATACATATTTTTCGTTTGCAATCTTAGAAATCAATCTAATTTTTCTTGGACAAAAATAATTAGCTATAGATGTTAGGTACTCACCTGTATTGGTTTCCGGTACTGCATCTAGGATGATCACCTGTTATTTGTCCGGTAGGGCTCCAGTTGACGCGGCTCCAGCGTAGCTTCTCTTCCTTTTAGTTTTGTGGTTCATCTTAAGAAAGTTACTAGTAGTGGTTTTGGTCAGAAACTTTTAGCAGGAAGCTGCTGTGCTATTTACGTCTGTGCTGATTAATAAAACTTGGATAAGTCACTCACAGCTGGTAGACTGGACACTAGCCGGTTGCGCGAGCAAAGATGAATGTAAACACCACTCGCGTTGTCTACTCGACGACCAGCAATCAACTGACGTGAAACTGTAGGCCTAGAAATGTATAATTCTAAATGACAGTTTTCAGTAGTATCGCCAGAGGATAGTACTAAAACATTTCAGTGTTCTGTGCAGTTTATTACAACATTATATACATAATTATTACATTGACTACGTTAAATTTATTTTGCATACACTTCAACAGTTGAAATTAGAAGATGACTTTTTAATACAAAAAACGTTATTGACGTCATAATGCGTCACGTATTTGAAACAAAATTTATACTCTTCTTTCTCAGGGTTCCAAAATCGTGACCTGCAGTTATATAATTTACTAAATCTACAAATAAATAAGGTTCACAAACCTTTAACATAATATAAATCTTTTTACAACATAATACACCAACTGCAGGGATCAAAGTTCTTTGCCAAAATATGAAATCAATAGTACGCGGTATTTACTCCAGAATGTTGTCCATTAAAATTTATTTTTCCTTTAGCGCCCTCTTGAATACATTAATGTCGATTTAAATCTCCTCTGATTCAATTTTAGCCAATAATAATAATAATAATTTATCCAATTCCATGATGATAACTCGCTTCTTTGCAGCCAAACATAGTAATACCTGTTTATTTTCTTTTTCTTTGTACTTTTTTTTGTAGTAATACTTCAACTTGTTCAGTAAGTATTCAGTGAAAATATTTATAAATTATGTGTTATTAGTTTGTGAGTGTTAATAGTATTTTAAGTCAACTAAATAACAATTTATGACTTTGAACAAACATGAAGTCTGCAGGAAAATTACATATATACAGGAAATAAGCCAATTTTAAAACAAAGTAAAAACTCAAGGCGCAACCTTGTGTTTAATAAAAGAATATGTAAGTGGACGATTACAGTCTAATTTGGATTATTACTGTAATATCTTAGTAAATTCAATATCTCGTAACAAAAATGCTTAAATAATGTTTCAACTGAATGAAATCAGGAAATAACTACTACTTCAGAAGGCAGTCAGCAGTAACTAGAATTGAAGGACAAGAAACGAAAGCAGAAATAAAGAAAGGAATAAGACAAGGACGCAGTCTGCCTCCAATGCTCTTTATCGTATATATAGAACAGGCGATGAAGAAAGAAAAAATTAATATAGAAAATATACCATACTGAAACAAGAAGAAATAAAACGCCTGCTGTTTGTCAATGACATTCAATAACATTACGGGAGTCGGAAGAAGTCAGAAATCAGAAGAAGACTAGAAAGTCATAAAAAATGGCATAAACGTGGACCTGGAGAAAGAGTACAACATGAGGATTAATAGAGAGAAAACGAAGATAATGGATTATAGTGTGGTAAATAGTGTAGTAACAAAGGGTGTTAGATTGCTAAGGGAAATTTTCAAGCATAATAACTAGGGGTGGTAGAAGTGTAGTAGAATATCACAGGAAAGAAAGGTTTTCGCAAAAAAGAGGAATTTATTTACGCCGAATATAAGTATAAATATTAGGACATCATTATTTATATGAGAATCGTAGACAGTAGGAGTTGCAGAAAAGTTTTGAAATTTGGTGCTATAGAAGAATGCTGAAAATCAGATGGGTGGATCGAGTAACGAACCTGGAAGTTATAAGCAGAACATGAGAATAACAATGTGGAAGACTGGCCAAGAGAAGCGATAGATTAATATTTCACGATTTGAGACATGAGAGTCTTGTAAAATTAGGATTTGAGGGAAGTGTGTGGAGTAAGAACAGAAAAAGGGAGTCCAAGGATGGAATACGCTAATCTAATAAGATTAGGGATGATGTGGGATGTGTAGTTATGTAGAAATGAATAGGATCGCGCAGACCAGTCCTAAGACAGACTACAACATCAGGAAAATGGTTCAAACATTTATAATTAAAGCATATAATTAAGGCGGGCGTCTATGCCGCATATTCTCCTCAAGTCAAGGAGTTATCTTTTTTCCAGTAACCGCTTTGTCGCTTAAGAAGTTTTTCATTAGAGCTGTGGTGACATTCAACTTTAATGAAAATGTGGATATGCCTACTATTGTCTTATAGAGAAGGTATTATCTAATATGGCAAAAAAAGTTATCATCATTAAAATGTAGACGAAGTTGTTAACGTTATGACAAATCAAGATCGATCATTGACTTCGAGATACAACAACGTTATATGAACATTTACTATGCTAATCAGCGTACGACCGCCTCCTTGGGTTAAGCAGCTCCAAAGCTGAAGTGAATTTTCGTGGAAGCATCAAGCCTGTCTTTACGTTTAGTGACCACATCTTCCGGAGTCCAAACAACTTCCCCGGCGGCAAGCTGTTGGGCACCGAGGTCAATAAGAACTTTGGTGATGCCTTTCCTCGTAGACAGCGTTAATCTGTGAAAATAAAATAAAAAGTAATGTAAATCAATAAACCAGCTAATATGTCATAGATATTTTAATAAAATAAAATCGACCTAGAAGGTAATTGGATTCGAAAAATCTAAATTACAATTACGTACTGGTTGCGAACCTCTTTTCGGTGCACCAATATAATTAATTCTATTAGTCTGAATATAATTTATTTCTAGTAACTTCTATACATTTCCCAGCAAATATTTAATCATCTATGAATGTTACTAGAAATTAATAATAATATAGTTGTGTAAAGCAACTTGCCAGTTTTTATATGTGCACCTAACGATATTCCAAAACATAAGCAGTGTTTATTTATATTTCATTGAAATGTTTACGACACATTGGTTGGTTTATTAATTTAAGGTTTAATTGATTTCAGATAAATATAACTATTAAAAAAGGCGAAGGCTTAAACAATTATTTAAATGGACGCGGAAGCTATGTAAATCAAAGGAATGGAGTTCCTTTAATTTATTTTGAAAAACAAACAATGCATTTGTATAACACAAGCATATGCCTTTCTTCTTAGAAATGAACTGTTTTGAAACAAAATGACGATTGTTTCCATTTTCCTATTGTCCTCAAATAAAATTTATGAGGATTTTACTTAACTCCCCAGCGAACAAAACATCTTCCCCTACTCCGAAGAATAATAATTTCAACTTGTTATTCAACAAAGCCGCTAACAAACAACTTTATAATTTAATTTGATATTTCACTTAACATAATTAGATATAAAATACGTTTCTAAGAATTAAGCTTCTCTTAACCCCATAAATATCGGGGTTAAATTTGTACCGAATAATTCTGTAAAACATCCTCGCGGGCTCAGTCAGTCTCAATATTATTCAAACCTCCAATAATAAATATTCATGTATTAATTTTGTTACACATTTTAATTACAGCCTTTGGTATAAATCAAGCCATAATCATCTCTATAAAACTAAAAATAAAATATACAGTAAAGCCAATTTTTCATCCCATATTTTATATATATTTAATACGTCTACGACGTTTCATCCGTTTTTGTGGACTTCATCAGGTAGAATTTGAATGGACAACACGAATGTTAAAGTGGATATTTTTTTGTCATTGACTACGTCCTGCGATGGTTACGATCAAAACGTCGGAAATATATTAAATAAATATATGACTGTATGCTATTAAATTGGCTGTATTGTTTACTTATTTATACCTAATTGTCATTTTTTATTGAAAGAGAATAATTTTTAAACCATTTTGGACTAAAAGATCCCTTATATGTAATTATTCAAAAAATTTCTATCTTAAATGTAATTATTCATCGTTAAAACTTTCTTTTTCAACAATTAAAATAAAACGACATTTATCTTAATATATTTTGTAATTTATTGATTATTTATACAACTTAAATTTTTTTGGGGGGGATGACAACGAGTAGGAGGATGGCAATGCTGTTGGAGTGGCAACGCGTCGTGGGACGACTATGAGACAGAGACAAGCGAGTTCAGTGTGTGTGTGTGTGTGTGTGTGTAACGGCGACTGCGAGTGAGTTCGGCCGCTATTAGTGCATATAAGACGGTAGAGACTAAATAACAAAAGGGTCGCTATTACCCTGTGTTATCGCGTGTGGGCATCCTACAGCTTAGTCAACATATCTATGAAGAACATCGTAATAAATTGCTAAGTATATTTCAATTCTATATCATCTCTCGTTCGATCATCAATTGGTTATATTAAATTCAAAACGTCGTTTTAATTCGGATCGATTAATGATAAAGGATTACACATGTATGTCAATATTGTAATTATCGACTTTCTAATTTCATCTTGAAATTATATAGCCTGTTATTGTTATATAATGGTACCAACATTTGTTTGGTCCAACATCCTTTTTTCACAGTGCTTGCAATCAATTACATAAAAACATCTGTTCAGTCATTTATTGTAATTTGGTCTTTCACTTTGGTTAAGTAGTTCTTTATCTCATTATCTGGTTTTACCAAAGTATAAAAATTAAAAGTCGGCCACTGTAACTTAACAATTTTTGATAAATATTCATATAAAATTTAACTTTCTTACATACCTAAATGAAGAAAAGTGTTTCATTTATAGTGTACCAAATTAATTTAATAATTATTATGATGCAGAGTCTTATATTTGTGATTTTATACTCAATATATGCCTTAAATCAGCGGCTTGTATAAAGTCCTTATTAAAAATTTTATACTCTCAATATATTGATGAAGTAATAGCAAAGAATTCGATACTTTACATTGTAATTAAGCGTTACATAACAAACATTTTTCTACAGCAGCGGCTTGTATAAAGGACTAATTAAATTATTTATACTCTCAATATATTGATGAAGTAATAGCAAAGAATTCGACACTTAACATTGTAATTAAACGTAACACAACAGAAATTTCGCTAATATCCTATTCCATTGTGAATTATAATGCAATGTATTTTAAATACTATAGTTTATATTTATTACTATATAAAATGAAAGTTAACAAGAAGATCCAGTTACTGATTCTTATTTCAGATACTATTCAGTATCATACTTCTAGAAGATATTTATGTACACGCTTAAATTCTATGCCAGCTTCGGAGATTTTGCTTTCGAATTTTGCAGTCTAGCAAGAATCTTCTCCTTTTGACCTACTTCATTTACTATGCCATTTGAGAAGGGGAGATGTGAAATTCATGTATGACGTTCGCTGTCGCTTCTGTGGATCTTACCAATGATTTCATTTCAAAAAAAATTATCGTAGCATGGGGCATTGAATAGTCTCTTACCGTGATAGTGTACTGATTTTATTCGTTGATCAGTTTTGTTAAATAATACATATCTCATCAATAGAATATGAATATTTAATAGTTCCAATAAACGAACATCCTAGAGACTTATATAAATAAATTAACCAGCAGGAATAAATTGAGATAAACGGCAAGTTGCAAAATCTCTTAGCTCCATGTGATTGCCGTTCTACTTATTCACATTCCCGTGGAATGTGTACATATATTGCAAAGCTACCAACCGTTTCCACGAAATCGCGCTTGCTAATCGTTTGACTAATATTTCCTTAAGCATTTCTGAGAACCATTCTATTTCAAATTGTGTTTTTCTCCTGGAAATTTACTTTGACATTTATTTCAAGTCCTGCGAGAAGCCATACTAAAATAATAACTGCATTTGAAAACTATATTTATTTTGTAACTACGCAATATATAAAAAATCAGATCCTATGGGGCAAATGAAAAAAATCGCATTGATATGTTCAATTTTACAAGATACATATGCTGTCAAAAATATAAATAATATATATTTAATTGACCCCATAGTTTCATTATTAAATAACATAAAATTTCATCGTCGTGTTACAAAAAAATTGATAATTTTTCTCCAATTTTCACTATTGTAATTTCATGCAGAAAATTACTTAATTTAAAAAATCCATAAATACTTTTAACCTGTGACTTGCCAACGAAACTATAATTGTAGTATAACATCGGCCTTAATTAAGGAAACTTAAAACAAGATGTATATAGTACTACGGGAAACTCATTAAAGACTTCCAAATTAACATTATTTAGTACCGTCCGTTGTAATTAACGGGATACTAATGAGGAATTCTCCATCTTGCTCCCTCGGGCTATAAGAAATACGAACTCACTTAGGAAAAATAATATTAGTTCGCTTTGAGTTGTTACAAAATGTTGTTAAATGTTGGTCGAGTTTTGAAACGAAATGCAGAAGAATTAATGACCAAATTAATAGTTTCTCAGGATCACCAATAGCGTGGTTAAAATTATTTCTTAATTCAAATTCATTTGCCAATACCTTAAGTCTATACCAAAAATAAATGATTAATTATTCAAATTATAGGTATATATCATAATTATATCAATATATTGTTTTTTCCAGTACAATTGTGAAGGGAATAAAAGTATTGACAATATTTAATCTTCCGACTATTTTAATTAATATTTTATGAATAATTTTTCATTTGCGTCACTGAGCATTATAATTAATTAGTTATCCCTTAGTTTGTGAATTAAAAAATTGGAATATTTAAAACAGGTTTTTAGTACTGTTATCCAAATTTTTCTTTATAAAGCAACCTAAATTACTTTGTTTTCATGACATAATTGCCTGGTCAGTTGAAATAAATATAATAATTTAAAATACGCTGTTTCTATCCATAATTACTTAAGCTATCATAAATAGGGTATATAACAAATATAATCTCCAACGTAAAGGAAACAAATCCTGTTAATGAAACCTATAAAAAAGAAGTTTTGTTTCTGCATTTAAAACTATATGGAAACATAAATTTACTATGTACAGAGCTTATATTTCTTGACTACATTGTTTAGTCTCCAGATAATCATTTCTGGCAGATGAATTATTTGTAAATGAAACCGCACTTGCTTACTAACCAATATAAAATTATTTTCATTGTAAAGTCAGTCAGAGTAATTCCATAATATTTTACGCCAAAATGATTCTATTAAAAAGTTTGTGTTATAAATGTAATTAAATGTTAATGTTTAGTATAGAATAATATTTATTTATATCTCAATAATTATTTGATAAACTTACTTGAAGATCTCTCCTTTGTTTTCTTTAAGCTCTGCTTTTGCGATGAAGAGATGGTTCTACGTTTCGACTGTATCTTCGGGCTACACGCTCGAACTTCGATTTTATCGGCTTTCTGGAGCCTTCTATTTTCGTACGTGTTCCAGGAGTTGAAACGAGTTAAGGTAATCATTGGTTATACGCCTTATTAACGTATCCTAAAGAGGCTCATGCTCCTAGCTATTCGGGTGGAACAGAAGGGGGAAATAACTTCAATTTATAAATATAAAATTTTAATGGAACTTATAATTTGTTAGAGCGTTTGATTTAAAACATCTGATGTCGGATCTGGAAGAAATGGCCAAATTTTATACTAAAATTTATTAATGTCAATATTTTATATTTTGAAAACACTAAACGTAAATATGACAATAAAGTTTTCAAACATTTCATAACCAAAGTTCAGATGTCGTCGTTGCTTACTAAATCGATTTCTGCTAATTTTTTCTGAGATTAAAATGAATGATTTTAGTACATATACCAAATCTTAATTGAAAATTTGATACCTATTAAAGTGATAACTTCAATGCGATTGATGTAGTAATCTTAAATTGTGAATTTTAAGCATTTTTCCGTGGGTATTATTTATAAATATGCACAGGTGTCCATTTCGTTTTAAAATGATTTCCGGCAACAGGGAATGTTTTACATAGTATATCATTATTATTTAAATAAAAATCTGTCATAAGGAATTAAACATATAATATCTATTTCGTTCCGCCACGTTAATGGAACAACTATAATAAATTTATGGAGTAAATTAATTTTTTTCATATTTATGTAATTGTGTGAGACGATAATTATTTTTCTTAACCTTCCATCTATTAAGAACGGAGAATTATTCAGTATCATCTTCCTTCCTTTGCTTTTCAGACCATTTAGGGTCGACTGCTGTCATCTTGCACGACACATTCCGTTTATGGAGCGATACATGATCAGCGAATCGATTCTCCAGCAGTCTGAATCCCAGTCTCCGTGGCCATGGCGACACAAACATCCAACCCCGTGCCAGGATTCGAACCCGGGACCTCTCTGTTGTGAGGCAACGATTCTAGCCTCTAGATCACAAGAGGTCTGCTTATCTATATCGCATTTATTATTTTATTATTCTGCCCCGTAAGAGATTCCAAGAAAGATTTCTGTATTGTTATATTTTATCAAATCGTTTATGACGAGTTGGGTAATTTATATTATTTATTTCATGTTAATTTAATTTTTAATGTCATTAATAGCTTTAGCAATTGTCATCTCCATAAATTTATTTAGTTATAATTATGCATCACGATCGGCACTTAAATTTAGTGAATATTACGGGAAGGTACGACAAATAATTTAAATTATGTAGGATGAGATACACAATTATAAATATTTGGAAATTAGATGTGAAAAATTGGTACAGTTACGCATCAAGGTTTATTTACTTATCAAAGACGCTTCAATATATTTTCGATCTAAAATGTACTATATTTACGGTAGATTACTAGTGGGATATAATGTAATAAAAGTATTTAAGAATAAGTATTTTTATACAAAAACTCGGGTATAAATATACTATACACTGTTAGTGCGTCCATGGTCCAAGCACAAGATAGTTCTACCCGATAACGTGTTCTAAAGCCACTCAGATTCATCACACAATTTCACAAACTGGACGTGAAGTGCCTGAAATATCAAAGGGCAGGACACGTTTTAGGACTCGTGTGTGTGGAAGCAACTGAACTTTGAGGCTGCTTCAATATTTTCCGCCACTTAGACCTAGACAGCTGACAGTATTCATCCTATCAGATTCACATTACCTCGAATATGTAATTGAAGATTACGGATAAATTTACCAGCGAAGAAACGTGATACAGTAGTGCCAAACCAATTTAAAAAATAAATAAACTATTACGTATAACTTAAATAGTTTGTAATCTGATGTAAATCAATTAATATTTTACTTATTTTGAAAACGGGACTCTTCAGACCTCAGACGACACAAGCCTCATATAAACAAAAATTATTAATATTATTTGTTTGTTTAGAGATTGTGCATTTAATTTAATACACTATTATGCTTTTCTCGACTAGGGAGTATATGGCGTACAGTATTGTACACCGCTGGAAGCCTCTGTAAAGATATATATACACTATGTGTTTTTCTTATTTTTAAGAACTACTATGTTGTTATTATATATCAATTTTACGGTGTTATATTTATTATTTGTACTCTTTAGCCAAAGTAAGGTCTCAAAGTGAAATTTTAGCCATTATTATTTTATTAAGAGTAACAGAAGCTTTCGACTTGATTCACCCGAATAAATCCGTAAATATATCAATTATTGTAAAATTAGCATTAGAGGGAAGTGTGTGGGGTAAGATCAGAAGAGGGAGGCAAATGAAAGAATACGCTAAGCAGATTAGATTACTAAATACCACAACAACAACATTAAAATATATTTTATTATTTATATCAGTAAAGGTAGTTAATATAAATATTTTATATAGCTTCCTAGCCATATTTCATTTATGTAATGGATACCGATATAGAAATAATATAGATTGTCATTTTACAAAGTTTTTATTTTATTAGTAATCATATAAATAATTAATTTAGATGTTTTCTGTGATATTAATTTAAAACTGAATATAATTTACAACATTTCATTACGAGAATTTAGCGTCTGTTTTTATTGAATGAAATAAATTAACGGCCAATTTTTACACACACAAGTTTTATTTAGTGTAAACGATTTTTCGTCACCACATTTGGGACGTCCTCAGGTAATTTTAAGTTTTGAATGTTTTCAAAATAACAAAAGATGCCAAATTTGTGATTATTCAAACTTGACTGCCTACAAGAGCAGCGTCAACCGAAAAGTTAAACGTTGTTTAGACTAAACAAAAACGGTGTTTGTAAAAACTGGCAGTTAATTCATTTTATTTAATTCTTGATTTTATCTTTTATATTACTTTCGTAATTGCAAACAGCGTCCAATATTTTCATTTTGTAAACAAATGGACTGTGCATACAAGCTTTGCAAGTTTAAAGTAATTTTTTCAATTATATTTTTCTTCAGCAGTAATTGTATTATAAAAATGTTTTCCTGATTGCTCTTCACTGATTGTCTAAGCTATTTACGCAAATAATAGTGTGAGATTATTAATTGTATTTTTTAGTATTATTAGTCCATTTCTATTTAAAAATAATTAAGTAATATAAGTTGAGATTGACACTACTGTCTTCATTAGTGAACCAAATGATAAAATGTAACACTCTTTAAGAAAGAAATATTGTTATTAAGACACCTTATTTGAATCTTTATATATGACATATAACGCAGAGAATTTTAAGAATTCTTGTTATCCCCGAAATTGTTTGGAAGAATATTTGAAAATTCGATGCATTTACCGAAAAGTGTGTTTCTGAAATTCCATGTCTCGTTTTACCTCATTAAGAAAATGAATGTGAAGGTCACTAAATATCATAGTCATAAGGGTTGAGGTTAACTTCCTGTCTGATTGAGTTGAAAAATTTATTGGTATAGAAATAGTCAAAGAGGAACTATATTTTTATGTGCTACTAAGCCATTGATAATTTTAAAGAAATTTGAAGTTTTTTAGACTTATATTTTAAAAAATCTGTAACATTTCTGATTGGCCAGGGAATATATATTTAAGGGACTTATGACGTAACTGATTTTAATACTATTTACGTTACTCAAATATAATTCTCGGGTTTCTACCTGACGACAATGGCGGAGCTTGCCGTCGAAACGTTGTGGAAACAAACAACTGGACACTGCCAATTAAGCCACACTTATCTACTTATCTCACCGTCTTGTGACCTGTGTAATTCAGCCTTCAATTTAGAACATATCATCAATCAATGCTCCAAATACCATCAACACAGACAAAAATACCTACAGGGCAAAAACTAGAAATCTATTTTGGACTCCCACGAATACCAAAAAGACATTATTCAATTTTGTAAGGACAGTAATATTTTTTATTTAATTTAAATGTATTGTATTCTGTGTTCACTTTTGTTAAACTATAAAAATAAAATGTAAAGAAGATAAATAAGTAGTGGTAACGAGCAGAATAATGGATGTTACCAGTATTTTATTATGTAAATTCATAATAGTAAATAATGTGTATATAATTGTATTATAATATGTAAATAGTTGTCACTGTGGTCGCTAATGACCAGGCAGTCGATGCGACCGTTCTAAATAAATTTAGAAAAACCCGAGAATTGTATTTGAATCTAATTCACCGGGAAAGCCTTCGCTCTTTAGTTACGTTATGTTCATTTTAATGGAAGATCCATAAATTAAAAATTCCACCCCGATACTTCGATTTAAGGTGCAGCAAGTTTCCTCTGATTTTTTAAAATAATTTAAAATACGTAATGAATCATCTGAAATATCTTTTTATATCTTGAAACCCCACCGAGTTTGTCGTCTTGCCACAAAGAAAGGAAATCCCTACAAATCACAAACTTCGTCTTATAGAAAGTGGCTGCAAAATATTTCACACACAGGTGAGTGATATTTTATAATTTTGTTTTATGTTTTTATTTTAAAATTATTATAATTGAAAAAAGATATTGCTACTTGACTAGCTTTTTTTAATATCCCGGTTAAAAATTCATTTGATATCGGGATACTATTACCTAACTCACATATGTCACAGTCGTTTACGTTTCAGCGCAGAACAATTTTTTTCTCTTTAGCAATGGTTCTGCTTCGAAAGGCGAGCAGAAGTTCGTGGAACGACCGCCAACGACGCCACAGTCGTTAATCGACCAGCGGAAGCCCTTCCATGAGGCGATTGATGGAGGATTGCCTGCTGGACACAGATGTGCATGAATAATCTAGAAACCGCTCTATGGGATCTCATTCTTCCCATATCACTTATGTGTAATCCGCAACGATTGTAAACGTCTCAGGGTTTTCTTTCACTTAGCCTACATCAATGAACCTTGATTCCAATAAAAATAAGTAAAAGGATATTAGTGGCAGCAGAAATCATAAATTAGTAAGATTCAACCGTGGCCTTCTCGAGCCTGAAAAAAGTGGATCAATTTGCAAAAACATAGGTTTTTAATATCTAATACTCACGCTGTACTTTTGCACTAAGGCATGAATCAAAATTGCAGATATAAAAGAAAATACGAAACTTTGAGTTATCTTGGTGTATCTCAACACTATGTAAACTAAAAACTTTCAAACAGAAAAAATAAATGAAATAATCCAATTAATATTTTAAATACTACAAGACATGTACCGTTATGCTCCTACTATGTAGGAAAGCCATAAAGATTGTGTGATCAAATAATGGCATTTTTGAATCAAAACATTTAACAGCTATCAGTTGTTTAATAGAAAGTTGTTAATTAATTAAAATGTCGTTGGTTGTTTAAATTTAATAACTGTTGGATAAACCATATAATTAGTAATTCAATACACAGTGAATGTTACAATTAATAAATTTGTTGAAATCACATTTCTTTTTCAAATAATTTTTCGAGTTAAGTCTAAATCTTTTTGTTACACTGTAGACGTTGGGGGATCCTTTAAATATCGCACTGCGAAACTTGTCCTATGCCCTCCGTAATATCCTTCCGGGAACGCAATCCTACGAAAAACAAGAGAAATCCAACAAAAGGCGTTCGCTGAATGGGATCTATTGTTACGACATCCCACAAGCCGCCCAGGTAAAATATAGAAGCTGAATAACTGTCGACTTTAAGCACGTACTCATTATTCCCTTAATTAGGGAAAGTAATTTAATTTTTTAATTACCGAAAGAACTGCCTATAAAACGTGATTAACGAAGTGTGGGAAACGTGACTAGTACATAAACATGATCAGTTTTAAAAGTTACAGTGCTGATGAGGAAAGTATGTAAGTCATTGGAAATTCAGTCACGATGGATCATTAGAGGGGAGCACAGGCTCCCTAGTCAAAGTATTAATTTCGTGTAAGTTCAGATTGCATAACATAAATTAGTTCCCGACGCATGCCCGTTCGATTAAGATATATCACACAAAATTCAATCGATGACTAAGAGACGTGTTACACTAGAAAAAGGGTCCGAGGAAGCAGTTACTCAATTCAGAACTTCTGTGGTACAATTTAGTAAATTGTCTTTCAATGTAACCAACAAATTTGCAGATTATTTAAAGTAGACGATAAATAGCACCCTTACAAGAACCAAGAATTATAAACAAATGATCTAAATTCGTAGTAACTACGCTCTCGCGGTTTGCAAACTTGTACATTATCGAGGAAAACAAACTTGGTTCCTTCTGTCATTGTTCTCTGGTTATAAGGTACAGGGTTAGAACAACAAACCGAACATGACAGTCCAATTAAAAGAGGTTATTTGAGAAGAAATGTTATTTAAGGGGAAATATACTTTCAGGATTTCTCAAGCTTGGACTCGTAACATTGATAATATAAGGAGAGAACCCTGAGGAGTTCTGGAAAGTCCTTCAGAGCAGACTTTCTCCTTCCCGTTTTCTCCTACCCTCTCCCTCTTGGGCCAAACCCAAGGTTTTTAAATTAAGTCTTCTATGAGCAGTTTAAGGGGTGATGCATGTGGGTCAAATACCTTCGGCATACGCTGATTCCATTGGGCACTTTGGCCAACTGTCCCGCAAAGTTGATCGAGGCAATATTTGGATTTGTTAAAAGCACATCAATCCATTCTCGAGTCATCTGAAGGAGTGGAATTAGTACCAAATGTCCGACCTACCAGCATCACTTTTAGGTGAATCACCGTGTAGGAAGGATCCCTACGCTACAGCCCGAGAGGCCCTAGTCAGCCCTTGGCTTCCTTGCTCTACCTATGCTATTAAGTTGCCTGCTTCAGATCACCCTCATGCAGTCTGTTACCTTCCAAACCAACATTGATAATATTACGTTTAAGAAATGCATTTCCGTGATGATTACTTTAATATCATTTTGGGAATATATTTACGGTTTTAATTAAAAATTAATTTATCTGATTCCTCAAACGGGAATTATATTAAATCAACTAAACAAATTAAGAATTTTAAGCCTAAATCTCATCAATTTGGGTTCAATTTTCATACACAAAAAAATTTTTTACTGTCCAATTTTTTCAGATTAAGTATTAAAAGACTTTATATGAATTGTCAAGAGAAATATTGAAGCCTATTTTGGAAAAAAATGTTAATAAACTTGTTTTTATAAATTTAATTACTGTTAGAGTCATATTATATACGAACTCGATAAATTAGATAATCTGTAGAGAGATACGGGGTTTAACAGTTTTAAGCCAATTTTAACGTCGTCGCGTCTCACAAGTCATAATTTCCTCCCTCTTCGAATAGAACAGTGTCAGATGTCGAGAGATAACGTTGGCAATGCAATATGTCAGCGCTTATATCTCAATTACACTTCCTGTCTCCCAGAGCCGAGGGGGAAATTTGCCCCGTAAGCAAAGCAGCATTTTGCCCGTTAAGATGTGCTAGACACGTGAACGTTATGGGAAGTATCTTGCCTCGTGTGGACGGAATATCAAGTCGACAGGCAACATAAAAGCGGGCGATGCCTCCACTAACAAACTTGAGTCGCATGAAAAATGCAGCAAAAACGCTGCAACATATGAATTGAAACCTATATAATGCATTAACAAAAACTATATTTAGTTATGAAAATTAATATTTTTCTCTGAATATAATAGATAATTCCCAGAATATTAATAAAAATAGAAAAGTTAAATTTATATTAAAAGATAATAAGTTCGCATATGTTGAAAAAAAAATAACGGAAAAATTTTCGTCTTAGGAGTTTTTAAATCAGCCAAAAATCCTGGGAGGATTTTGCATTAAAGTTTGTAGAAAAAATTATTACGGTAGAGAGGATCATAAATGTAGATTTGTGCAGATCTGCTTTAAAACTGATGTAGGGAAATATTCGTTTTTAAACCGGACTATAAGAGATTGGAATAATTTACCAGGAGAAGTATGGAACAATTTTCTCGAAACAGCAAAACGTTTTCCAGTGAAGAATAAGTGAAAGTGTAAGTGAAGAGTAGTGCGTCAAAAAACTAATTTAATTATGGTTATTTAAAATTTTATTTTAAGAAGTAACTATCTGAAGTACCCGGTGTTGCTCGGGTTACCGTAAATAATAAAGCAGGAATATAATTAGAGATAAGTTTATTACGCTACTTGAGGGTATACTACAATCTATTTATGTTGTTATATCCAACCTATCTTCAATCCAAATCGTCAAAATGGTAGTTTTTTTATAGAGGTTTCATTTTGACTCATTTCTGGTGGTCTGAGAACAGACGGTCATATGATAAAACTACAGGGGGATTGGTTCATCTTGGAAATATAAATACCTACTGATAAGTTTCGGTGAGACACAGAGAATAACCCTTACTCGTTACTTCAAGTTCAGTGCGGACCTTGCTAGAGGCGGAAACCCACAGAAAAAAGTGGAAAATCGGAGGTTTGTTGACGTTTCTCATTTTTTCACAGTATTTTTGTTATTAAGCCTTATTTAATTTAATACTTTTACCTACAATGAATTTCAGTATTAAATGCATAATATTTTATTTGCTTTTACAAATCGGCAAATGCTAAATATTAAAATTTAACTGACACGAAAAACAAAACTAATTTACGGATACATGGTACCGGTGATCAAATGGAGTTTATTATTTCTCAGGGAAGTAAGCTCGCTGCCAAGGATAGGTTATTTATGACGCGAAATTTTTATAAATTAAAAAAACATAAATAGTATTATAGATCAAGAATATGGGCAACCCGCAATACAGTAGGATATCTCGATACCTCTATGGAACGTGTAAACTTTTACCTAAAATGTTTTTCACTTTATTCACATAAATAAATTCAGTATATTTAAAAATAATAGAAATCATGGGTTGCTTCGGGCCACGGGGAAAACGTGCGTTAAATTTGGTCAAATTCCGACCTGAATTTTGTACGCCTATAATCGTGACATACATACTCAAGCACTGACAAAGGTTTTTAAATATATAGATGTATGATGTTTGTGTACTATTATTCATATTTCTTATTTCAAGAATATTGTTTGTAACTGTCATCGAGTGTAATTCAACTGCAGGTTAATTAAAAATTATTTAATATCTACATACACGATTAAACCGTATCCGACGATGAATTCACTAGTGACGCGTCTGTAAGTCAATCCAACGACGCCTCTACATCTCCGAATACAAAGCCGACAAGAGACAGAAAGTAAGGCAAGACACGAGTATATATCACCTAAAAGAAAGAAGAAGGACAAAGGATGCAACAAAGAAGACACTGTACAGCTCCGGAAAGGAACAAATCTATTATTGCTACGTCAAGAGACATGGAGGTATCTCAAACTGTAAGAAATTAAAAATATACATAACAAATAACAATCTCAGCATAGAATATGTCAATGAGATTTGCGAAGCGGCAGGAAGATTCTCGTGGAAAAGGGAAGAACTGGGAGAAACCGATTCTGCCGTCTCGCTTCATAATTATGCACATGTAACATTCTACAATATTACAAAAACTGAAAACCTAAAATAAATATTAAGACGAGATTCAAATTTTGATATGTCGTAGAAAATTTTCATGCTAATTTTTAGTATACACGTGTGTGCTGAATGTTTTGGAAAAGGGGATAAGAAACCACATGTAATTGTAATCCACATTTTCCTTAGGATTTTTTTATATTTTAAAATGGACTCACTGAAGGTATGTGGTACCACAGATAAACCAAAAGAAAAGTAATCTTGTGAAATTTATTTCACAACAGTGATATTATATTTTCACGTCTTAAAATTAAAAGTTAAATAATTATTATTCTTTTGGCTCAAAAGAACAAATTTACAGATATTTTTCCATATTAACTATTTTTCTCATCATTTAAAGAGGATACTCAGTATTTGACTTTGAAATTCAAGATATAAAGAATAAAATTACTATTGCGAAAGTTTTCGGCCTTAATGCTTGTGCGTGTAGCACATCCAAAATTTTATTCGTTTTTTTGGGTAATAGGCTACCTGAGGGTGTTTCGGAAACGAGAAACTCCCCTTTGATACCATAAGAAGGTGATTTAGAAGAGTAATGGGGGAGGGAGATTGACTATAATTTTTTCTTCTATTTGGGTAACAGTCTACATGGTGTTCCTAAACAGGCCAATCCACTTTAAAAGCATAGGAAGGATTCTACCCGGTGATTTACTTGAATGAAATGAAGGGAAAACTCCAGCAAAACCGCCTAAAGGAGTTCGAGTTACTGGGTACTTGTCTAACGCCCTTCCGAATGACGGGAGAGGAGTTTGCTGTGGGGTTGCAGCATTCCCTTCTGCATGTCTCCACCAGTTTTAGGAGGCAGTTACCCGACTGAGCCAATGGGATCAGCGGATAACTCTTACCGCATGTCCAAGGTCTTCGACCACAGTACATAGATCGTAAAATAGATGAAGATGCCTCAGCATGTGAAATCCTTGAGAAAAGCAGAGAGAGTAGGAGGAATTCCCAACAGGGTCAGGTAAGCCCTGCAGTCTATATGGGGAGAAACACTGCGACAGAAAACTCCCACCGGCATCTCCTCACTTGTGAGAACCTAGGGTCCCGGGGCTATAGTTTAAGGTGCAAGAAGCTACAGGGCAAACCCTAAAAAATCGGCATCAGTTAATTCGGGTATTTCTTTATATTAATTCTTAGTTAAATCTGAGACGAATAAGAGGTTTCAGTGAAAAACAAGCAATGCAGTTATGTACTAAATTTATTTTATTTCCAACTAAATAGGCTGTTTGCTCATTTTTTTACTCTTTGAAAATTTTCGGACTTTCCTTTTTGTTTACCTGTGGTTACGCATATATCATTATTATTATTATAAAAATTTAAATAATTTACTACAAATAACTATAATAAAGTATAAAAACATTTTTTCTGATATTAAATTTAGTAATAAATAAATAAACGTCGGCCTAATAAGTTAGTAAATAAATAATATTACTATTTAATACATATAAATACGTTTCATCCACTTTGTAACTATACACCATACATAAAAAACATAAAATTAATTTTGAATGTATAAAAGTTTTGTTCAAATATGTAGTGTAATGATAACATTTAAATTGAAACTGTATTCCGCGTAGTTGACGAATCTCTCCCCTCTATTATGTTAATCAGACTATAGAAGTGGATTGAAAACTGCTTTTCGAAATTCCGTTTTGGTATCCGTCTCGCAACTCTAGGGGATCAAATTTATCTAATACTCAAAATAGTAATCTAACGTAACCTCAGGTTAATTTTAATCAACAATGTTTTGTTCGTTTGTTTATTTTATTTATCTTCATCTCGTACAATGTTATTTAAACGCAACATGCATTAAAAATAAGGACACACGAATACCATGAAGTCCGAGATTTTTTTACATAAAGAAATCTATTTATTTCCTACAGATTTTTAACGATTTTCTTTGTCAAACCAGCCATACGCTGTTTCGTGTTCACATGTTTGTTTATTATACACCTCTAAGTATTTAATTTGTTTAGCATAAGCTGTATTTTCGAAAAAATAAAATTTCTCTCTGTCATCCCTCTAACCCCACAATAAGCTGCATAACGCATCAGTCGATTACATGTTGCTTTGTATTGATGTACCTGCAACATCCGTTGTTCTTTTTTTCTATAGAAGCAGCACACACAAAACGGGTGATTTGGGATTTGGTCCGCAGAGCGAGCGTTGTTTGTATTGGAAACTGTACAGACTGCAAAAGTAGTAAGTCACAGAGCGCAGTGGATAACGATGAGATCTACCTTCGTTTCACGTTATTAAGCTATTTAGCCTTTCCATTATCAAAAGGGAAGTTGAGTCCGTTAAAATATAGGCCCAGAAAATAATTATTTATTTATCTGGCGAACTTAAATAAATTAAATAAACTTTGTTTTTAATGTAATAATTAAATTCCCCATCCTCCTTACATAATCAATATTAAAATATCACAATACGGAATAGGTTTTTTTAGAAAATATCAGAAAATTAAAATCACTGTTGGAGAATAACAACTGAAAACATTCCATAACATGATAAGAAATCGTTAAAAATCTTAACTCCAATTTACTGTTTTCCTCCTTTTGAGTGGATGAGTCACGCAGATATTTTGTTGTCTTTTTTAATTTCAGCTTTTTTTATCTGACCAATGTATTTAGTATTTAGTACCATAGGCATATACTAGCTGGATACCCTGGCTTACCCATGCCTTAATTTATATTAGCCAGGAGCAATATTTATTTCGACAATAATGTCCCTGAAAACATGTTGTCGAGAGCATCACATAAATTAACCTTTTCACGTCCTGTGCCCAAGTGATGCTGATGGAATGTTAATCACAACCGGCGTAATGACTCACAGTATCTTAATGGGATCAATAAATCTAATGGTAACTTAATTAAGCACAATAACTTAAAAGAGACCAAAACTCTTGAAAGCGTTAATAGAGGCAAACATGGGGTCAAACATACTCCTACTATTTTGAGAAAGTAAACATATACCCCCGGAAAATAATAAAAATGAAAATAACTACCGGTACCGTAATATAGTAAAACGTAGTCACGGTAAGTCAGTGAAAGATACCCCTGACCTCTAACTCTCTAATTGCAAGGGATGATTAACTCACCCAGTATTCAACCTGCATTGTAGGTAACATACAAAGTTTCATTGAAATTGCTCCAGTTAAAAACAGAAATAAGATTCACTCCTTCTTAGGAATAAAGTACAACTTGACCAGAATGTTGAATATCACAATTAAAGCTGGTGTCTCCAATAACCACGGTAAAGACATTAATGTCGGTTGAGTTCATGTTATTTCCGTTTGTACCCTTCCACCCAACTCCCCCACAACTGGGGATCCGACGTAACTTGTATGTTGAATTAAAGAAATAAACTCAGCGATTTCTGACACCTCGGAAAAACCACGAATCTTTATATTTTTATTTTCAAAAAAAGCCTCCCTGCTCCCCTCGGTTGAAATCATACTCAAACAACATTAGAAGGAACACTATCAATCTAAATGGACCCTAAAAGCGATTTTCTCGTTAAAAATTTCGGTCATCTTACGATGTTTTAAAATTTACATCCCCGCCCCACGGTCGCAAAGAGTAGTTTACAAAATTTAGTCGAAATTGCTTCTCGCGTTTCGATGAACACAGATATAACTTACCTAAACACATAAAAACAGTCAATTTTTTATAGAACCATTAATTGATAAATTACGAGAACTATTTTATTTTTTCTCCAAGTTTTAAGCGATCTAGAATCAAATATTTCTTTATTTATTAACAGAAAAATTTATTCACCCAATTTAGAGATAAACGACGTTTTGGTGTACATTCACACCTCTCTTAGGTTTTCCCTTTTGTAGAAGACATACAGTTAGATTCACATATAATTAAATTTAAATTCAATAATTGGGGTGAAAATTAAATAAAGCTGAAAGAGATTTGACAGGACGAAATTTAACAAGTTATTATAATATCCAAACATAAATAAAAATTTAAAAAGGGTTTAGAGGCAACATATTACACTTTAATCTAAACCATGTTCGAAAGTAAGACTGAGTGGTGGACTGTAGTCTTGAGGGGTTCACGTGTCAGTTGCGATTTGCAATACCATGGGCTTTTCCTAAGTAACAAATTGAGCCCTTCTATTATGGTGAAATACAAACATTTATACATAAAATAGATTATAAATAAATAATATATAATAATAAGTTTACAAAAGTAATTGCAAGTACGAATTTAACAAAGTTAATAATTTATACAAATAAATTATTATAAATATTACTTAATTTAATCGTTTCGTTATGTGAACTGAGTGTGTGTGTTTGGTATTTTTGATATGTATCATTTCTGATAGATTACGCTTATATAATGGTTTTCCATATCTAATATCTCAACATTTTCCCAATGAATCTAATGGTCCCCTTCTAATCGATGGTTAGTGACACATTGCGGTTAGTTGTTTTGTAATTGTTTTTTGTTCTTTTAATCGAGTTCCTAACGCGCGTTTCGTTTGTCCTATCTAATATTTTTCGCAATTAAGTCCTCTGCAATTGATCTTATAAATAACATTATGTAGAGATTTTTTTTCTATTTTGTCTTTTCCCTTTTAATAAATTTTTTGAGGTTATTATTAATCTTGAAAGTAACAGGAAAATCAAACTGTATGAATATTGTTTATTTTCTCACTTACTAACCCATAATATGGCAGTACTATGCAAATTCTGTTGTTAGCAAAGTTATCGTTGTAACATGTTTTTTGATAAGACAACCGAGTAAGAATTACTAATATAAATATTCCTGACTGTTTTAATATTTTTTGTATGAAATTTGGGATTTAATAATAATATTGCGTTATCTATAAGATTATATTTTATTATTCTTTTTTGGTGTTCAGGATTCTTTGAAACATAGTTAAAAACGCGTCCTGAGCAGGTCTATTGTTAAATAAATTTATGGAATAATTAAAATGATTAATATGATTTCCTCACTTGTCTTATATTAATTTATTATTTTTGACATTTATTGTATAGGTCTCTATGGTTCAGATAAATTATTACTTTCCAATTGTTACGTTTATATTGTTCACACTACATTTCCTATTACAGCCAAAAGATTGACATCAAACTGAGACTTTATTAATTAATTTCACATGCGGTTTTAAAAGAAGTTTGTGAACCCACTCCGCTAGAAGAACGAAATTTTAACACGAAATAAGTTCTAGTTGTATTTAAATGCACTGGCCTATCAGGTACAGATTATTTCAAATATGTGAAAACAGAACACATGGAAAATACCAACCAAACCCCTCTTTGACGTATACGATGGGAAATCACTTTGATCTGAGTCTGTGTTCGTTTAAATGGCTTTCATATTTGTTACATCTCTTTCCGGCTAAAACATTTGCTTTGTTGTTTTCAATCAATTAATTTTTTATTTAAGCGTTAATTAGTTATGCTTGCTGTTAAATATTTATTTAGTTCAGATTCATCGAAATTACGCGCATCGAAATTTAAACATGCAATTTGTGTGAAAATTTATTAGAAAGCTGATTATTCGAGTACAGTAAATATCAGTCTATTATTTATGGGTTCCTAATTAGTTTTTTCATGAAATCGTTGCTAATTATTGCAATTATGACTACCAATTATTTCTGATTCAAGTTAATGATATGAGCAAGGAACAAGGAACAAGCACTTCAATGAACAGATTCAAATATCGTACTTTTAATTACCATGCACGTAACGTTCCAATAGGTTCTATACGTACCTAGGATTTATTTGCAAACTCTAAAGAATACAATTTCGTGAGAAAATAAATAGTAACACACTACATATATTTATTACCTTATGAAGTCACATAATATATAAACAAAAACCTGTAAATATTTTGAAAAGTTTGTTTCTTATCAAGTAGATTAGTGTTTTCGATATAATAATTTTAGACATTAACGAATCTATCATTGAAGTACTTGATTACAAGAGGACGAGGAGGTGGAGCATCAGAATTACTAACACTTTTTTTGCTGCAGTATTATAAAATATTGGAAATTATTTTATCAAATGTGCAAAATATTTATATCTAATTCATTTATAATCAGAGAAAAATTTATCTATTCTCTTTGGATGAAAAACTGCAAATAACTGCATCGAACTTAAACTAGGAGAATTATAGGTATACAATTTATATACAGAAATATATACTCGTTAATAAAGGATAGCTTAGTGCCAATAAAATTAACGAAAAAAATATAAAGCAAAATATAAGCGTCAAACGAAAATAAATATCTATTATAGATTTTTACCTTTGGCTGTCACGTACCTGGGAGGTATATGATCCACGATGCCAAATATTTTTTATATAATTTTGAAGGAAACTTAACATTTCTCCTAGAAAACTTAAAATTCGCGCAGAGCAGATCTTTTTTTCCATGCATTGATAGTAAGAAATATCTTTAGCACAAGGTAATTATAAATAATATTCTCCAAATTTTTTTATAATGTGTACCCTACTTCTTACTTGAGTCTACAAAATTATGTTTATTAAATATATTTTTGAAATTAAAATAAATAGAACGAATAAAGCATGTAAGGAAATCAAAACATTACCAATTATTTCTCTTCTTTGCGATAAAAATTCTAAATGTAAGGAAGGTCGAGCTCAATAAACGAGCTTCAGTTGAGAAGTATCTGAGTGTGTGGTTTTCTCCCACTGATGCAACAGCTGACTCCTGGATTCTAACATTGATTGCTCTTTAGTTATTCTCTTGTGGGAGTCCTATCACGACCACGTTAATAGTATTGGACTCAATAGATGTTTCTGCCGAGAGTTCGCGGTTTTTATTTCCTATAACGATGAGGTAGCCAGGTATACTCTGTTCTAGCGTTCTAACAAGTTTGTGTAGCAAATGGTTCTGGTGATTAGAGGGTTAAGGAGTTATTGAAAAACAGTTTTATTACTGATAGAAATTTTAATTTGTAGAAGTTAAGGATCAACATGAATATTACTATAATCATGTAACTTAACTGATTTAAAGAGCAATATTTTTAAATTAATCCGGCACAAATGTAATATAAGGCATGCAAAATAGCAAGTGGTATCAGTTGCACCAGAGGGGAAAGCAGTAGATGGAACGGAGTATTTTTGCCAGCGAGAATGTCATCCCTAAGAGGCAAGCAGGTGTAACCCAATCATTCTTTTTAAAAAAATAATTCAAATTATTACTAATGGGATGTGTAGGAGTCTACATAGAAGTTAGATTTTCAGCACACCCTGTACTTATCATCTCTTATCTTTTACAGGTGAGTTTCCTTGCGTACATCACATCATCAACTTAATAATACATTTCCTCGTGTCAATGTTTTTAGTACCAAGACGCCGTAACAAAGATTCGTACTAAATTATTCTCTAGGTACATACATAAATATAAATGACGTGTACTACACATTGCACTACACATTATTTTTATCTACATGGATCATAATAATTCGATAAATCTTTAAGGAAAGAAATTTAAATCGAACTATATCAATATAGAATGTAACACTACAGCAGTTAAAATATTCTCTTAATTTACTGAGCTAAGAACGTGTAACTTTAGATCATTAAATTAGGACTGTCAATAATATACTATCACAAATTAAGATAAAATCTCAAAGAACCATGAATTTAAGGAATGGGGTCAAGATATGACAAAGTTATTTAAAACTTCAAGTGTTAAGTTCTAGGAAATTGAATTTCTTCAGTGAATGACGACATGCAAACGTCTTAAAACGACATGTCTTTTATTGTTTCAGAACTTCCACATAGGCTAAGCATAACAAGATTATTATATTTCTGTTATAGTTATAGGCAGATGCAGGTGTATTTTCCCCCTAAACTACAACCTGTAAAGAAAACGCAGACTTGGGTCGGGTCCAGAAAGATATCGGGGAATGACTTCGTAAATTTAACCGGGAGCGACCATAAGATAATGAACAAGATATATAACACTGTTTCTTAGACCATTCGACAATTCGCAACCACACTCAATACGTTTCCCCCCTCCTTTCCGTGCGACATAAATCCTTTTTATGCAAGTCACGCTTCATATCAACCGCTACAGTGGCGTGATCCAGTGTGATTCTTGATTTATTCACGTCCATACATGGGCCATAAATTCGCGTTGTGTGCAAGGCACAGACACAGGCCCAGGAAGGCAATTCGATAAAAATATACGTGCGATGCTTGACTCAGCGGAAACTCACTTTAATACCGAAGCGCATTCGTTGCGTGTAATAATATTACGTGGTCAAAAATTTAATGGAAATTTATTAGGAAACGATGATCGTATAAAATTTGAGTTGTTGTTGGAGTGTCTCAGGTTGCTTTCATTTTTTTCGCTGTAATGCAAATTGGATTTAGCAATTCGAGTAATAAATCAATTTCCAGTGCAACACTCGAGTTACAAATTGTAATTTTTTTTTTCAGTGGAACCTAAATAAAAATGAATGATTAAACTTTATAGAAATTCACATTCTCTTAATATGCAGTTAATTTTTTTTAAAATGGAATAATAAATAAAATAAGGGTATACATGGATAAAATAAATTTAATGAAAGTTATTATATTGACAAACATAATTAAGTAAAAATTATTAATGTAATTAAAATTCTAACGATAGTGACGCTCATGATTCCATCAAAATAAAAGCAACAGTTCTGAGAAATTAACCGATATCGTTATGAGACCGAATGGTTATTTAACTGAAAGTAAGCGGTTGTTCCGGGGTCATGAATATTGATTTAAAAAGCTCTGAAACACGCGCTCTCACTTCCTGTTGTGGGAAATATGATTGTATTGGGAGTTGAAGGTAATATATTATACGCCACCGGAAACCTACGAGTTAATTATGTCCTACTGCCCATCCTTCCCTGCCAGAATCTAAAAATATAATGAAATAAATTCAACATCGAAACTAGTGGAGGTGAATAATTGGTCTAGAAATTAACGAAAGAATTATTCAGAAAAAACGCAAAAATTAAATTGCAGAATGTAAAAATTATTATATTTGCGTTTTAATACTTCAATAAAACTTACATTATGGTAAGAAGTTCAAGATTAGAAACGTATTAATGATGACTTCTCAAAAACAGACGCTTAGCTTCAACTAGTCTCTACAGTTACAATTAGATAAGTTTTAACATTGTTGAACGAAATAGAAAGTCATAACACAACATATAGTCCACGCCTAGATTCATTTCAATTTAATTTTAAGAAAAGTGAATGAAATAAAACATATACTGATGCGTACATCCATATCAAGACTAAGCCAACATAGGGATCATCATAAATCACAGTAAGAAATAAAATTAATTATGACTAATTCAACAGAGTAATATAGAAAATTATTTGTCAATGACCAAATATTCATTTTTTCAACAAATGATTATTTAATTTCCTTTTTTTTCCGATTGAATATGAATTGTCAATATTAGATTTATGTTAAAATAACCTTCTTCACATAATATTCTTATGGAATATGCCAATGAAAGTAATTTAATTTATACTGTGTTTAATAAATAGCAACACATTATTGTTATAATTTATGTTCAAATTTTGAATCATTGTACACACTTGAAGTCAAAACTGAATAGAGCATTAATTCAATTAATTAGAACAGCGGCCTTATAATACCCATATTTCTATAATGAAAATAATAAAATAATTTAAATTATATAAAGTTTTACAGACACAGTTTTTATTTAGATCAAACGACGTTTTGTCACCCCAGTTTATCACATTTCGATGTAAGCTGACCTTGAAGGCGGTCATGTTTTGATTTTTACACATTTGGTAGGCATTTTTCATAAAAAAGACAAATTTTAACACCTGAAGAAGTCCCAAATATGATTGTTTTAAAAATATCTTTAATGTCCAACCAGTCTTATTAATTTTGAGTCCAAGACGCTACATAGTTTGCTATAGATACTTTAAATTCTCTTAAAGGAAGATATATCTGAGATTTAAACACATTTTGTATTAAATGATGGGTTTAATACATGTAAATATGTAACATAATTTCACTATACAGATTATTTTCACTGTCTTCATGCAGTTTAGAAAATTTTAAGGTCGAAATAGATTTCTGCGGTCTCAAATATTTTACTCGAATTATGAATTTCGCATCGTTCTTCTGCTGCCTCCTCCGTCGACTGAAAATTTAAGATTGAATTTTATCTTTCCTCTTTTTGTCCTTCAATTATTAATTGTAAAATTTTGTATATTTCTTGTAATATTATATTTGACGTATCCTATTTCCTCAACCGATGAATAATGGTTTGAATAATAATAAATTTAAATCATATTCACTACTGATCATTATGATTTACGAGAAAACAGAGATCAGTACCACGCTGGCAAATAGGAAAGAATTCACTAAATTTTCTCGGCAGACAAACTTGAAATTCATATGAGCCAGTTGGTGGCAGCCAATTGAACTCATTTGTTATTCCCGCTTGAGGCGTCCAATATCTGCCGCGACAATGTTTCTGCGTGGTTTATGTCTCAGCCCTATTTGTCAAAGGACCTCTAGGGATAAAAAATACCAAAAAAATCACCCTGTAGTGGCGGGTGGGTTGGGATGAGCTAGGATCAGTGTTTTGTTGCGCAGTTGGCAATACCTATACATCTAAATCTGTCCAATCGAGCTTTAAGAGCTCCTGGACGTCCTGAAAGATTTACAAGCTAAAGCGAAGTTATGAATCACATCGGGCTGGTCTTAAGAGTCCTCTAACGCACTCTTTCAAATTAATTATTCTTAGGCCTCAAGTTCTGAAGTTCGTAATCCAAACAAAATACTGTAATGTCTTAATAGTACGATAAATAAAATATTTATCCTAACACAATGAGTACTTCTAATAATTTGAAAAGTTTCAGGGATTTTCGTATCAATATTATCTACCTACCTTAAATGGGAAGACCAAGATTTCCTGTTTCATTATTATGCTTTAACGAATGATTAATTTAAATTGCTACATTATTATTTTTATAATTCGTCGAACTTCAGGTGATGTTATAACGTTTGAAATTTTAATGCCCTTTCTCAATTATTCATTAAAATTCATTTAACTGTTAATTAAAATTCACAAGTTGAAACTCGGTCCTTCATGAGACTAAATTTTGAACAGTAAATATAAACCTAGTCTACGTCATTATGAAAAATTAAGAGGACGAATTAAAAAATGTCTAACACTATCATTGTTCAAGGCGAAGGCGAGCGAAGATTAAAAAATTTTTGACTTACTTGTATTTTATAATTTTTCTTATTCTTACTTATAGATATAAAACATCTTTTATAGGTTCAATAAATCTTGAGACACCCAATTACGCTATCTATATTCCTTTCCCTTATTTCAATCTATCTTATCAGGAGCTTTCGGCTAATTGCCATACTCATCTCTATAACAACTGTACTCCAGTTACATTCAATCTATTATATAATTTCTATCACAACATATCACACAAACCTGTTTTAAGCATTGCATCATTCATTGTACACGACATATTTAAAAATTGTCAGTTAATACCACTATTCATATTCAATTAATAATAATCAAATACTTCACACAATTATATATCTACATTATTTAAATGTACCTAAACAGACTTCTATTCATATTCGATCTAATCCAAATGATCGGTATTATTAACTATTTTATATTTTGTTGCGTACTTCTAACTGATACATCGAATTTTAGTATATTTCAATTACTTTTACACTTATGGATCACTTTATAATCTAGCTTCTACTACTAATTTTCCCCGTATGCTTTATATTATCTATTACATTCACATGGAATGTCCTCAACATCACCTCATACATTTTTATTCATTACTTATTATATAAAAGGAAAGGAATATAGAGAGCGTAATTTGTTATTTCAATAATTATTTTATGATTACGACACTTCACAAATTTTAAAATTAGAAAGCATTAGTGCTTTGAACCAATATATCTCACTTTCATCTAATTAAAACGTCCATTTTTTTAAAAATTCTTTCGCGTCTCAAACATCCACAACTAATTTAACTTGTGTTATAGATCGCAGTAGTGTATAGAGAGAAAAAGTAATATTTAACTTAAATAGAAACGGATCAATCTGAGGGTCGAATGGTTAGAACATAAAATGCACTGAAGTCAAATCTGTAGATTATATGCATTCATTCGTATCCCTCAAGAGAAAATTTTGTCTTTTATCCTGCTAATTACGGGTTTTTAATGCATTTATATGGTACTTTTGTATTTTAATTAATAAATCACCATAGTGAAACTTATTCTGACTACCATTATAATTTTTAAATATGATGAATCTTACTCCTGTTTACTGTTTTCATACAATATCTATTTCCCGCCCCTGATATTCATCACATTAATTGAAAAATATTTTATGCATCCCGATGAGAGATTGTATCTTAATTAAAAAGTACGGACACACATATACGAAATATAAAAGACTATATTTAATTTTATGTGTGTATAAATAGCACGAAAGTTTCGTTTAGAAGGATGGATCCATTAAACACTTTGAATTTACTTATTAATATATTTATTGCAAATACGGTTCCTACTGAGCATCGTTTCCCATCTTTCCGGGAAATATTTTGTCTAGTGACACAGTTATCAGTACAGCGCCCATCAGCTGTTTACTCACACCAAACGTTCACCACACACAGTTATCAATCCTGGTATAATAAAAGTAGAAATTGCTACAACTTCATGTTACTGACTCTGAAACATTTCAACTCATAGACTCAGACAAGACATGTTGTTTACACAATTAGTATTGCATCGATACTGATTTGCTACCAACCAAATAAATAATATTAATATTTTTTGGGATAACAGTTAACATGAGGGTGATCCTGAAACTGGCTACAACCTTTTAATAGTATAGGAAGGGAATTGAAAACAGCGTGAAGAAGGAAGAAGAAGGCAGCCAAGAGTTAATTAGGGCCTCCGTGCTATAGTCGCCAGCAAGAGATGCAGGGTAAACCCTAGGAAAGTAAGTAGGTTGGCCAATTGTCTCACTCCCTTCCGAATGACAGCCTCGACAAATTCATAAAGCAGCTAGCCGACGAATATGTAATGGGTCAGCGAAACTAATCTTGCCGTATAAGTAAAGCCTGTGACCTCCGAACAGACACCTCCAAAATGAGATCGAGGTATCGCGGCACGTGAGAACCTTGAAGAAAACCACAGAGAGAAGAGATAATTTTACCATACAAAGGGATTCAACTTGTTTACAAAGCACCATTTTCCAATAATTCCAGATCCCCTGTGATTACGTTTGACCATCAGATAAAAAAGTTAAATTTTTAGCTTCTTTGAAAATTGAAGATTCTTCATAAGTGTATGCATTGTTCTTTTGTTATTTCTGTGGCTATTAACAAATATGTTATTATGTATTAATTTATTTTTAAAATAGTATGCTTGAATTTATAATAACGTTTTCATTAAATATTTGTAACTGTACTTTGATACTTAAGATAGTATATATTTAATTTGGTTATGACCCAAATCTTTTTTTTTATTCTTATTTTGTACACCTGAATACCACTACTAGCAAAGAGATTTTTTCTCGTGTTATAATAATTATACTTCTAGCTGTTTTAGATCACGTTACCGGGAACGTACTCCAATGACGACAAACATAAAATCAACGTTATCGATGTTTACTGTCAATATGTTTCAATTGTTTGTATTCCAGACATTGTGGTGAGCTCACTACGTCCATCTTCCAGCGGAGGACGTTCATTACAGTCATCCTTTACTAACGACCAAAGTTCGAGTCGCGGATTATGCAAAGATATATGGGGTCAACCACGCCGTCCCAAGTCCACGCCCTTCAATAAATTTGAACTAATGTTCCACGCCAGATGGGTGATTGTCACAGCTTCACAATTGAAATTATTTAAAACTAACATTTAAGTGTCTGACAGTAATGACGAAGTCAATGTCGAAATAGTGAAATGGTGGACAATTGATTCCATCAGTTATGAGAATCTTAAAATAGGAAATTGACAACAAACCAACCACTTATTTGTTTAATGGTTTTCATATGAGAAAGTAAGTTTTCTTACACATTATAGAATCCTGCGCTGACAGTTTATATACATTTGGACTGATTTGAATATACCTAATTTCCCAAATTTAAAATTCAGAGATTTTATTGATACTGGGCAGCTTATATAAAAAAACATTGTATATGAAAATCACACATTGTGTTTCTCTCACTTATGTTTTATAATTCTACTTGTAGTTTCACATCCAATTAAAAGAACATAATTATGCAAATGCTCTTCAATTGACTTTGCGAGACAAAACTGCTAGTTATTTTTGTTTGGTAAAAGATCTACGAGTATTTTGAGACCTTATGCGTTTACTACCCGAGGCGCGCCCGAGGTATTTAAGCAAATGAAGCCTTCGGAGGCGCCGCTGCAATAATATGGCGGAGCAGCTGTCGTCTGACTACCTCATCTCTGGTTTCATTCGGATTCTCATCAAAATATTCCTCCCCCAGGTCTCCTGGTTATAAAGCCACCTCCTATACTCTTGTGACTTGAGTTCCTTTTCCATTTCAAACAGCTTAAAGTTAAACAATGTTTTATAAAAATAATAAAATTTCATTGGATCTAAATACATTACTACATACATATATTGTTTAACTGTTGCCACCGCTCGATATTCCAACTAATATCACGCATTTAATTAAATATGTAATTTGATAAGAAAATGTTTGTTTTAAAATTATTGAAAGGTTATAATTTTTAATTATAAAATTAAATACACATTATATTGGAACAATATAAAAATTATTTTCCATAATTATAATACTTAATTTTTAGACCTTCCTCTCAGACTTTATGTTGGACTCTAAGGTTAGATGTAATTTCGATTGACAATATATACACCTCTATTATTTGCCCTTACCGAAACATCTGTTGTTATGTAAAGACATTCTTAGGAAATGTCTGCCTGAGGTTTTATTGAATCATGATGTTTTTTTTTCGCGATTTCCCACTGCCCGGTAGGCAGAATAACTTTAAACAAGATCTTGTTCCTCTGCTTTATTGGAAAAATCCTGGCAATGCCTCAGGCAACACTGAACTGCTTCCTACAACTCTTCGGACTCACTACCAAACATGGGCTGCGTAAACACGCTCTCGGCACCACATAAATACTTATCTACATCTGATGTCACAATCATCGTCTCCATTGTTGTCTGTTGCGTAATAATACTCTTCTAGTGACGGCAGCCGTATACAGCGGTAAGAATCACGGTTGTGTTACAGATGTGGTTGGTCTTATTTTCGGTCGATAGCAGGTAGCAGCGGTCGTCATAGGAGCAGTAGCGAGTAGCGTTCAGAGGTTCACTTGACGAGTGAACTTATGTTGAACATATGCCGATTTATTGTATTTGACTTGTTGTATTAAATCAAGGAATATATCAGATTTAGGCAGCATTACATGGAAAATTATACCAAAAATTCTATAACTCACTCACTTCAGCAAAACGAAACAACCTGTATGATTACTTGTAGAAATTTTAAATTCAAAAATTCATTATTTTACCAAACATCTATTGTCGTTTTATTATTAAGGTAAATTATAGAAAAAATTTCAATTAATTTATATTTCGAATACAGTACGTTGATTTCTATTAACTTTTACTGCTAAATTATTCAAAATAAATAGATTGTCTTAATAGATGTTTCGTTTATATTATTAAAGTAAATTATATAAAAAATTTCAATTAATTTATATTTCGAATACAGTACGTTGATTTCTATTAACTTTTACTGCTAAATTATTCAAAATAAATAGATTGTCTTAATAGATGTTTCACGTCTGTTTATATTATTAAGAAAATAACCTTTAACAGACCAAAGTTTTATTACATATTCATGTAAGCCGACGTTTGGTGCCCATTTGTACCCTCTTCAAGGTTAATAATTCTATTCTTAGATAAAGAAAAAATTCAAACCAATGTGTAAAAAAGCAGTTCACACCTTAAATTGATTATTTCACGTTGTGACTCAGAAGTAACAGTCGCTGTTAGCGTTTGAGCTGCTTGGAGTCCTACAATATTTTATTTTGTATAATCTTTCGGAGTTACGTCCATTTTCAAACACTTCTGAAATGAAAAATATAAAAAATATAAACACTTGGTCGAAGTAACATTCGATATCACTGATGTAAAGGGACAAAATATGTCTACAAATCTAATAGTTGAACCTTTGTCTTCCCGTCGTTCCTCCATTTTATAAGTTTTATCATTACAAAACTTACAGTAATTACAATATTGATAAATGAGAATAAGAGATTCCAATTTTCAATTTTTTTCATAGATGATATAATTACTGAATGTCAAGTGATCAAGATAAAATTTTCAATGTGCATCAAATACGCCAACTCAGATTCATGTTTAGCAGGTCCTTGCCTTGCCTAAACTAGGCAATATATATTTAGGAGATAGAGATTAACTGATTGGATTCTGTTGCACATCTATCCTCATAAAAGCTTGCACAAGAATCGGAAATGAAGTAAGGGTTAGATTTTGAGTGTCAGCATTATTTAAAAGAAATCAAGTATCTCTAGACAATTAAAAACTTACCGATAGGTTCACCGTGTTATTCTGAATAACCTTATTTATAATCATATCTTTGGTATCTAATATACATTCAAAGAGGATAATGCAATTGTGAAAGGATTGCAAGAAGACCCTGGAACCCGAGTAATTCACTCTGAGGATGTGATACTCTGCTATTTACTCGAAATCTCGGGAAATGGCAATCGACAGGGATTTCATTGAAACCTGGAAAACGCTTCGAGAAATGAAACCATACAATCGAAATGTTAGCTTGTGCATACAGAGGGATTTGTGCCCAGTACTATTGTAGGAATATGCAGCTTCGTGGTTGGATAGACTACAAAAGCTTTACTGTATTCAAGAGAGAGCTAACTATTGTGATATTCTGTGTCTCTTTTCTACACTTAGTAAACATTTGAGCACCCCACAATATATAAATTGTTTTCTAGATTTAGAATGTATGCAAAAAGCACATATCTCCAAAAACTTGTTAATCATTCAATATATGAATTTTTCTTGTTGGGAAATGATTCTATCGAAGTATTACTGGACAGGAACTATAAATGATTTTATGTTTTTAAAATATACAAACGCAAACCTATTTATCTCGTGAACGTAAATTTTACATATTGTTTCCTTTTACATTTCTTTATGTTCCTCATTTCGCTTCAAAATAATAATTTTTCTGAGGGTCTACGCATTCAACTAGTTCTAAAGTAGTCTTTAGCCTACCAAGACAACCTTGTTTAGTTTGCATAACAATTCAACATTGACTCGTCACAAACTGAAAGAAAATAAGCCCAGTTTCCAACTTTAAAACATTTGCCACAGCGCTGATGTAGAGAAAAGTAACTAACAATACTACTATAGGTGACTAAGTAATTTAATTTTGAATACCACTAGGGTTGAGTAAGAATTTTCGAATAGTATATACCTATTAATCAGATTTAATTTATTTCATTTCTAGCATTTTCAACCTTTTTTAAAAAATAGATATGCCTTCTAATGATCTTTTTTATACTTATGTACTTCTTTATATAAAACGGGCCAAGGAATTGTGCCATTCAATCTGAGGCTGGCGGACCGGTGACCAAGTAGTTTGTTCTGACTCCAGTACGATCGAAGAAATTAAAAAGATTATCACCTCATTGTAAATTATTTACTAGTGATCTAAAAATTGCAACATTTCTATTTTTCTTTTTTGGTAATCAGACGCCTAATCTTCCCAAATATTCACACAAACTTGCGGAAGAAGCATCCATTTGAGCTTCTTCACATTATGTATCTTAAAATCTTCAAGGTTCAATGTCGCTATAATTACGAACTATCATTAGCCAAAAATCTGAATTGTATATAAAAACCAATAACATGCTACGAAAATAGGAAAAACTTCTATTATATACTGTACATATTTATCAGATGACGAGTAACACAAACATTTTAAATTTTACAAAGTACGCTGTACTTGAAATGTTGTTAAAGTAGAATTTTTTAATTATAATAGGACGATTATGGCAGTTTCATATGCCGAAAGCTACCGTTGTAATAAATTAATTTTTTTGATGTACAACTGTGACCGTCAGATTCATTGTCTTTTTAACTGCTATTATATAAATAAAATACATTTTAATGGATTATTAAAATTTTGGCATGTACGTGAAAAATAACGTCGTTAGCAGAAAATATTGACAAAATATTTGAGCAATTATTTAGTTTGTATTCTTAAATCATTTTTCTAAGTTGTGTATTTTTTTAAAACGGAACGTAGGATGAAACAGATTAAAATAGTTAGATAGATTACATTCAACAATCTAATAAAATTTCGTGAGGTTATCTTACATGTAAACTATTATAAATTCAAATAAATAGATCACACTGAAATTAAAGTACGTAGGTGCCGCAGCATTAAAGACATGACTCTAAATAGTTTCATCCTAAAGTTCAAGTCTTGAAAGTGTTGTCGGGAGTTTTCCCCTGTTCCTTACGCTTTGTGTCTGAAACACCCGCGAGCGCTACTTTATGGATCCCTATCCCCACGGATGCCGAAGATCTTTTCTGTAAAAGATATTTTCTTATGGTAATTACAAAATTTCATATGTACCAACAGATTAATCGCAGTATTCACGACCCCGTCTCGTAACGTTGCGCAAGCGTTTTTTTATTTCCTCATAAATATTGTATTCCTGTGCTCTTAAAAATCCTTAATAGTGTGTTCCAGTTCACAAACGCTTTTTCTAAATCTACAATTGCCAGAAACGGTTTTTTCTTACCCTGTCTTCTAAAACTAGACGCAAAGTCAATATTATTTCTCTTGTCCCTAAATTCTTCCTAAAACCAAACTGATCTTCTCCTAACTCGCATTCTACTTGACGTTCCATCCTCCTATATACTATTTTAGTTAATATTTTGCATGAGGTACTAAACTAATTCTCGTGTGCTGTTCGCATCTATCAGCCCCAGTCATCTTTGGTATGGGTATAATTATGTTTTTACTTATGCTGGTATTCTTCCTGTTTCGTAGATTTTGCAAACTATCCTGAACAGCCATGATATTGCTTTTTCGCCCAATGATCTTATCATTTCCGCTTGTAATAACAATGTGAAGAATATAAATTAAATAATTAAGATACAATTAGCGGCGTTATGAAACCGACAACTTGAAATTGATGGAAAAAAAATCAAAATTGCAAATTCAAAGAGAAAAAATAGTAGCAGACGTTATAGAAAACTTCAAAAACTAAAAATACAGAATATAGCAATAAAAATTATAAATGGTAAATACTGTGAATTAGTATATGTCACATGTTATATAATTTTATAAGAATTAATGAAAGAAAGGAATTACACTAATAATTTATTTAGCACTTGTGCTTATTATGAATGTTAAATGCAGCCCGGACCCTGAAATTTATTTATTATTTTTGATACAAGCATATCATCTATTAATGAATCGCTGGTGTGGTCCAGTTAGAATGGAAGGAGAAACTATGTATGTATGTATTTATTAAATCTACAAATGGGCAGATGCCCGGTGGCAAATACATAGAACTTATACAATAGTTAATAATCTGGTTGTAAGGACCATATTTAATCTATAATTGAATGTACAATTATATTCCATATAAATAAATAGATGTGGAATCATATTATTAGAATATTAGTTTTTAAAAAGAATAATATTAATTTTGCCTGAAAAAAAAACACTGGAAATATATTTCACTGTAGTATATCTTTAGAGATTTCGCAGCACTGATCACTTCACTATACTACAATAAACTTTTATTAAGTCTAAATTTTATTTCTGTTAGAGGAAGTTCCCCTAACGCTCCTGCAGGCAGATTGTTCCAGTCATTAATTGTTCTATTTAGGAATGAGTATTTTCCAACGTTTGTTTTTTGGTGCCATGCGTGTAATTTAAACAAGTTATCACCCCTCCCGTTCCGAGACGATTTGAGATATTATTTAAATTCACCGTTATAGTTCAAGTGAATACTTACCTCAACTCATAATACAAGGCCCCGAAACGATATTTCTGATTTGGGAAATATATCATCACAAATGTTATACGAAAAACGGATAATTAATAAATATTTTTAAATATTAGGAAACTTCTGACATAAAAAATGAAGCCTGAAATATTTTAAGCCAGACTTAATCTAAAAATGGGCATGAAGAATGATTAAGGAAGTAATTACTGGTGACTTACTGACTTGGGATTTACAAAAATAGACTGTGCAGTTTATTAAGTAAGAAACTGTTTACATTTCCGAAATTCAAATTTGAGAAAGGTAATGTTTGTGCTGGCAAGATTAACTCTAGCCGTTTACGTGTTAGCAGCTAAGTTTGTAGCATCATATAGCAGCCGTAAGCCGACAGACCAAATTCCCCGCTGTTTATGACTTTAGGCATTTCACCGAAAACTCTGCCTCTGCCGAGATTCAGCGAATCTTTGAATAAGTACGTGAAACGAACACTTGAACTCTCTCAATTCAGGAACTTGTTCACAAACAACGAATCTAATTTACAGATGCAAATAAATATATAAATATTCAAATAATCGTCAAAGAAAAACACAGTTTAATTGCCGTGATTGCTTACGGGAATGGAGAATCAACTAACAAAGATGTACTGCATGGCATTCTTTCCATTAAATTATTTATGTGTGTATATTTTCCGGTGTGGGATGAAAAAAATTTCAAATTATATATTTAATTACAATTTCAATTTATATTGATCACGTTGTAATATTCGTTATCTATCGTGATCAAAGCAACATTTATTTTATACAGCTTTTCCCGGTAAAAATGCACGAAGACTTTGCTTACGATTTTAGTCGACAAAACGTCAGGTTTAATCAACTCCAAGAAGTCAATCTATTTAAAAATCAGGAAAGTATTGAGGTTACGATGGGCCAATTGCAGAAGAACTAAGGAAGCATATCTTTGACTAGTCCACAGAGGAAACCTAAACATTTTCCCCAGTATATTTTCTTTTGTGGTTTAAACATTAGAAATTTTATCAAATATCGAATATTTACCCGGTGTATATTCTGGATAAACAGATCCTGTGTTTCGATCCGGATCCAATGAAGCTTAAGCCTCGACGTTTCGATGGCGAACTCTGCGATCTTTCTCAAGTTCAGAAACGTCGTGACTTAAGCTTCAGTTAGACCGGGTGGTAACCCAACAACTGTTTATCTATTAGACAATTTGTTAGTTATGTGGAAATGAAAAATCTTACACAGATTAGGTTAGCATGGAGAGTTGCATCAGATCAGTCTAAGAACTGAAAACTACAAGAAATTACTTTTGAAATTGTAAAAATACATGGCGGATTGTCAACTTATAAATATATATATATATAATCAAAATACATACAATTAAATCATTATAATATAACCAAATAGTAATTGTCATTTATATATAAAATTCATTAATTCGAGCCAGTAAAACTTGAAAACCGCAATTAAAATAAGGATATTGTAATTTTGAGTATGGTAAATTTGAAAAATGTAAAAGAAAATATGAACCTTCAACAACACATGTTTAAATAGAATTCAATTAAACTATAAATCCCAAAATTCTTTAATACCATAATCACCATATTTTATATAACGAAATAAATATTTCCATTAATAATAACTCTTCATAATCCAAGACAATATTATAATTAGGAATTGAATAATGTTGTATAATTTTTAAAAAATAATGGTGGATTACAGAATATTTCTATGAGACACAATCGTTTTGTGTAAAAGTAAAAAAAATGTGTGTTCTTTTTTGCACATAATTGAGAATTTATCTGAAGGAAATGAAACAAAAAAGGGCCATGGAACGGCTTTTCTGGTTTGGTTGAGAAAGAAAATGTTCTCACGGTGCCACTGCGGTTCTATTACAACAGTTAAAACTGACGACCCACTTGAATGTTATTTTCCAAGTTGGAAGATAGCTACAGTCAAAGAGGGTGGTTGAAACGTCATGGTTTAATTACTGTTGAACATTTTCTTCAAAAAGTGGAGAGTCAGATTCTCATTACAATGCATAGTCAGATTCGCGTAATAGTCTTCACTTTCATTCCAAAAATAATTTCAGAATGTCATTTAATGCGAAATATTTAAATTTACTTTTAAAATATCTATAGTGACTTTTTTCATACATATTAGAAATTACGTTAGTGTAGACATCAAGTACAACGTTCTACGATGAAATATTATTTCGTTATTGTACTTAAAAATGATTTATTTAAAAAAGTGAACCTCATAGAATTCGTAAAATATTTTATGTATTATTTCAATTCGTTACAGTAATTTTTAAAAATTAAATGAATCCAACGTCCAGTCTAGATTTATTTTCGCCAGTGTACTCCGTTGGTTTGGAATATATCATTTTTCTGCCGAAAATCAACGTAAATAATATTAGTCTGTTTAATTTTAGCGAATCAATTTGTATGTTTCAACTGCAATTACATTAACGCACTCCCTGCACAGTAACCGAATTGCTGAATGAAATATTCAATAGATACCAGAGTTGAATATTCATTTATCTTCTCGTTTAATTTAAATACTTGTCCAGATTTACGAGTCAGGCTGATAAATCAATTTTTAATTCCGGACCTTTTTTGTATGTTGCTGCTTTCAGGATGAAGTAAAATGTTTTTCTTTACATACCAAAGCAGTATATTTCTTGTATAATAATGTGAAATAATCTGGATAACGGTGGTGAGCTTTTATCGTATAATATGATTTTTATTACTCGAGGAGGCTAACATTTTCCTCGTATTAAAAAATTTACGCATTATAATACTTTTATAGCCCAAAAGATAATTATCGTGTTTTATAAAGTTCACTAAAGGTTCAGCTTGTGATGTCAGAAATAAAGCCGTCCCACAAGGAAGATTATGTTGCAATCGCTGTGTCATCAAAAACTCATTTCTAACACTCGCAGGAATTAAGACTTATTGCGTCTGAAGCTTCTGAACGTAATAAAGACAAGGGCTTCCATCTTACGTTATAGCTGAAAATGCATATTTAACGAGCCCGTTGTCAAAGCACTTATACACAGATTGCGAATTGGGTCCTCGTTTGTTTCTCAGACAAAACTGTACTTTTTATCGTCATAGATGACATTAATTTTCGGTTGGTCAGTTGTATACATTTTTCTCCATAAAATATTAATCAATAAAGGATAATTTATTTTTAAAGACAGTTAAATTAATTGTATGAATACGTAAGTTTAACACCTCAAAATAAAGCTTTTTAATGCATTAAACAAATACGCTGAGTCTTACTATTAACACTTGTGAAGAAAAGACAAACAGGAATCAAAACGTTCATCAAATGCGTGTCACTTCATTATGTTTCTAAAACATTTCCTTTCAACCACGTCGCATTACTAATAATTTTATACCGGAGCCAAATATTCACACATTTTCTTTTAATTTGAATATATCTGCCGTTTTTACTAGTAGAAGTATTAAATAAGTTTTTAAGTCTTGACGTTTACTTGTAAATAATGTTTAATTTAGGCCACAAACAATTTAACACAACTACATTATTTTTCGATCCTGATATGAACCCTCTTCAGATTGAACTAAAGTAATCAAGAGACATAATTATTTCATTCATGTCATATTTTATATATCATGTCATTAATGTAATAATTTTGTCTTGTTTACTTTAGTTTAACCTGAGGAGCGTCCAGATCAGGATCGAAACATGCCGTTGTATTAAATTCATTTTGATTTTATTTTATTAATTTCTGTCTGCTATTGGTCTAAATTAAACATTATTTTTAAGTTACAAACGTTAATAACTGTGTTTCTTGCAATTTATAGTTATAACAATAATTTAAGAAAGAATATGTTAGAGGAAACATTTTATTTCTTTCATCATGAAAATTGATGAAAAGAAAAACAAGATTTGAATATTTAAAGTTGATTTTAAAAAATCTGGTTATGTTATTACATATAGATATTGTAAAAATAAAATGTCATTAATTATTATGAAAATAATTTGAGACTAAATAAATTGACTAGTATTAGGTGAATAATAAAATTTTCAATAACGTTTACAGTATTAACTAAGTATCAATTATTGGTCCTAAAAATAATTATTCTCTAAATATTGTATGCAAAAAACTAGTCCAGTGGGGCAACTCGGAGAAAAAAGGAAATAATAGCAGACTCACGATCGAATTACAGGATGCTGTACAATTAAAACAATAAATTAAGAAAGAAAAGAAATGGGAAAGAGAAAAATGCTAATAAAGTCTGTTCAGTTTCAAAAATGAAATCTCTTTGGGAAAGGAAAAATTGATAAATTGATCAAACATATTCTAAATAAACAGAAAAAAAATTATTTTATTTTATTGTACTATTTGTTTTTACAAAAATCCTATCCCTTTCTGCCCCGGGGAGTGGGGCAGAGCGAGAAATTTGATAGTTTCTTTTACAAAAAATTATCAAAAATCTAAATACGTTGTTTTAACTTATATTGATATTAGATTAAGTAAATAATATAATAAACTAATCTTTCTTGCTTTTTACATTATCTATATGTAATAACATAACCAGATTTTTTAAAATCAACTTTAAATATTCAAATCTTGTTTTTCTTTTCATCAATTTTCATGATGAAAGAAATGATTTTTCTTCATCCATAATTTTAAAAAATTGCTCCGTTCCGTGTATTACATTAATCGTTATGTGGGACCAAATTATAATTTAATCTCTATTAAACAATTTATAATTATTTTCAATATTTAATTTAAGTTACTTTGAATAGTGTATATTTCAATATCCTACTGATAAGCTGCGTTAGTTTAGTACTAGATAGAATATCGAAACATTTTTGATGAAAATAAATTAAAGTTAAATTGCGATCAACAGAGGCATGGCAGTTGACAATTAAACATATCTCATTATCTTCGTTTGATTCATAATGTAATCTCGTTTTCCAATTTATTGTGTTTGTGAAATATCCGGTTTATTCATCAACATTGGAAGTTTGTTGGAAATATTTTATGGACCGCAGATGTCTGATGGATTAGTAGAAGTCTAATTTAATGGCCTCCGAGTGAGAGTAACGGATCCTGCCTCAACTTCTACAATATGGTTTCTGTTGTTCTTAATGAACGAATTATTTACTAGCAACACGCGTTGATAGCTTCCAGCCAAACGGGGGTTTAAATTTATTGACACAATTACAACGGACTGTACGGGGTTTCATGACTTTCCACTTCCGATAATACAAACTCCGTTCATAGTATGATACATCTTTCACCCATTAAACATTTTCAGTGATATAAACCAACCCTTGCTTAGCAATAAAATGGGTTATTTAAAGTAATAAATATTCAGCTTTATTTTTTCTCAAAAAATTGTGTATCGTTGATATATTTAAAGTGCGTTATTTAATAATTTTCCACTTTTATTGTTTCTTGTGTGAAATTGGTGAGCATTAGTAGTAGATTTTCACGAAAACTTTTAAAATTTGAACAACGCTCTATACTGAATTTGTAATAATATACTGGGTTACGTATGTTTTAATGGCGATAACTCAAATGTCTATAAAACAGTAATAAAATTTCCGTTTCAATGAATTTATGAAGTAAACGTACGCGTCATGTAAATAGCAAACTTTTTGTAACATATGAACAGGGGAAGTCATTTCATTGTTCAAAATAATTGTCACAATATTTCGAATCTTTGGCGAAAACACTACAGTGTATAATTGTACAGGATTTCTGTAATGTATGTTTTGTAAAAAGGCTCAATTTATGCATGTTATATATAAAATTATTTATACCTGATTAGCTATTAATATACGAAACAGGAAGAATACCGGTAGATTTCAGTAAAAACATAATTATAACTATATCGATGAAAAGTGGGGATTTTAGATGAGAACTGCACAGGAACATTAGTTTAGTATCCCATGCACAAAATTTTTTATCGAAATACTATATAGAATATGAGTTAGGAGAAGATCAGTTTAAGAATGTAAGTAAAAGTGAAACAATATTGACTGCGTATAATTTTAGAAAACAGCATAGGAAAAAAAACAGGCCTACGTTCATGCATTTGTAGATTTAGAAAAATTGTTTAATGTAAACTAGAAAACACTACTAAGGATTTTGAAGAGAAAAGGAATAAAATATCCAGAAAGAAGTGTTAATCCTAACATCTACAGATGGCAGTCAGCAATAATTAGTATTTATGGATAAGAAAAGAAAGCAGAAATCAAGAGAGAAGAAGTACGGCAAGGATGCAGTCTGTCGCCCATGCTGTTTAACTTATACATAGAATAGACGATGAAGAAAGATAAAAAGTAATATGGAAAATGATTCATACTAGAAGAATAAGAAATGAAAACTCTGCGTTGGAAAAGTTCTAGACTTTCCAACCAGGTGGCATTAAACATACATGACGTTTCGTCTACAAACACCGTCTACATATTCAAGTGAAGATCATCACTTAATGTCGTGTGTGTTTAATGCCACCCGGTTGGAAACCCGAGAACTCTTCCAACAGATAATTCTCCGGGAAAACCTGTGAAAGTTAAAAAGTCCTGCAGGTTGCCGTTGGTAGTATGAGGGAAGTCAAAAGACTTGGAAACCATAATGAATGGCATGAACGAGGTCATGGAGGAACAGTACAACATGAGAATTAAGAGGGAAAACCAAGGTAATGGACTGTAGTATTGGAAATAGTGGAATAACGAATGGTATTAGATTGGAAAGGGATATTTTGAAGGAAGTTAAGAAATTATGCTACTTTGCAGAATAATAACTAGGGATAGTAGAAGTAAACAGTATTATAGCAAAGGCAAGGAAGTCTTTAGCAAAAAAAGAGGTGTTTACTTACGTTTAATAAAAGTATGAATATTAGGAAATCATTACTAAAAAAATCGTATGGAGTGTGGCGTTAAATGGGTGCGAAATATTGAAGGTAGGAGGTGTGCTATAGAAGAAAGCGAAAATTAAATCAGTGGATAGAGTATCTAACCAGGAAGTTCTAAGCAATATAAGAGAAGACATAACAATATGGAGGACTTTGACCAAGAGATGGGATAGATTAATTGGCCAATTTTTGAAACATGAACATTTTGTAAAATTAGCATTAGAGGGGTAAGAACAGAAGAGGGACGACAAGGATGGAATACTCTAATCAGATTAGGGAGGAATTGGGATATGGTAGGTATGTAGAAATGAAAAAGTCTGCGCAAGGTTGGTTAACATGGAGGGCAACCAGTCTAAGTAATGAATATAACAACAACTATGAAATTGACCGTTTTTATTTTATAATACATCTGGATGTTCCACAGTTTTCTGACGTGTTGTGTTCCCCTCCTTTTGCTTGTGCATCGTCATGTTACACCTGATGATGTTCAAATGTCGGTCCAGTACGTTAAGTGCATTACTAGACTAACAATTTTCAAGAGAATTAAACTCAATAAATATGAAATTTAATTTCTATTAACTAACTTATATTATTCCAGTCTAAATTAGCCATATATCATTATATAAACATAAATATAATTCGTATTGGTAGTATGATAAGTAACGTACCTAAATATTTTTTGAAAATAATAATAATAAGATATCAATTAACATTAGTAAGCAAAATATATTTGTGTTTCTGCAAATCAGTAAAATGCAAAATAAGGGGTAAGTAGTGCATGAAACACATCGGTTATTTCTCTGTCTCTATATTATGCCCTAATGATTTTCAATGTTTTGCATTGACTGGTTCCCATTTATTAGCCACAAATTCGAACCTTAAAGTCTACGGTCCACTGGAATGGAATTCCATTGCACTGAAAGCTGTTGTGTGCGTAGTGAACGTGTGTACCTGACTGATTTCAGTTAATTTGGACTAGTTAAACGTAACCACTCCAAAAACTTTATACTTATTATAATTTGTCTATATGGGGGAACGGAACGTGTCGAATTGAAGGTAAGTTACACTAAAGTCATTTTCTGTTTTAGACAATTTGTATTTTTTATTGGTTTATTTAAAGCCGTGTCAACATATTCTGTTCTTGGCGATTGTAACTAAAATGAATAAATAATACACATGTAACATTTTTCATTTCTCAGTTGTCATTGTTGCTGAGTTATTTCTGGTAATGTCAGATATCCTTGTCCAGTTCTGATTTGGTGAGGAACTCGAACAGGGCGTAGACTGCAGATGAACAGAAATCACTTCTTGTGTGGGTTTCCAGTCTTTTTCTCCTACAACAGTCACACTGGGGGATTCAAATAGGATAGTACATTGAGATTGTGGTTAGCTGGAAAAAGTTCACTACCACGGCTTCTAAGTTAGAATTCAGTGAGATTTGTTCTTTTGGGACGCCACAACTCGCATGTACAGCTGCTTTTGTGGTAACATGGAAACCTGGGTAGAAATTTAATGTGGGGATTATATCTTCATTAAGTTTTGTTTACTGGAGGGCGATCGCTTCTGGTTTGTACATTGTCATTAGTCGTTGAATTATTATTTCTTATGAAATATAAGCTATTGCAATGTCACTGTAGCAGTTGCATTAGATTGGACAACATTAGTGCTATGAGGGAAAGTCCTAGTCTGATGAATTTTGTGATATCAGTTTTGAAAGTGTCGTTTTTAGTCTTGTTAACCTTGTCTTTGCACCTCTGTCTTTCACCGCTAAGTACTAAATGGATATAACCTTGAAAAATGTTTTTGGTGGGGTATCATAATCCCTTAGGGCATTCCACGGTGTTTTAGTCCAGGCAGAACTAGTTTGATCAAAGCTTAAGTTCATAATTATTTAAGTTCCTTACGGCTTCGAGGTTTTCTGCGAAGATGGCATCCGCTTATTTTTCTTAGTCAGGTTGTTTGAGCTCTCGATAGTCGGTGTTGTCCATTGTGTCGGTGGCGTGTCCAGAGAGAATTTTGTAGGATATCCTTTTGTTCGCAATAGTTTTTGAGGAAATATGAATTTGTGATGTTTCTTACTCTGAAGTTGGATTATATCTAATTTTTTCCCCATCTACTATCATTGGAGAAGGTTCAATGTCGTGAGGCTTCAGGCTAGTGAATATGGCACAGTCCTTTGCAAAGTGCCCTTTTCTGCTGCAGAGATAACAGTTATTGTTATCTAGAGCAAGGAAGATTCTGAGACAGGTATCTTCATACTGCAGAAGGATCCACTCAGGGACGGCGTGAACGAATTTTGGGTCCAGGGCGAAATGTCTGCTAAAGGACAAGATCCTTTGGTCGGAGGTATTAGTTTTGAGGCATGATAAGGTTATCGCATATTTTTTAATTCTCTGACAATCAAGTCATTAGGTAAAATGTAACACGCAATGGTAATTATAATTCTAGTCATTTTGATTAACAGTGGTCTTATATTATCGGTAATGCTGGTTTAACCTTACGTGTTAGGTCCTTCACGTACTTCGTATTACTTAAAAGGCACAGTCCCTGTTATTCGCGCATTCTAAATGTAAGATCTGTAGTTCCTCCTTCAGCTTCATCAATCACGATGGCTTAAGACCTATCTGGCTCCACATACGAGATCTTGGGGTCGTCACTACGGTTCATTTCGTCAATAATGATCGCAGACGGGATTTAGATGAAGATTTCTTCTAGTAGTGCGATCGAATACACTGTATTATCACAATATGACTTGATAAAGTCGGATAAACTCCTGCCATAGGTACTGAGTATTCCTAGTCTGACACTCCATTAGGGATGCCTAAGTAGGCTTAGTAAGCCAATTGGGTCGTTTCTAGCGTTTCACTTACGTGGCTAGCGCAATACTCGGCAACTTTTACTATGATCAAAAATTGGCAATTTCGCTACAAAGTTGGTCCTACTATTTTCTGTTATCATCATTCTCCTTTCTTCCCTTTAATGGTGAGTAACTTGCATCAGAATTTTGAAGCGTTTATCCTTCAGGCTAAAGGAAGTTTCTTCACATCAGTCCAGGTCATGGAACACGGATAGAAGTATCAACTCGATAGTTCTGAAGTCAAATGAAATAGTGGATGTGAAATAAATAAAGCATTGCTTTATCGGGGCGTGGAAAACTGCTGACCTCAGCAGCAGCACCAATGTGGGCCACCATTGTTACTTTTCGTGAGAAAATATTTCAAAAAACACATTATAAGAGAAGTGTTCATGGGCAATGATCCATTTTATGTTTGTGCAGAGTGTAACTGAAAACGACGATTCGTCGTCGTATCACACGTTAGAAATGTATTGAAAGTTGTAACCTTCTTGAGGGGTAAACTACAACATGTTGCAATTATTTGGTGTAGATATATTTTCATGTAATTATTTTTCAGTAATTTATTTACTTATGTATTTGCATATTATGACAGTCCGCAGCCGCCTCGGCAGGACTAGGCCCTCAAGAGATCTGTTGAGCCATTGGAAGAAGAATGTATTTGCATATAATATGATATGTAATTTTGATATAGAAAGTACAGGCTTAGTTTAAATGAAAATTAGAAATATATTTATTGTTGCAAAGTGTCCCAATCTCCCCTAAATTATTATTAATAATATCCTTGTCATTGTTTGAAAGAGGGCTGGTATGTTACCTTACATCACCTGTCTTAAACATGACGTTGAAATTCATACAACTGAAGGACAGTACTACTAACGGGATACTGAATATGTCTATTTGAGATAACGGACGAAAATCTATTTTCTGCGGTAATAAGAAAGACGCGATTTATATAAAAAAATATATGAATTCAACGAGTTCCCTTTACTACTGACAAATATGTCGAAATGAAATACAGCTTCCGCACTCTATATGTTTTACCAAACCTCGCACTTATTAACTGTCTTCGGCAATAAATCTCTTTTTGGCAGCGTCGAAGTCGATGGCTATTGGCCAACTTTGCCAGCTCAAGGTCAGTCGTTGCTTTTCCTCCTAGAGAATCAAATCTGTCGGTAAGAGTGTGAACCTTTCAACGTTCGAAATCGTGTGAGCGAAAGCTCAATCTTATTCCCTTGGGCGGCCTGCTTTTTCTCACCCTATTTGCTTAAAATATTCCTCTTGTTGAAAGGAATGACCTTCCAACTTGACATGCAGTGAAAGCAGCCCATGCAAATGCTTGTGATCAATCATAGAAGTAGTTCTGCGAACACGTTAAAATCACAAGTGTTAGTGTTTTAACGCCAACTGGCTATATTATATTAATATATTCAAAGACTTTCAGCAGGCGAAAAGCCTCTTACGGTGAAACGCATTCAGATTGTGGAAACTTTTCCGTGCATTCACACATATTTATATTTCGTGATTCTTATTCAGGCTTTCAATATGCCGTAATTTATTAACTACAAATAAATTTATGTTATTGATCTCGTTAACTTCAGGACATCAATGAATATCCTGAAAAAATTTTCTTTAATCCTTTTATATACCGACAGTTCTAGAGATAGGCCACCCGTCTTATATTTACCTGAAATATATATGTCCATCAACAGGTTTAGGTATATGTGTAATTGAAAATATTCTCATGCTTAAGCTTCACACCCCGTCAGAAATATAAAATAATTGTTTCTTATAAGTAATCATTTTTTATCATGGTAGATATATAAATTTGTAATAATCTCACTTAGATACTTCAACTTTTAAAATATATACATAAGACCTACTTCATATACGCAATATCTTAAGTCTTCTTACGAACAGCAATATCAAAACCTACTTCATATGCATCAAACTGATCTGACAACACAAATCAGCTGAATATTATGTTTAGTTTTTATTCCAGCCGTCGATCGCGCGGAAATAATTCTTTTTATTTTGCCCTAAAAGCGAAACAACAATAAAGTTGAATTGATTGAATATATATATATATATATATATATATATATATATATGTATAAGTACGGTATCATTTATTTATGATCGCTTCAAGACAGGCCTATTTTTATTTCTTCAAGTTCAATTTTATTTAATGGTACTGCTTACGTTGTAGTACTAAATATGACATTTTAATAACCAAATTATTTAAAAAATTTTATTTATTTATTTTAATAGAGCCCAATAAATATGTAACGTTATACTTCATATTAGCAAAAATATATAGGTACAAGAAAATTTATTTGTATTTACAGTCTTTGTGAGTTTTCAGTTTGTATGAAATAAGAAAACCGTTAGTATGATTTAATGAATAGGCAAATTTCATTCTGAAATTTTCTCTTGATTTAATTTTACAATGATTTTGACCGACGTTATTTTCATTCATATTATTCATGTTTATGCTCTAAAATTGAATTTTTTTATAGTTAAGTAGGAAGCACAACACATAAATTGCTTCATGGAAATTATGACTCTACTACTTATTGTATTAAATTAAACTACATATGAGCAAAAGCCCGGTGGAATTTATATTACACTAAATACTACTTAATGTACAATTAATAAAATAATTAATCTTTAAAGAAAAGAAAATCAAATAAAATTAATCACAATAAAGGATTATTTTCTAGTCCAGCCAGTCTTATTAACCACTATAAGATTGTGTCAGGTAAATTATTCAAATCTGTAATACTTCTGTTTACAAAAAATATAATTTTCCTACATCCGTTCTGTTTATGCACATTGGTCATTACGTGAAGTGCAATTTGGTGGATTAAGTCTATTTGGGCGTATGTTAACAATATCAAATAAATAGTTTTTAGAATACAACTTTTTTGAAAGTAATTTCAGTAATTATCGTGCACACTTAGTTAAAAAGTGCTGTTAGTAAAAACTTTTACATTTTACAGTTTTAAATTTACGTGACTCTATATGACTTTTATTACCGTTTTCTAAGAAATTGTTTTAGTAGAAAGAAATCTAAAATGATTTTATCTGCTGAATTTATATCAAAATATTGAAACGTATTTAAACTTATTTGACTCGTTGTATATTGATTCCCTATTCTATTATATTATTTAAATTTTAAACATTAATTGGCATTATTAATGTCATTAATTTCTGCTCCCCAAGAATATGGTAATTTAAACGTGACTGAATACAAATCCATGTAATTTTCTTCAATTTAGTCCCAAAATATTTTAACCAATCTTATCTTTCAAAAAAGTCTGGAACGATACACGATACAGGGAAAGGTGAACTATACTCATATGTTATCATTATTGCCATCTAGAAACGTTTTCCGCAACTTATTAAAATTATCCGACAGATGGCAGTAGCTTCTGTTAGGTCACAGTTCATCCGTTAGAAGACAGGTGGCAGGATCTTGAATTTCGTTCCATACAGATATCGATATGAATTTTTATAGAATAAGAAATAAAATAAAGTTTAAATACGTTTTTAAATCACATATCGAAAACCTGCATTCTGAAGAATCTGTTGAACTTCGGATGCTCCAAAAATATGGACATCAAGAAACGGAAAGACGAAATGAGGTGTTGGAGAAGAATAGAAATAATAACGTGGACAGGCAAATAAAATGAAAAGAGAAAATAAGAAGAGATCCACCTTGAATACTACTTTTAAGAAAAAAGTTTATAGGATCGGGCACATTATAGGAGAAAATTTTACTTAACGACATAATAGGAAAACATGAAGCTTAAGTTCCAAGCCGTTGAAGAAGACTAATGTAGCTGCTAGACGACTTGCAGGAAGAATGAAATATATATCCAATGATGGAAGACGAAACACAGGGTAGAGCAAGGTGGTGAATAAAATTAACAGACCAAATTCAAAGACCTGTCAGTAGGGAAAATACTTAAGGGGAGACGGTAGGCCCATGTTGAACATACAACGTTCTGACTTCTTATCTCACTATCCATTGGTTATATTTCATTTAAACTTTTACTATTACACCAGGTTCTCATGATATAATTTCCGGTTTCTAAATAAATCCTAATTTTATTCCTGAACGTACCTAAAGTGTTAACTGAAGAAAAGGGGCAAATGTTTTGAGAAAATGATCATCTATGATAATATGCAGGTAAAGAAGAAAATGTGTAGTTTCCTAAGGAGAACTCTTGCGAAACAAATCAAACGATTCTGTCAGGAATACCAACTTCTGAAGCAGTAAACCCTCTGTAATTTCTCAAAACCACAGCACTCTACGTGGGATAATTCCGGTGATAATCAAATGTATCACATCAATATATACATTTAAATATTTTCACTTATCAAAGTAAACCGTATATCAAAATGCACAAAGTTTTGTAGATTTATATGACTTAAAAAAGCCACATTATGTTTCATATTTCGCACCTGACTTTCCTTGTAATATGTCTTGAACAGGTTTATTTTGATATTGAATTGAGTAAATACTACGTCCTGCTACATTTAGAACATCTGAATATCTACAATACTAAACTACTATGATAACCCATGGCATGATAGGATACATTTAACTAGAAAATTTATTGTATGAACTATAAACACACTGCTATGTTTTAATAATGGCTTTGAAACATTTTATATTTTTCAAGAAAAAAATAATCTATACCAATAAATAAAATTTAAATGTCTGTCTGTCTATGTCTATGTATTTCAATGAAAATTTGAGGTTTAAAACCTGCGATCTTTTTTAACTTTTATAAACATTAAATTTCCTGCTGATTAACATTTAAACATATGAGATTTTTGATGGAGACGTCTTTGCGGACTTTCTCATGGATATAGAGATACAGACACATACCCTACGTAGAATTGGCAGTACGAGGAAGTCAGAAAAAGTAGAAACAGTAACTACCGTTTAGTCTGAGACTCGCCGCTGGAATCCGGTGACGGTTATGGATGACATACTGGTCCTAACCAAATCCTTTAACTTACTTGATGAAGAATGAACACCTTACTCACTTAGTTTTCATCTTTGCCATCATGGACAAGAGCCATCATTCCGTCCATTATCCAAATGTTCATAGCCAATTTCAACCTCCAATTTCTTACTTGCCAACTTCTTACTGTTTAATGTCCACTTCTTAATAACTTCAAATAATTTTCCCTCCGTTTTTCCTCACTCCATCTTTTTATTTCCTTCGGTGGCCGGGAGCCTATCTTCTCCAATCACAAATATTTAACGTTCCTCTTTGGGAAGAGACTTTCACCCTCCTCCACCGATGTTTTTGGGGAGAAAACCACGTCTTCCCGCAGCCAGATGTCACTGAGTTTCAAAGACCTTAGAAAAACAGTCCGGCAGTCCCTGTCTGTAACCTCCTTCAATTTCTCTCAATCCACCTGGCTTTGATTTTGTACAGCCAAATTCCACATTTAGTTGTTTTATCATTATATTCGGTTAGGGGAATATTACTTTCTCGATTATTTAATATCTAGTATTTTACTTAAAAATTCGAGATACTATCAGTTGACTATTTTGAAAGATGAATTTATCTTAATTGGTATACGGTCGGGTCGTCGAGCGTTTTGTGCAAATCGCGTAAAGACTGTAAGCCACAGTCTCTGATCCATCTGTAGAGCACATGAAATGTTTATGATACAGTCTGCCTGCAGAGACTTGATTGAGATCCATTCTCTGATGATTTCAGACTTGGACTCTTAGAATTATGTTCCATCAGAGACATGTCATACGATTTATCATCAATTATATTTCCAAAATTTATCCTAGCTATCAAAGTTATGTTCTGAATGAATAATAAATATTAGAGTAACGCATATCCTAATTCTTCTCTTGTATAATAATTAGTGGCTTTTATACAAAATGCCAAAAATGGTAATTGCCTTGAAATTCTAATATTCAAATAGGTTTCGTGCATTTTCATGTGATAATAGTAAAAATTATACCACAATCCCAAACATAGCTGATTTACACAAAGAAAACATATAATAAATTAATTTATCTTATTTATCATTATTTAATTAAACGTGTAAATTAATAATGATACATAAAATATTTAATCTCGGATTGATGTGGTTAGGAGGTAAGAAAAATAAAATTTCAGAGGAATCTATTACTCTTGCTGAAACTACTTAATTAAAAAATCAATGTAGGAAATAATTTAAATACTATTGCATTAGACTGACTGTGCTTCAAACAGTCAATAATAGACCGTTTTCAGGAGAGCAATACCCAACGTTGATTAATGATTTAATAAATGACGAGGAAACTTATATGTCGTGAAATATTGCTGAGCGTGAAATATGCCAACAGCATGGACGGTAATAAATGGTATAATTTTTCTAGTCGTCGAACCAATAACTCACATCAACTCAAAATAAAAAATCAATGTTAAGTACTTGTCTAATGATGCTGCCGAGTAAGTTGACCTGCGCCTAATTAATTACAGCTATCATAATTTTACATTAATGCACTGTGATAATGAAATTATAAATTCAGTCTCAGTAACGTTAAACGATTTAATATTTTTAATTATGAAAAATATATCGTACACTATAAAAGTTAACGTTTCAAAAATAAAGAGAACAATTGTAAATTTAAATGAAGTAACGTTTTCTAATAATTGCATAATTTTGTTTCTTTCAATTTATATTGATTGTAAAGAACGTATTAAAATTTTTTATAGAATCGTAGTACAAGGGAAGAAATTATATTCAAATTACTTCATTATGGAGGCTCTTTTTTAAGTAAGTGCCGATGTTTATTATTTTTCAATAATTACACTATAAATCTCTCTCTATTTCTTCGCACAGTCACCGACATTATTCAGATTCTTATGTTAAAGGAACCAGTGTTTTGTATGCCTTCGTCAAGGAAATATGCCCTCTCTGATTTCAGCCAAGTTTGCACTTCTCGTTGCACATGATCAACTTCATAATACTGTCGAATCCACTTCCTCACTATTCCATTACTCATTTTTGCTTCCCCATTCACATCAGACAATTGCCGATATTAACATTCCTTGAATTCCAAAAACGAATCACTGATTTGACTTGACAATCGACGGGTTGCTCAATTGACTTGAACCCCTATAAGCGGTCTAAGAAAAGTAAAAACACTAAGGGACGATTCTTCAAAGCTGCGTCTGAAATCGTAAGGAATGTAAGATGGAGTCGCAAATAATCTAAATAGCAACTGCAGCGCTGCAGCGATAAAATATTTAAACACTGTTTACTTTTTTAAAAAATCCCTCGTATATTAGATATTTTAAATCTTTACGATGTAACACGCAGCTATTATTTTCATTTTTAGTTTATTTATACATTATATATATATGTACAGCATTATAAAAAATACACTATGCTTTATTCTTGACATGGTTTAGGCGTCTATCTGGAAAGGAAGCCGAGTTTTCAAATCATAGGGCATTTTTATTTTATATTCCAGTTCATAAAATCATTAATCTATTTATAATTAAAATATTATCCATTATTAAATATACATAAGATTAACTTAATTTTGTGATTCAAGAAGTACAACCAGTCAGTTAAATATGATGGCGTTAATTATTGTGGTATTACTACATTTTATAAACAGCAAAACTACATGAAAAAGTTAAAAGAAAATTTAAAATATTACTAAAAACATTCTAATTCACTGCTTCCTTTCCAACTCAAATGAAGTAGATGAAATTGAAGCTCAGGGAAAGCGCATATAGCTAAATTTAAAAGACAAGAACCGGACCCAGGAATCGATCCCAGGATATTTTATTTAAATTAAATTTTATTTAAATATTATTATGAAATATACAATAAAGTAATTTAATTAAATTATTGGTGAAAGTAATTATAAGGTATTTTTTATATTTATGGCTAATTTATGACTCATTATATATCCTTGAAGGTATGAGGAATTTAACATAATACAAGTGTTTTTAATAATTTGGAATTTATTTTGTCTACCTTAAAACTATTTAATGAATTTGATCTTGTTTTATATATTACCAAACCCCGAAGACCCCGTATACTGAAGCTATGCTGTTAGAAAATTATATTACCATTTCATTAAAGATCAAAAACAAGACTATGGATTAAATATACAATCCTTTTTTTAATTTTACTGCAATTAATCTATGATTCGACATAAATAACATTTTATGCAATTTGAAATACAAAATGAGAAATTAATTGCGCAAAAGTTGAGGCTAAACGTTATATACATTGTGAAGGTCAAAGTTCAGCATTTTAATTATTCTCTGCGGATAAAAACTGAAATTGAAAACTTGAATAAATTTATTTGCAAATAAAAAATATTAGTTTGAATAATGTCAAAGTTTAGTTATTTTGACATTTTAAAATCAGTCAACTTAACATCCTTATTGACATTTCTGGTGTGAAAATTATGAAAACACTGAAGTTTATTTTTAAAAGTGTGTCACGTTTCTTTAATTAGTGTTTTTAAAAAATGGGAATACTAATTCACACATCACATGATTTTCAATCAATAATAGTGGGTGTGAAATGTATTCACAACCAATTTAAAATAAAAGTATCGGTTGAATTGCTTTTATTGAACTAAAAAATGTCCAAGTTAAAAAATTAAACATTAACAAATTATTCAACTATTTTCTTCGCTCACGTTGACACATTTGTGTCTATATTAAAAAACTTCTATATAAGGCATTACGTCACATGACAAAATAATGCAATTAAATCATTTTTAGGCAAAATAAATTAAAATTGTATTTTTATATTATTATAACACCTCACTCCATATATAATCAGAAACGAAACGGCAAAAAAATTTCAAGTAAAGAATTTAATAAACTGTAGTTTCCGTTGAAGACAAGTGAGAGCTGTAAGTTTTCATGTTTCTCATAATATTATTCCATCCGCACACGTAGCGGTAGTTTTCACTGTCACGTGCATCTGTACTACGCAACTTAACAACGGAACATCTGTTGCAAGTATCGGCGTCAGGTTGTGCCAGTAAACATTTTTAAGTGTGTAGCGATTCAATATAATATCTTTCTTTAGAACGAAGAACACTGTATTTCGTCTGAGGAATAAGTCGCTATCTAAATACATTTAACAAGTAACATTATATATACAATAGAATCGACAAGAACTTCTTCATACACGACGTTTTATATGAATATAAGACATTACTTAATCTAAGAAAATATAATTTACGTAATAATGTCATTAATTCCCTAAAATTTCATAACCACAATTTTTAAAGAAAGAGACGAACGGGATAGCCAAGTACAACTTTTACTGCTTCGTGCTAGAGGTTCATAAATGAGTTGAACATTGTAACTGGTCAAGGAAAAAATCCTGACAGCCAACTTGACCAAGTTTTTTTTGGGGGAGGGGGGGTAACAGGCTACTTGAGGGTGATCCTGAAACAGGCAACTCCCCTTTAATAGCATAGGAAGGGAATTGAAAAAGGGGGGATTCGGAAGGTAGAGCAAGGTAGCCAAGGGTTAACTAGGGCCCCCGGGCTACGGTTTAAGGATCCTACCCGGTGTTTCACCTAAAGAGATGCAGGGAAAACCCTAGAAAACCTGCATCAGGTAGGTCGGGCATTGGGTACTATTCTCACGCCCTTCCGAATGACGGGAGACGAGTCTGCTGTGGGGACGCAGCATTCCCTTCTCCGTGTCTCCACCAATTTCAGGAGGCAGTTGGCCGACTGATCCAATGGGATCAGCGGACAGCTCTTGCCATATGCCCAAGGTCTTTGACCCCGGTACATATACCTCCTAAAATAGGTGAAGCTGTCTCGGCATGTGAGAACTTTGATAAGAAGTACCCAGAGAGAGTGCGAGGCATTCCCGACATGATCAGGTGAGCCCCACAGTCACTCTGGGCTGAAGCGCCTGCGAGAAAACTCCCGCAGCGCCCTTCCCTATCCTGACCAAGTTTTAACTACACCTTTTATATCAACTCTTGTTTTCACGTCTTACATGTGAGACTTTATAATTTTTGTAGCATTTTGAAATAAAGTAATTCACAACACTGCTCGCTTTTAACTCTTTAATGGCGTAAAATAGGTCCTTTAGCTGTATAGTTACCGTATAATGTTTGAATCTGCTTATAGTAAGGATCGGTGAAAAATCTTAAACTGAGACAAGCGTGATGTGTGGAACGGGATACTACTGTTTATGGAAAAATGTAATGTGTTCCTCAAGGAAAAAGGAAACACTGGCAGATTAACCTTATAAGAATAATTTATAGGATTCTGTACCCAAAAAGAATATATTAAGAAAAGGAACGGGGAAAATGGAAAAATATTAACGAAGACTGTATAGTGAATTCTCTTTGCGAAAGGAATATTTGTTAATTGAAAATTGATCAACCGTACACTATAGAAGTATAATGAATAAAACGCAAAAGGAGTGAAGATTTTTATTAAATTAACTTTAATTTTTTGACTAATTATATATACAAAACATCGTATCCAGTTCTGCCCCTGGAATTTATAATAATAATTATTATTAAGTTATAATGATATTGGATTAAGTAAATAATAGATTAAACTAATGTTTTATACTTTCATGAAGTAATTTTTCTTTTTAAATAATCTTACAAAAATTGTTAAACAATAAGTGTCTCGTTCCGCCCCGACTTCCCATACTGCTCTCAATTAAACATTTTAATTTGTTTAGATTTAAGGCACATAAATTTCTCATCAATAAATTGAAGTTTTAAAAAATCCTGTCAATATTATGCCGAATGTGTGAAACAAAATAATTAACCCAAATTGATTCCAGTACAAATAAATTACATGCTAGGTAATAATTATTTTGCAGAAGATGTAAAATAATTACTAAATATTAATTAACATTTCAATCGCATTTTGCTTTCTAATAGTTTTTGTCCAGTTATCGTTTTGTCACTAAATAGATATATTAAAAACATTTTTTGTCATTACATGACACCTTAAATTAAAGCCGATATATACACTTTCCCCTCTATTACAGGATTTGAAATTCAAACAAAAAGCTGTCATTAATTATGTTGGATTGACAAAGCTATGCAACTAGCACTTTCACGTTCCACTTAATGACACACATAGCCCTCTGTATGGTAACAGCCCTATACAATTATTAATGGATCCTCGTTAATTCTGTATACAATGTGGCATGTCAATGCGACGAATATTTAGATTTGTAGTTATTCTGATACCTTAAGTTATGTTAAATTATTACATCATCCCGATTAGAGCTAAATAGTCACGTGTATTATAAAAAATAGTTTTATTTATGTAAGAGAATCATTTATATTTTATATAATTAACTTGGTTTTTACGTTTTTCCATGTACCATCAATTTTTTATTGTTACTTTATAATATAAGGAGAAAGTATTGTTTAATATTTTTACGTATTACACAGAAAAAACTTAACTATTTAAACCCACTATTTCATTTTAAATCGTAGTCAAAAACAGCAAATATATAAATATTAAATTAAATTATACACATTTACCTTTATTCTATTTAACATTTACAAATATTTGGTGAATGTTCTCAATTAATTTCACCTTCCTTTAATCAATTACGTTCCGAACGACATTTTGGAAGCTCTGTGCTTCATTAGACATGAAGTTTCCGAGTTTAGGGACAGATGGTAAGCAGCGAAGTTTGTCGTGCCTCAACTTCTATCACTATAGGCGCAGGAACGGAACAACAAGTCTCACTTGCCAACTCCTCAACACAATATTAATGATAACAAACATAAAATAATATTATTATTTCTCTGAGCATACTTCTAAACATTTTTACAAACAACTGTTATAAAGGATATGAATAAATTTCAGCGTTTGGAAAAGAAAAATTTGATGCTTTATACACTCAATTTATTTTATAAATTAAATTTCATATTTAATTTTCAAAACAACGTCTTTAATATAAAATTGTGTATTAATTATATTATATCATATTTTATTAAAAATATTTACTACATAATTAAACGATAAAAAATTTAATTAGTATAACGAGGAAGTAGCTAAAATAGTAATTCTCAAATAACGTGATTATATCATATTTCTGATAAAATTCACGATTATTATTTAATATAACCTTTCTAATGACCAATAAGAAATTAACATGGTTTTAAAAATTACCTAACTAATAATAAGCGTCATATCTCAGACAGTTTTGTCTTCCAAAATACGCCAAATCGTTTTGCAAATTCTGAACTAGTTCTAATGCTGATATATGTATAAAGCAGAAATGTGTATTGAGCTCAAGAGTACATGTGCTAATATAGCGCCAAAGGCCTACTGTCAAGTAAACGATTTGTGTTAAGTTGGCAATATACAATACGAACAGTAAGGATATGTATAAATGGAGGATTATCGCATTAATAATTTATAAATTCAGTATAAGCCCAAAAAAGGATAATCATTTTGCGTTTGTTAATCTTATATCCTGTCTAAATAAACATATCAATATTTTGACCATTATTTTAATATATATGCAGTTACGTAACGTAAAATATGAATCGACTTTTAATTTTATTCTGAAAACCACCCGCCTTCTTCGATACCTATGAATATAATACGATTTACAAATTACAGCAACAACCAACAATAAAAGAATAGAATGACAACATATTTGGTTCGTTCTGTAAATTAAAAAATATGTTATAAATATAAACTATTACTTAGAAGTGATTAACTATTGTTTAAAAACCGTTATGTTTTAAATTTTGTATTTCTTTTTATACATGGCAATTCATCATTCCAGAGAACGCAAACACAGAAAAGTCAGAAAATATCCCCTTGTTTTTTAAAAATTGAGATATTATTACTTTTTTTCACAAATTTATTTTCAATTAATAGAACTATCGAATGAAGAAAACATGGTCGTCAGAACTTAAATGTCAAAAACGTGGCAGTATAAATCCTATCAGAAGGCGTTTTAAGATTCGACAATATTTACTACGTTCCCTCGAAAATCTATGTCTGTACCATAAAAGAGAGTTATTGTCCAGGAACGTTTTTTCTCCACAAGTTGAGATTGAATTCCAGATCGAGGGTATTTATTGCGATGTTTTACTTTTCCTTTCGCACAGTAATTTTCCTTGAAACTTTCGTCTGGTCATATCCTGAACTTTATCACGTTTCGCCGTCCATTGATTGTTGGGTGGGGGAAGGGGGGAATATGTTACAGGCGCAGTCAAGCAATAAATCAGTTAGGACCGACAGAGTTCTCGCCAAAAGTGTCTGTTGGGTGAAACTTCATAGCCCATGGGACAAGGATAACAATAGGGTTCCATTTACAAAATCTATGAAAATACGCAAATACAAAAAATTAACTATGAGATTTGAAATATACTGAAAGACTCTAGCATTTCTAAAGTATTGTTATTTAAATAAAGTATATTATATGAAATATGACTTACTGAATTAAATATAACGATAATTAAAATTATGACTTTTTCAGGCAAAAGAAAAATCATTTATAATATATATATATATATATATATATAAATTGAAGAAAATACATGGTACTTATAATTATAAAAACTATTGTCTAAATTTATGCAATAAATTCTTTATCAACACGAAGGATGCCTAATCTTTTATAAATTTAGTCATAATGTAATAAGCATATTAATTTTTGAACGACTTAATGTTATCTGCAAAATAATAAAACTCGATGTAGCTCAATAATAAATAAATATTTAATTGAACAGAAATTAAAAACACAAATATTCGACATAGAAATTAAATATCACCTTGAACATCTTTAAGAAAGGAATATTTCTGTTATATACTACTCTTTAGCAGTTTTGTCAACATTAGTTAATTTCGCAGATAATTTTAGATGCAAAATGTGTCGGTGCATTGCGGGAGAGTCTATATTCCGGCTATCTCCGTAAATCTCCCTTTTCTCTAGCTCTTTATTTAAAGTTTTCTCGCAGCGTAACACCAAATTTCGCAACGTATTCTCCACTGACAAAGTTTCCCGCTAACACTGGAAATTATATCGTTCTGTCATTTTGTTCAAGTCAAATTTATCAATTTCACACTACTATGAGTCATGGTTGTTAGAAAGTTGCACATTCATTACATTATTATTTGCATGTCTGAGTTTCAAATTGAGAATAATTTGTGTTTTGGAGTGTATTAGGGGTAAGTCGGGGCGGAACACGACACTTATTGTTAAACAATTTTTGTAAAATAATTGAAAAATAAAATTCACTTAATAAAAATTTAAACATTAATTTATTCTATTATTTACGGAACCCAATATCAATATAACTTTCAACAACGAATTAAGATTTATGATAATTTTTTAAAAAGAAACTTACAAATTTCCCATTCTGCCCTTTTTACAATGGCAGAACGTGATAGGCTGTTTTGTAATTAAAATTAATACAATAAAATAAATTTAGCTTAAGATAAATCTTTTCTGTTTCCGTTCTTATATTTATTTTGCACATGGCTGATCGCTTTATCAATATTTTATTTCGCAAATTTATTTATTTTCAACTGTGAAGTCTTTGCTACCATTTTTCCTTGTTCAAGTTCCTTTTTTTTCTTAATCTATTATTTTTCGGTAGAGTAACCTGTAACTAATTCTTATAATGTGTGTCTACTAAGTTATTTTGTTTCTTAGGAACATTACATTTTGCCTTAAACAGTAGTACACCGTTCCGCCACGCATGCAAGGTTTTGTTTACGCATTTTCACCGAGGCTAAATACAAGCAGATTTAAACCTTATACGTAACATATGTAGCAAAATAGCCTAGTTTACGAATATATACTATTGAAGAGTTAAAAGCGAAGAGTTTAGCAACTTACCTTCTATCGAAATGCTGCAAAATTTATAAATTCACAGATGTAAGACTCGAAAATAAGAGTTCATTCAGAAGAGTGCAGTCAGTTGGCTGCCGGGATTTCTTCATTGACCAGTAACAATATTCCACTCCTATTTATTAAACTCCAGCACTATCCAGTAAAAACTAAATTGGGTATCCCGTTTTACTCCGTTATCCCGTTCCGCCCCGAGTTCCCGTACTTATTGATAGTGATTTTTCATATACTTTCGATAGAAAAATCAACACATTATTGGTTGGTTGATTCATTTTTATAAACATAATGTGGAAACTAGTTCCTGAAGTCAAATAAATATCTGTGTGAATCCGAATTACATTTAATGGATAGAAAATTGTGGGTTTAAATCCTCTACAAGAACAATTTTCCATTTCGTGAAAGGATTCTGTGCATACATCAAATAATATGTAATCTAAAGGTCACTGAGACCTTATCGCCATCAGCGTTATTTGAAGGTATACAAAATCCACAATTAATTGTATTTTCAGTATCTTATCGGTGCTTATGTGTGAGTTGTTCTATTTCTATGGAAACATTACCAAACTTCCAAAATGTATGCTTCAGATCCTCTCTTTTCGTCCAACTTAGGGATCTACTAGTAAAAAACAACATAAACTTAACTAGCTTCCACATAGATGGTATTCTCTGGCCCCAACATGGAAAACTGCAGCTACCAATGATTTCCACACAAAATCTACAAGTAATGAAGAAAAGTAAAGAAATAATCAAAAGTTGAAAATTGTCAGATTGTAAATGTTAAAAAGTTATCCATGAAACAGAATGTGGTGATCAACAGAATTCGAGCATTGAACACGAAACTAACTCACTCCAACATTTTCTCAGGAGGAGAAACCCCGATATGCATAAATTTTAACGTAAACCTGACGATTCCACATATATTATTTGAATGCAAAAATCACAAAACAAAAAGGGAGAAAATTATGGGGCATTTCAATTATTAATAAACGAAGACGTCATCCTAAAAGTCCAGAAATTTACTTGTGAAGTAGGCATTTTTAATGAAATTTAAAGTAGTAAATTTTCTACTTCAGACATGCTGAGAAGATCAGTTTTATGTATTTAAATATGTATGTATTTTTTTGCTTAATTGGAATTTTAAATGTAATTTAATAAAAAGTAACAGTTGTATTCTGATAAATATCAAAGGTTTTTAAGAAATGATGTAAATTACGATGTAAATAATGTGTTATTGGTTCGCTAATAGCCCTTAGGTTGATGCGAAATAAAACAAAATAAGTAAATAAAATTATCTCTGTATTTCTGAAATGAAGTGAACTCCTGTAATGCGCATGAGCAACGCTTCGGAAAATCGGGCGTGCAGCGGACTTCTCTCTCAGTATGTTGCAACTGCCCGACGTGATCGCTATTTTACGCAGATACCTCTCTGGAGCTTATTTGCACAAGATAAGTCAAGTAATTTGTTTTGAAAAAAAATATTCTAGCGTAAGTCAGTAAATGAACGAATAACACTATCGAAAAATGGATCCCTTCAGAATATTTTGGGTTCTGGCCAACAACACATATATAGGTAATGTACAAGCAAAGACAAATTAATTTTAATACAAGTGCTTTAAAATATACTGCCTGTGTTCTCAAATTGGTGTCAATACACAATTAAAGGAGCATGAAAATAAACATATTTGTAAATTAGAGGAAACGTAATTAAATACTTTACAGCTGTTGGGTGTTAAATTTTTATTACTACTGCATGCGACTGAACTGTTGTCAATATCACATATATTTACGTGTAAAATATTCACATGATAAACTAACACGGCTTGCTTATATTATTTTATATGTTACAACTATCAGAGTTTTTTGGACATTACGTCATTACCCCAACTCCGAAAAAGCCCTTACTGCAGTGAACTCTCAACTATTCGACTCGTGACTACTCAATAAAAATAAAACATTCACCTTATTGAAATACATAGAATTAAATTCATTTTTCAGAGGCGTCTGCTAGAATCATTCGAAGAGCAGAGTGTCTACCAGAAAAAATATGAGGCACAAAGCAGAGCTTTCTCAAGCCCTTTATTCTGCTCTTTACCTTTTATACCCGGTGTACGTTAGTAATGGCGCTTTTTTAATTTTAAACTAAAATTCGGCTAGTAAACAGTAAAAAAGGATTTTCCTTAAAATTTGTCAATATTTTTCAATATTCATGTTTAAACTGACTTGCTTAATTTTCATGAGGGTTTTAATGAAATATTTTGTGATGAATTATAGTACAATTTTATTTCCAGCTCGTTTTTGATCCAGTTTGCCCTTTGCCACATAAGGCTGCATAATCGAGAGTTTACTGTATAGCATGAAGTTGTTGCCTTTGTTGGTTTAGCACGCCACAACTCTTTTACATTGTATACTTCTGCTCAACTCATAAATACTTTATTCTTTATCAATCACATAACTGTAAAAAAATCAATATCATTTAATTGATGAATCCGATTTTTTTCCCTCCCTAAAATTAAATAAATTACGTCACTACTGTACTGCGGTAATTTTTCTGACAAACACACCTGGTTATAATTTTATGTTTTGTTGCAATTCATAAACGACCCCCAAAATGATAAATTTAAGTGAAATAAATATGACGTTAGTTTGTACTGTTAAAACTTAAATTTGTGTAACACTAAAATAAAACTCCTTTAGGGGAACTGTACATTTTTTGTAAAATTATGAAAAAGAGAAATCACTTCATAACGGTATAAAACATTATTATATTACTCAATCTAATATAATTATAATTTAAGACAATTAATTTAGATTCTTGATTAAGTTTTAAAAAGAAACTTTTAAATTTTCCGTTATGGGGAGCATAAGTGACATTTTAAAAGTTTCTTGTCCCTCCCCCCCCCCCATTACCCTGGGCTGTATTTACAATGGGTGAAATAAAATTCAAATTAATTTAATAAAAATCTTATCACCTTTTCTGATTCCTTTATTATTCTTCTTTAGCGTACGGTTGATCACTTTATTATTTTTTGCTTTCGCAAAACGATTTTTTTGCTAACATTTTCCCAAAATTTCAGTTTCTTTTCTTTCTTAATCTATTCTTTTTGGATACTGCATTCTGCAACTGTGGCTCTACCAATTTTTCCTTTTTTCTTGAGGAAAACATAACATTTTACCTTATACAGTAGTATCCTGTTCTGCCCCGCTCGCTAGTCTCAGTTTAACGTTTTGACCCAGCCTTAATACAAGCAGATTTAAACCTTTTACGTAACTTATATGCAGCTAAAGACGACTAGTTAAGAATATTTACCATTAAAGATATAAAAGCGAGGAATTTTGTAACTTACCGTGTATTAAACTGCTGCAAAAATTATAAAGTCATAGATGTTAGACGCAAAAACAAGAGTTAATTCACAAGTGGCAGTCAGAACTTGGTGAAGTTGGCTGTCGGGACTTCTTCCTTGACCAGTTAAAATGTTCTACCCCTATTTACTAAGCTCCAACACTATCCAGTAAACAAATAAGGTATTTCTGTTTACCCCACTATCCCGTCCCGCCCCGACTTCACCTGTATGAGGAAGTTATTTAACAAAAGTTTGTAACCCAAAATTTACCAACAATAATTTATTGGAGACCTTCTACATTTTTCCTGGTATCATAAGATTGGAAAATGATAATTTTAAATATCTGAAATAGTTCCAGAATATTCCATTAGTTTAACAAGAAAAAAGTCCAATTTTTTTAAACATTTCTGAATTATAAATTAATTACTTGATTTTTTAGTTATAAGAAATATTTCCACCAATTACAAAAATATTGGTAAATATCGCCAAATATTTTTAATTACATTTGCCTTGTGCTCCTCCATACTTCTTCAAAGTTTAATTGCAGTGAAGCTATAATTCGTATCTATTCGAACACGAAATATTTTATTTATGATGTATTGAGCGTGCATCTGTTAATTAAATTATTAATTAATAACTGTGTTACATTTACTATTAACGATACAATAAATTACGTTTCATTTGAAGTACATGATAACTATACGTTCAGAAAAATTTAAAGGAATTGTATTCAGAATTTTCTTAAATAATTTCTGACTTAATAAGCTCGAAGTAGAATACTAAAACAATTTGTCACCTAATTAGAAATGTTCCCTGCTTAGGTAAGTATATAAAATTATATGTTTATACAGAGACTTTTACTATAATAAAAATTAGAAAATCCCGTCTATTTTCTTAAATAATAAACCATCAATTATATCCGTAGGAGTTATTGATTTCAATATTTAAAACTTAATATAGACAATAAACTTTATTAAATTTCTGTATGTAATGGAAATAAAAACTTTCCAAAAGTAAAAATGTATGACTAAATTCTAGAAATGCTGCATTATATTTTACATTTGTACATATATCATTTCCATATATCACAACTAGGTAAGAGTACTCGTTCATTTTATTTGAATAATAATTAGCATCCTTTATTTGTCGATTCAAATTAACAAAGGAAATACCAAAAATAAATTTCATCAAAAGTGTAGGAAATTAATACCATTATGAATGTCACTGAACGAATCAACCTCCCGTACGATCTGTAGCAAAATGGCAGATGAAAGCAAAGAGCTCTTTTTAGTAAGAGATCAAATGTAGTTCACTCATAGACACAAATGTGAATCAAATGCTTTTGAAGTTACTTCTAGTTTACATTAAATTAATTTATCTCTTTTGTTCATTAAAGTCTCTATCCAGAAACATATACATTATTGCAAAATAAAAACCTGTAAATCCTATCATTTTCATTGGTTACTGTTCACTGATTCAAAAATTTTATGCTTATTATTCAGTTCTAAAATATTTTTCAAAATGAACGCTTTTGAAATTATAAATTCCGATATTAATCCGCATACAACCTGGGGTAAACAATTATTAACATAATCAGAAATTTAATAATTTATTTTAATTTTTACGAATCTAAATCGTAATAAACCATTCACAACTAGGTTTCAACCATTTTTGTCCATACTGGTATAGTAAATATATATTAAAAATTCCTAACATGTCTGAATAATCATTTATTTATCAACTATAAATTAATTATGATTTAAATTGTATTGTATTGGTAGCACAAATGGAACAATAAAATTTAATTCGTTAGGTAAATTTTATTATTTTTGTATTGACATTAATTACAAACAACTGATATATTTCTCTACATATAATATCGTCAACGCAATTAATCATAGTTTGACAACGACACCATAGTCATCAAAGTACTACTGTCGTATTCTATTTAATTATTATTAAAAGGAGACAAAACAGTAAGATTGAATAGTAATCTTCGTGTTTATCGGATTTATTCGATTCATACATTTAATAAACGATAAAAGTGTATTAATTATTATGAATTCCGAATAAAAGAGAATTAAGTTTGAAATAGTCTTTTATCTATTTTTTGGGAATCAGCTACGTTTTGATACCTTATTAAAAGAACGAAATTAAATGAGATATTTTCTCAGTTATGTCGTTAAATTTTTATTAATTATAACAGTTAATTATTACAATATTACCTTTTGTAAATATCCCTTCGACCTTAATAATAAACATTTTCTTCTAAAATAACAGGGATCTTCTCTACTACGGTTCGTATCACTGCGTAACTGACTGCAATTGTACGGTTCTTGACTTGAAAATACAAATGGTATTTTTCTTGTACTTTGGCTCAGCGTACTTCGGTTAAAATAATACCTTCCTGAGAATAAACCAGCACGTTCAAGGTAAACGGCGATTTTCAAACAGTTAATGAAAAGTCACAGATACTTGAATTTGAGCATTTCTGTCTCTTATAAAGGCTGTATAACGTTAATTTCTCAAGGATGTAATTTATTTGTAATAACAGTTTTATCCCTCTGTCTAATGGAACACACAGGTAAAGCATTAATTTGCTATTTTTATTAATTTGTTGAAATAAATAAAATCTTGATATTCAGTTTTTTAATATTAATAAAAATGAGTTAAATAATTACAATGTAAAACGATTTGGTTATCCAATTTTAATTAATATTTAGCTGCTGAGAAAATCGTATTTTTTTCTAGTTCATTCCACTTAATACATATTCATACATGATTAACATTATGTATATAACTGCCTAGAAAATTATTTTCTCCAGAGTGTATAAAATGAATTTTAAATTTTACGTCTCAAAATGTTTCAGAATTCATAAAACAAGTTATTATCATTGTTAAAATGAATTTTTAATCGACGTGTAATTTTGTATATTTAAATTATCATATAAGCGTGTTCTTAGTTTATAATTCCTCTATTGTCGAAGGCTTTTCATTTATTGTTTGTAATATAAATCTTTAAGAGGAGGTTTAATTGAAATTGAATTAAGTAACGTGCGAAAATATAATTTTCATCTGAAAGTAATAAATACATAGATCATGTTCTATTCCAGGAAAGGAATTAAACCTGACAATTAAACATTTTTTAATATCCATGCACATAAATTGAGAAATAATATAGGCTTTTTATTACCTAAAACGTTGGTAAAATATTCAATAATGTGAAATGAGCGACGCTCTTATATATATAACATGATAATAATATAGAACTTATACATATATATATATATATATATATATATATATAAGTTCTATATTATTATCATGTTACCTCCTTTGTTCTGCGTCGTGCTTAGAAATACTCGAATTTACGTACACAATTTCACGTACACAATTAAAATATGCATAGCATACCTAAATTAACCTGTTGTTGCAAAGTAGCCATAGATTAATTGAAAATATGAACTGAGTTATCTTCATTATGTTTAGTACCTTATTCACTTCGCCGTGATAGTCATTCGATTTCGATTAGATACCAGGATAATTTGATTGAAAGCTTTCAAGTTAGTAACCCAGCGATTATATTACTAAATTTACTGACATTTAAACACCAGAACGGTCTTGAAATTTAATTTATGCAGCGTTAAATTTAATTAAGTTGCAACAGGACTGTTTACGAAGATTATTTTTAAGATTGAGAAGAGGTTCTTTAACTTTTAATTAGTGTTGCATTATTATAAAATAAAGGCATGGTGGTACATAACATTAATAGCTTCGATAATTACAACTTTGTATCCTCTTATTGCCAGCATCACAAATTATATTGAATGTATTTGTGCAAGTATAAATAATGACATATTTATCAATATCATATTAGTTTATGACTATTTTTGTATTAAAACTTCAGTTTTATATAATAGAAACCTGCGAAATAAAAATAACTCAATTTTTATGCCATCTCAAAACGATCTACAGATCTTTTTAAAAGAAAACGCGGTTATACATTTCCTCTGCGACAGTAAAAACGAAGGGCAGAAATGTAATTCAGACACACACACACACGAAAAAAAAAGCTAGAAAGCCTTATAACATGTTACATTTACGAGAGATAAATGTGTGAGGGAGGACAGTAGAAATTCTGCTGCGTAAAGATGAACGGGCAATTTTTCCGATGTGCGTCTACAGTTATTATCTTCGTCAGCGAAAACTCATTTTCGTGGTTTCATATTTTTAATATATTATCCTGTTTTATGCCCATTGATGGTATATAAAAAACTAATGTTTACCAGTCAAATTTTATCTCCTTTGCCGTCAACCGAAAGATGATTAACAAAATAAATAAAACATAAGTGTGTAAAATTCTTCTTATTGCTTTTATTCGGTGACATAGTCATTTCAAACTGGAGTACGATTGAAATTAATTATTTATTTCGCTATTTTAAAAAAATGACAATGAGAAGTAAGAATGGGTATATCTTATATTCTGATGAAGAATAACAGCATCTCCAGGCAAACTTCCCAGAAATTAACATTAAATTATGTATAAAAAAACTGAAAGGAAATTGTTTAGTAAAAAGTTTATTTTAATTTTATTAATGACCAACGAGGAAGGTTATGTGTCATCAAGAGAATGATTTAGTTTTTCTTGCTAAGTCTGTATTTTACTTCATACCTAAAATATTCCTAATTTATTTATCACAAAAACTAATATATTATTTTTCATCTGTTAAAGCTGGTGTGATGTAACTCTCCATGCTAACCTATCTTGCACAAACCTTTTCATTTCCGCATAACTAACACATCCCACATTCTCCCTAATCTACTTAGCGCGTTCCATCCTCAGCCTCCCTCTTCTGCTCTTACCCCACACATTTTCCTATAATACTAATTTTACAAGACCCTGGTGTCTTAAAACGTGGCATATTAATCTATCCCTTCTCTTGGTTAACATACTCCATATTTTCCACAATTCTCCTATTCTGTTTAGATCTTCTTGGTTAGTTACTCTATCCACCCATCTGATTTTCAGATTTTCCTATAGCACCACATTTCAGAGGCTTCTATTATTTTTCTTTCTGCAACTCCTACCGTCCACGTGTCGCACAATATATAACTGCACACTCCATACGAAAATTTTTAACAATTTCCTAATATTCACATTTATATTATCCATAAGTAAATTTTTCTTTTTATGTCTACTATACTTCTACTATCCCTAGTTATTACGCTTCCCAAGTAGCAGAATTCTTTGACTTCCATCAAAATATGCCTTCCCAATCCACAGTTTCCCTTACTACACTCTATTACCTTGATTTTCCCTCTAGTTATCCTCATATTGAACCTTCCCTCCAGGACCACGTTCATGCCATTTATTGTGGTTTCCAAGTCTTCTTCTGACTCCCCTAATACTACAATATCGTCGGCAAAGCATAGGAGTTTTATTTGTACTCCTTGAAGTATGATTTCTTTTTCCATATTCCGTTTTAACTTTCCGCATCGCCTGTTCTATATATAAATTAAATAGCATGGGCGGCAGACTACATCCTTCTCTTATTTCTGTATTGAATTCTGCTTTCTTTTTTTGCCCTGCAATTCTAATTACTGCCGACTGCCTTCTGTAGAGGTTATGTATAAGACTTCTTTCTCAATATTATATTCTTTTGCTTGTCAAAATCCTTAATAGCGTGTTCCAGCTCACCTTATTAAACTTTTTTTCTAAATCTATAATTGCCAGGAACGTTGGCCGTTTTCTCTTATCCTCTCTTCTAAATTCAGACGCAAAGTCAATATTGCCCTACATTCTTCCTAAAACCAAACTTATCTTCTCCTAACTCGCATTGTATTTGACGTTCCATCCTCCTATTATCATTAATCTATTCAGTTTAAAAAGTAATAGCCCTCCGTTGAGGTGACCAAAATTTTATAATATACAATTTTATTTTATAATATTTTGACTTTCAAAGATATGTGACTTTAGTCAGCTGTTTCATTTTATTTTAATTAATAAATCCAAATTAAATTTGAAATTTATACACAGTTTATATATATATATATAATGCTACAACATAATATGCATGTTCTTATAATAATAACACGGCGCACGCAATTACTTCTGTATATTAATGTTTAAACACCATTAGTAATTGTTATGCTTATTGCCCTGCAAGAAATAACATATATATATATATATATATATATATGATAATTGTGGGCCATCAAATTCAGAAGATATGCCAAATCTCCACGATTCAACAAATACAAGAAAGATGTCTGCCTAAACTGTAATGTGTCTAATTTTGAAACGTAAAAAAAATTATTACCAGTCTTTTACTTGCTCTAAAATGTGATTAACAATATTGAAGAACAAAATTAAGTATTCATCTGAGTATATTACAAGTTGAAGTAAAATTAATTAATTAAAAATCAATAGACTGAAAAAAACAGGAGGCAGTAATAATCACATCAATACTAATAACAATTCTGTTGAACATATTTCAAATTAAAATCATATGCTAAATTAGTGGGAATGCTCAATTTCATATAGTTAATTTAGAAGATAGACAAGAATGGAAAAATGTCAACCGGACCAGGGAATCGAACCCAGGACCTTGCGAATCCAGTCGCAAGGTCCTGGGTTCGATTCCCTGGTCCGGTTGACATTTTTCCATTCTTGTCTATCTTCTAAATTAAAATCATAGTTAAATAATCACTGCAAAATATTGCAAATAATTTTAGAGAAATTGTTAATAGAAAAATTAAACTTTCCTAACTAGAAATTAACGTTTTTATAATATTATTTAAATTTGGTATACACGCTAAATTTTATAAAGATCTTTCACAGTATAGATCATTTTGGAAACAACAGAGACTGAGAAATTGTATAATAGGGTGTTTTGTTTCAAAAATTGAATAACTTTTTTCCAATTACAGCTTGTAAACGCTTTGAAGTGAATGCATCAAAGTAAGAATATTACATTACAAGCTATGTATTAAGAGTCTAACCGGCTACGAAACAAAAAGGAGACTTTCTCCACTAAACGTCCATTTGTTGGCATATTTTGGGGGAAGTTGAAATTACTGTTTGCTGTAAGCCACTCAGAAGCACAAGTGCAGCTAAGCACCGCACAATTCAGACAAAAAGTGATTTGCAACTGGTGCAATTTTCTGACGAGAGAGCGTTTGAAGTTATTAAATAACGTAGAAAGGTTGCGGGTGCAGTTCTAAATTAAATGAACAATTTCGTTAACGTGGAGTTTTTACAGCTTCATGATTTCCATCATAAAATAACGGTATCAAGATTTATTTTAATTTTAACAGTTAATTCCTTACTCAGTCTATGTTATAAATAAATAAAAAAGGAGTTGCAATTTCTCACACTTCAATTAAATATTTTTTTGAAAACTTCATACTTTGTATTCAATGTAATAAAAGGTAAAATAAACATATTGACAGCAGTAACGTCATACTCTGATAATACACCTCGATGTCAATCGTTAAAAATATAAAACGACTGCGTTGAATATATACTACAGTAGTATTTTTCCATTGCCTAATTTTGACTACTACTTCATCTAATTAGTATACTTTTAACATAGAAGTTTTGTATTTCTTTATAATTTAATATTTAATTCTTTAATGTTATGCCTCTTCTCAATTATAACTTGCTCATTTTTTGGCTTTCGTATTGATTCAGAACTTGCATCAGACTTTCCAATAAATTAATTTTTGCGATAATCCAGTGTGAAGTTTCTGTTTCTGTACAATATTTAACATATCTCACTCGAATCTTTCGCCCTACTATGATGAAATTAAACTACAGTTATGTCCGTTAAACGTTGAAATTTATTAACTAAGAAACATTTTACATGATAAAGATAGAACTATAATCGTGGATACCGACATTTTTAATAAAAAAATCCTCTCCTTTAGTTAGATTGCTCTTTCACATATATAATGATAAAGCTAAGACCTTCGGTTTTCTATTTAACGTAACGTTTCTCAATTACACTACACATAACAATTCCAAAGACAATAGGTTCAAGAATCTCAGCAAACATTTTATACGCAAAGGAGTTATTTATTTTGTATCTTTGAAAAAGATGTTATCTACCAAATCTATTAACAAATTTCAATCCATTCGTCCCAAAAAAAAAGAAATATAACCAATTTATTAATAAAACAGACTAAACATCACTATAAATCAGATATCGTATCTCTTCAAGTTTCGATAAACCACCTAAAAATCATCTCCCACGTTTTTACAGAAATCTGATAAAATAAACCTTTCTATGAGCAGAAATAAGGTGGAATGTATTTAATAACTTAATTTTGATGCTTATTTGGCCGACGTATTATCAAAATAATTTTTTGAAATCAACCGTTTTAGAAGCAAGACAAGAATGGAAAAATTTTGACCTGACAAGGGACTCAACCCCGGATTTCCGTTTTCCGGTCGGGCGCTCTACCAACTGAGCTAATCCGAGTTGAAGTCCAAAAACCGATTCAACATCCCTCCATCTCGTAAACCTAATCCAGGCTCACCTACACTCTTCGCATCCAAATTCTACGAAATACGTGAAGAATTGGCATTGCGTAATTGATCAAAGGTGCATGGAATTCAAGTCCAACCGTAGCTCACTCAGGAGGGTATAGATATTTTAGAAGAAAGAAAAGAAATTTGACTACCAGGGACTCGAGCCCCGGACCTCCCGTTTTACCATACCATATAGGTTCTACATGCGTGTGAAAATCTTATTATTAAACAAACACATTTTTGCTCATGTAAAGGTAGGAGCTGCAAGATACAAACATCAGAGATATAAGGAAACGCAATAAACGAGGTCCCCCTTGAAACAAAGGCGACTGGCTTTCGTACCTTTCTTCTAGAGCTGTAAATAAAACAAAGGAAAATCTAATGAAAGGAAGATGTGAATTTTCAGAGCAACAGAAATCGCTCATACGCAAAGGCAGTTATTTTCTATAAAGTTTCCAGAGGAAAAAAAGGAAACCTCCTATGCAGGTTTACACACGACTATTTAATTATAGATAATATTTAATAGATACCATTAAAATTAGTAGATTTTTACGATGCTAACAAGTACTAAAACTAAGACCAAAAAATTATACGTTATATCTGAAGAAAATATTTTAAGTTCTATAAGTTAAATTAAAATACTAGTAAAAATTATGACGTAATAAATTTATAGTGCTAGTAATTATATACATATACAAACATAAGTAGTCATATAAAATCAACAGCAATTCAACGAGGTTTTACACTAAAGATGTTGATAATAGGGAAATAAAAAATATATTTACAACATGTAATGTCGAAGTGGTTAAAACAATGTATATGATTTTTTATATTAGTAACAGACCAGATGGTATCGTGAATTACTATTGAATTTGAGATCGAAAATTATTTCAACAATTTCAAAACAGTTTACAGATTACTTCAAACGATTACTTAATTCAATGTACATATACATTGATGAAAATGTGTAGCAAATAATTTTTTGTTTCTTTTGGGAAATAACTCAGAGAGAAAAAAAAACTTTTATTCAACTATAAACAAAATCATATCTTTAAATGATTATTGATGAAACTGGGAAGCATGGAGAAAATATTCATCCATTCTTCAAATTATGGATTGACTTCTCTTTACAATTTTTGGAAAACCCAGGGCCATAAATACGCTTTTATTACTTCTTTTATCGCTTACTCCATATCAGCTGCATTAAGTAATCGCCTGTCCGGCTGTGATGATTTAGAGAGGAAATATACCCCTGAGAGTTTGCAACACAATAGATAAAGTCTGCTCTATGAATATTTAAAATGATCTTTTCAATTCATAACTTCAAAATTTCACACTATTATTGCAAGAGATTCACTTATAACAAGATTAAATAGACTACCATTAATAGTCAATTACTGAACGTACAGCCGTACTTATTTAATGTCAAATTCAAACTCTCCAGTAACAGATCGTATGATACACGTGGACGTATTAAGCAAAGGACTTGGCTGAAATAAATACGTACAGTGAAAATGTGGTATGGCATCTAAAATAAATAGTTGTTCAATTTAACACAGCCGTTTTACATTGTCAACGATTGACGTCTAGCCGTATTAACCGACGCGGAAGATTGTCTGCTACATCAAATTCCTCACATGTAAATACTTATACACTTATTGATAATTTCGGCCAATAGTCATGAAGTGAAGATCATGAATTACTAAATTTGTAAGTTTTGAACCATGTTTTTATATAAAAAAATTATAACATAGAACCCATGTATTTACATTAATTAAATAGTAACAAAAACTTTTTCTGACTTATTGACCGTCTTTTTATTGATTTAAACTTAGTCAGATAATTATGTTTGAAATAGTAGTTCAGATTCATGACTCTGTACAATCCACGATAGTATTTTTCTAGACTGAAAAATATACTGTCCATTGTCATACAAATGCTCTTACCCATAACAGGTTCAATCGTGTAATCAGTAGTTGAAGAATGCGTGATACTCAACTGAAAACTATTTTCTCGGAAGCATCAGAATGTAGACTGTGATAAAAAGCAAGATGGCTGTGATAGGTGATTATGTGAATAATGATTTCTCCAGTTGTGAGTATCTATAACTTTTATATTAAATTCGTCATTTAAGCTTCAACCTTAAATGTACATAAATAAAAAATACGCCAATTAAATGCATACAAATTGTCATCACTTATCAAATAAGAACTGAGACAATATAACATTATTCGAAATTCGCGGTTATCGATTAGTAAAGTCGAAATTCATTCCGATTTGACGAGAGCGCATGAAGTGAGAATATTCAGAACTACGTTAGTACACGTGTCTCTCTGAACTGCCGCCAGGAGACGTTCACCTCATATTTCAGTCTAAATCTGGCATTTTTTCAACCTGTATATTACTAAATAATTTTTCCTAGAAACTAATCTAAACATGAGGTCAGATAATACATAAATGATAACCCAAAGGAAATATTAGTTTCTAAACTGTTTTAATTATAATGCGATATACTTAACAAAATATTCACAAACTTTTTTGACTAAAAACCTTAATAGGGAAAATTTATCAGCTATGTTACGTTTTGGTGATTTTGTGTATGTGCAGTTTAATGAAATGATTAATAAAAAAGGAATTACAGGAAATGTATGTTACATATAACATATTAAATAAAAATTTTGTTTCATTGCCCGAAATTGAAAAATGTAATAATGAAAGATCTGCTCCTTGACATGATAAACTGAGTCTCTGAAATTAGAAGAACACGTAGTTAATTATTTCTGACTTAGTACTTAAATGCATACGGAAATTGTGAGCTATTAATGCGATTTTCTTAAAATATTTTACATCATTTTTTATAAATCGTTACTAGTACTAAAAATTATTTTAAAAATATTAAATAAGTTGAACACCAAAAGAAATTTATATTTTTCAGTGCGTATCAGGAAATTTAAAAAAATTATCGGGGGTGTTGATACAATCACTATCGTCGTGAAAATACTTGCGAGTCCTGGGTGTTTTTTTGTAGAATAGCGCGTTATTCAAATTTCCAGGTAATAACAGTTGTGAGTTTTGGAAACATGACATTCCTAATTTTAATATTCATGAAACAAGTCTGCAATCAAGAATCCATGTTCTGTTCTATGAAATTCATTGACCTTGTTCTCATTCTACTGGCACAAATGAAAAGAATCCTCATTATGAAAGTTAATCTCGTGTTTACGATAGCCAAGAATTAAGTTTTCGTGTTATTTTGTGATTTATCGAATTGATTGGCCGCTCCACGCAATGTCCCAAGATGGGTCAATGGAAGCCACGGCCACGGTGTAGATGTGGGGTTTGACTTGTATTGGCTGATGTTGGTGGTGAAGGTTGGAAATGGGGTTTGCTAACGTTGACTCTAGAAGCGGCTTTCTCCACACATCAAAGGGAGATAATATGCGCAAGCAAAGTGCGTAGAAGCAAGGCGACGGACGAGTCCACGCCTCATTGGTGGGCCTCTACTGTTTCTACTCGAACTGTGGTATTGTTTAGATAAGAATTAACAACACATATAGCAGCCAATTATTAAATTTTGAACAAATATTTCGAACTTGATAATAAATAGACGTTACAGTCAACATTTGTATCAGACTGAAGTAGTAACGTAGACGATGCAAACCAAATAAAATGCAAAAGATGAAACCATTAACAAACCATCATATATATCATTTAATTGAGAAGTGTTTTATATTAACAGAAAATTTATATATGTAACATTAAAGAAATTAATGTTATCTTAAAATTATTTCCTCGTCCAAATTCACACCATTATCAAAATTAAAAGAATGATTTTGTTCTAGTTAATGTTTTTTTATAGGAAAACGTTTGTAGGAAGGAAAATTTATATTAGCTTTATACTTCCTAATTCTAATTGATCGTTTAGTATGGCCTATGTAGCCGTACAATTATTATAAGAAATTTAAAATCATCATTATGGCAATCGAAGGTATTAAGAATATCTTTATATTCCTTTAACAAAGTAAAATAAATAATTAACAGATTTGAAAATTAGTGAGATACTGAATGTTATAAATAACATTTTAAATTTATATAATAATTTATATAAAAAGGTAAAACAATATAATTATTTCAGGTAGGTTGTTGAACTCATTTATTTGTATCATAATTAATTCTGAGACTAAAAAAGATCGCAGGTTTTCCCGGGCTTCCGACTGGGTGAAAGCAGGCATTGTCCATGACGTTTCGATGACGTTCACTGTCATCGTTATCAAGGGATATGGAAGCCCAAGAGTTCCTAATGCAATTCTGAGATTATTGAATTTTACAATGAAAAAATAGAATAATCGGTACACAATATTTTGAAAACATAATTAAAATTTTCAGAATGATTAAGAAAATCAAAGAACAGTAAAGCTTTGTCAACAATATTAAAAACCTTAGTTTTTTACTGATTCATTCAATGATTAGATAAAAAATAAGGCTCCATCAGAACCTGTAGATTCATGCAATCAATTAAAATATAAATTATTATTATGAAGTGATGCCCGTGGGAGCGTTTCTCTCAGGTATTTTTCCAGATTGATTGCGGGGCTTACCTTTGGGGATGCCTCGTAGTCTGTTTTTTTTTCAAGTTTCTCACATTCCGAGGCACCTCCGTCTGTACTCTGTTCAAAGGCCTTGGGCATACGGTAAGAGCTGTAAGTTGCTACAGTTGGATCAGTCGGTCAACTGCCTCCTAAAACTGGCGACACGGAGACGGATATGTGACCCCACATCAAACACCTTTCCCTTCAGGGCCCGATCTACCTGATGCAGGTTTTATAGGATTTTTCCTGCATCTCTTTATGTGAAACACTGGGCACGTTCCTTAAATTACTTTTTTCTACCTTCCACATCCCCTTAAATTAAATATCTCAGTAAATTTAAAATCTGTTATTCCTTTATTTTACTTTTTTACCGATTTCAGCGTTATCTGAAGCCATTATTAGCCAATGTACCATTGAGTATAGTATTGTCATTATATTGGGAACAAAATTATAGACGCACTACTTCAAGTATAAACTCCCCCTCCCTCTAATGTCAATAATTTTAATTTTTTTTGCAACATCTCTTTGTTTTGTTACAAAGTTAAAGTAAGGTAAAATAACAGTTTTTATTTTATTTTTCGGTTTTGATGAGTTATGATCCGTTTTTACATATAGTTTTAAAAACGAATTTTTGTTTTATAATTTACAAAAATTCGCTACAATTCAAATTGGCGTTTATTTTACAATCAGCGAAACCTCAAAAGTCAAAATATACTTCCAGCGGCCAACACATTATTGATAGCAGAAAGTGTTTCCTACTACTGACGATGTTCCAGGCAAACAAAATACATACTCGATTATTTTAAGCAAATTTACACTTAGTGCTACTGTTTTTTTAATTCAACGAAATTCCTTTTGTTAGAAACTGTTAAACGTACAGTTTCGTTGGCTAATAATAGATAGTAAAGGAATACTTAAAATAATTAACCCACAAACAAACACAATATATATTCAACCTGAACAAGCTTTATCTCGCTCTTGATTATATCTGTATAGCATAAAAAGACACAAATTTACATATACGGTACAGAAAAGTGAGGTTGAGATAAATGCTTTTCACAATGACACAGTCCTAATTACGGACGGAATAACGTACAGAAAAAATACGAACGTATAGTAAGCCTACACACATTCTTAAATATTTTTAAGGATAACTGATATTTTATTATTACGATGTGTAAATTACACTTTGAATATTAACTTAATTTAGATACTAAATGGTATCTATGTTGTTATTGCTCCATCTGTTTATTTGCTAATTTTTATATTGTCAAAACCATAGAAGAAATTTGTTTTTAGGATATTTATACCTTTATATGTCTTCATTCAGTTTTCCTATTTATACAGCGGTTGTTCTATAGTATTTTTCAAATTTGTAAATTAACTTTCAACTGTCATTCTTATAGCATGACATGTCGTATTACATAGATCTTGTATATGAAAAATTTAGTTACCTTATTCTCACTAAATTTGAACTTAATATTCACTAAATTTACAAATGATATTTCTCAAATTAATAGTAGTTCAATCTTCGTACTTTCTAAACATTTCTGAAAGTGGGCTTGTCTGAGGATATTCTTTAAATAATCTTAACGGTTTCAAAATTTTCCTACAGTCTGAAATCACATCAACAAAACGGGCAGACTTCATTATTTATATTTCACTTTTTACAATATTGTTTTGCGTTCTGAATGAGTTGTTGACCTATTTGTCTTTCCTTCTGTATAGCGAGCATTGCCATGGGACTCAGACATCATCGTTATCTACCCCTAACTTATTCTCAAATGAAACCAAAGCCCGCAAGGGAGATAATACCTTTCCATTGTTTTCAATGAAACAAACTTACTGCAAAACCAGAACACTCAAAACTCACATTTCCTTAAAAACTATAATATTAAAGCATATAATACCATTTACTATTAGGAGACTCATACGACCACAATATTAGCTAAAGAAGTATATATATATATAACACCAGATGTACCACGGAACTCGGTAAATTAATATTTTTTAAATGTACACGTAGCTCTGTACAGCTCCAGTTACTTTGATTGAAATGTGTTTCTCAAAATAAGTTCATTTTGAATAATCAAAATTATTTTTCTTATTATTATTAATAATAATATTACTTGCTCTTTGTGACGGCTAATCCAGTATCCATTATTCGATTCTATCTCACAAAACATTTTTAACTAAAAACGTTCTCACGTCAATAAATATTAATTTTACAAAAGTTCTAAAATCGCCAATAAAACAAGAGATTAATGCTTTCACTGTTTCGAAAAACTTAAAATCTCTTCATGTTTTGGTATCTAGCGTTCATGATTAGTGTTTTTGAATGCGCAAATAATTTTAAAAAATTTCTAAGTGCATTTTTTTTCATTGTGGTCATTGAACATTGGATCTTTAATTAATTGAAAACGGATATCAGTAGTCATGTTTTGTATCGTGGAAGAAAAAATCCTTTTCAAACTCTCCATGTCATATTAAAATAGTTTCTTCTATAAAGGTTCTTCTGTTTTACTTACTAAAAGCCTTCCAGGAGTTTCTACAGAATCCTACTCTATTATACTTGGTGACACAAAAATATAAAAGCCAGATGACAAACTTTTACGGCTACGTTGCCAAACTTAATGTCCAATAAACGTGCAGATACATGAATTGAAAGATAATTAGTTGCAAAATCTTGCAACACCGCTGATGAGAAGTGTGCTTCGGGAAGGTTAGTTGCTAGATCTATGCATTAATTATATTAATGAATCGTCAACTATAAACATGGGATGAAATGTCATTCTTAGAGTTGGTGCATTTTGACGATTTTATTCCATTCAGTTACGAAAATAAATTAATGAAGTTGTTCTTGCTTAGAACGAAAAAAAATATGTGCCAAAAACTTGTTCTAAATTTACATAAAATCATTCACATTTAACAACTATCTGGATGCCCGGCGCTGCCCAGTAATTAATCTGTATTAGCCAGATGCAGTAATTAATGCAACAGTAATCTCTTTGTCAACACGTGATTAAACAATCAGATCAATAGTAATATTTTTGAAATTTTCCCACCCCCTTTTATTGAAGTCGCACAAATGAACGCTGAAAACAAATGTTTTTATTCAGGAGCTTAAATGGAATTCCGCCGAATGAACATGAGTATAAATCGTAATTCAAACAATATACCTTTCACATTTGCACAAAATATATTTCAACTATACATATACAGAACAAGCGATGAAGAAAGTTTAAACGGATTATGGAAAAGGAATCATACTGCAAGGAGAAAAAAAAACTACGCTTTTGCGATTATATTGGAATATTAGGGGAGTCAGAAGAAGATTTGGGAAACATAATGAATGAGGAAGAGTACAGCATAAGGATTAATAGAGGGTATGGGTAACAGTGCAATAACAAAGAGAGTTAGATTGGGAAGGGATATCTTGAAGAAAGTTAAGTAATTCTGATGCTCTGGCAGCATAATAATTAGGGATGGTAGAAGTATAGTAGACATAAAGAGTAGCAAATAAGGCTTTCGCAAAAAAATTAATTCAATGAAAAGTAATATAAGTATGAATATTAGAAATTCATTATTAAAACTGTTCACATGGAGTGCAAAACGTGGACAACAGGAATTACAGAAAGGAAAAGAATAGAAGACACGAGAATCTTGAAAAATTATCATTAGAGGGAAGTGTGTCGGTTAAGAATAGAATAGGAAGGCCAAGGATGGAATACGCTAAGTAGTTCAAGGAGGATATTTTGTATGGTAGTTATGTGGAAAAGAAAATGCTTGCGCAAGATAGGTTAGTATGGAGAGTTGCATCTGACCAGTCTTTGGATTGGATACCCCAACAACAGCAAACTTGATTTGTTCAATCTCGAATTATTTAATAAATATGATCTCAATTGAAATACACGGAATATATCTGAACGCAGCAATCCGAAATCTAAATATCAAAACAATGCCAAGCCACGACGCAATGAACTTGCGCATGTATTGGTGCGTAAGTCAAATACCACAGATTATTCAAACAGTCTGGCTGAAATTTTGGTTTATATTTTTTTGTGTTAGAGGTCCAAATAGTAGTAGAACATTTGTCATGAACTTCTGGATCTCGACAACAGCGCCACCTACCGGGTCCAACTATAGCTAGAACCATCCAGGAGAACCCATAAATACGAAAAAAGAAATTCTTCAAAATCGATAGTCATTTAGGAGGAGAAGAATTACGAACGCACGCTGCCAGGAATTTTATGTATAAAAATTAATGTCATAGAAGTCGATGTAAGATTGAATATTGAAAATTTTTAGATATTGAATTTTGCTCTCGGACACAGTCGCGACTTTGTAACATTAGAGTATTAGCATATTCAACGATCATGATTTGGAATTTTCTACTGTTCCAAATAATTAAGGCAATGCAGCTTCGTTCCTGATGACCCTAGAAATTGCGACTTTAAGACTGAGTGTTACAACATAGTCCCGTGTCTTCTTTCTTCCTCAAATACATAACGTATCGGTCTCTAAGTATAAGCACGGAAATTAACGAATAATATATTACGTAGTGGAAGACCAAGAGATTTATTAGTCTGATAATTTCGTAAGTTCTTTGTAAAGTAAACCTTTGCAAGACTTTTTTTATGAGCAAAGTTACTACTTTTAATTGATTTACCTTTTGAGATACCGCTTGGCAAACAATATTGGTGCCCCCCCCCTCCCCCCAGAAGGTATGGTGGGTACAACAAACGGGCCCTCGGAGCGCTGCGGTGCCGTGCAGTACAGGCAATGTGTTCAGTGTTGCTGTACAGGGCGAGCAGCATGGTCGACCCTCTCAAGGTCCTCTGGGTCCTCACTAACAGCACTTTCCTCGGTGCGTATCATCTTAAATTGACTCATAAATTTAGATCCATTCGTATAAATCTTGGTCATATTTAAATTGAACTTCGTTTTAAATATTATATTGATATGTGGGAAGTTATGCTCGCAGCTTCCCCTAAGTGAGCAGATGTACGCTTAGCCAGTTACATTCACATTTAATAAGATGACAATTGATAGGGAATTTTCCCATATCTTTGACAAAAAACCGTAAAGTATTTACGTTTCTGAAATACTTTTCAATTTATGATTTTTAACTGAAGATGCAGGCATGATTCAGAAATTTTGATAAATAATACACGCAATAAAAGGCACACATTAAGACGCACTGGTCAAAATTTCATTTAAATTAAAATTTGGAAAAGGATTTTCACTTATAATATATTTTAATATTTATTTTCATACGATTACTTTCGAATAGTCCTTTGTTATTCATGTATATAAACTGCAAAAAAAATTAAAAAGTTTGTACTTTGCACCTACCCGCCTATAATTTTTTTGGTTAACTATCCTAAGACGCTCACGAAATATAACTCTGTATAATACTCGTACTTAATTTTTTGTACTTATTTTGTCTACAGATTTAGAAACACTTTCATGACTTCTATCCCATAACTTTTCAGAATAATAACTGAATATATTTGTAAAATAAAAATAATTAAGTACTTGTACTACACATAACAAAATTTTAATTAATCATCCGAGTGTGTTTAGTTTTCTAACATTAGCTTCAAGATTTGACAATTAAAAACCGTAATAACTTCATTCAACAATTATTCTTGGTTGCTGAAAGCATTATAAAATTAATTTTAGTACAGGTAAACTTTCGAAAATCTGACAACTTCTAGAACTGAATATGCCCTGATGTAATAGTTATATATGCTGCATATATTCAGCAAAAAATCAAAACCTGTAGAGGTCTTTAAGGTATTTTCTAGAATTATGAAACAGCACAAAAATTATTTCATAATTCTAACTCATCTACAGTACGTACAGATACTATCAATTGTCAGAAAATAAATATATTGTAGATTTTGGGTCTTTTAATTTAAGAAGTGCATGAAAAATAATATTATAACTGAAACTGTAAAACACGAAGTTAAATTTCTACTTTTGTCTTTATTTATTTATTTATTTATTAAGAGATTTTTCATAAAAATAAAACTTTGGACCAAAAAAATGATAAAATAGTGGCTTTTTCGTTGTTCGCCGATAAACACGGTGGCTATTTTGCTATTATAGAAATCTCCTGCCCTTTAGTGAAGGACAATTAAACACGATTAAAATTTTATTTTTTCGGCCACGGACGTTACGACAGCAATATTAAATTTTGTAATATTTGAATTAAAAAACTGAGGAGATCCCTAAAGTTGGGGGACGGAACGTATTGGAATTAAATTACTCCATTTGTTACTTTTGGCCATTCTTTCTCTTTTATTTATAAAGTTTTCTTTGTAACCAAATAAATAAAACAGTTCTACATAATTTTAGTTCAATTGAATATAATTGCTCCAACGCGGTAAAATGCGTCCCAAAATCCATGCCGGAAAACTGAGGAAACCGACAGCCTACCTACAATGAGATTGAAATGAATATTAAGCACTTTAATTAGAAAAAATAAGAAAATAATCCCGTGATATCTAAGGTTTAATCATGGCCCCTAGTATACCGTTCGGCATGGGCAGAATCATAAGGGAACAGGATGAATGTCGCCCCCACCCCCCTTCTATCCCCAAAGAAAGGAATGTAATTTATAAAAAAATGAATGCGTATTGTGGGAAATTTGTTGTTATTAAAAGTAACCTGATAGAGTTTGTGATATGGTCATGAATTTTTTTAGTGAGAAAAATGATACGGGACAGTTATCAGATTATTTCAATATTTTTATGAAAAGAAATTCAGAGGTACATACAACGCCATAGGTAGGGAAAATTTTTATATGGGCCACTTAAATTTAAAAAGTACAAAGAATTCGATTTTTAATCAAGGTTTAGTATTATTCTATGAGTTATCAGTAGCTGTTAAGGACAATAAAAGTATAAATGGATTTAAAAATAGTTAATGTTGGAGTTTAAAAAGACTGATTACATTTAAAGAATGACATTGGATTTAGAATAAGTTTTGAATTATGTAGGAAAATAGAATGGAGAATATGTAATTAATTTTAAGCTAATTTTAAGAAGTAAATAAATAAATTACATTGACATATTAAGGTATTTCAATAAATTTATATATAGCGGATCGTTTCTTTGAAGATTTTGATTAAAATTGTACTGAAGAATACCATAGTGTGTGGGGTCTTTGTTAGATTGGTATAATCCATATATTATAACTACATGGATAACCTTTTGGCTTTTAAGCAATTGAATTTGTAAATCATACCGATGTGAAATCTATCGCACAACCAAAGAATTGGCATTTACTGAACATCAGAAGTTTGTATTTACGATCGTACATCATTTAATTCTTGGTTAACATATAACTAAACCGACATCGAAAACGTTACAATAAAAACTCAAATATACTCCCAGTATAGTCCAAAATATCCCTGGTACAATAGCAAAAATAAATACATTTTCAATAATCTAACAGAAAACATTTTTACTCCCCCTTAATGATAAAATTTTTAATTAAATCGCACGTTAAAGACCGTAATGTAACACAGCGACTCACATTTCACCAGTTTCGACACCAACCCCAATAGTTTCCTTTTTATTGTCATATTAGCGAATACTAAATTTTATAATTTATCTGACCGAGAATTAAACCATTTTATCAATATATACATCGTATCAACGATCCAAAGAAGTTTATTTTTTTCTCAGCCTTCTGCAATAATAGATAGTAAGTGGAATGAATGATATAGGAACACGTAATAGGACTTATAACTCGCAGTTGGTTTACACGCCGGCTTTCACGCGGCAATTCCAAGAAACCTTCCCGTAGAATTAATATTTTTATTAATATCTCATTCAATATATCTAAATTAAATATGCATGAATATTTAAATTAAATCTAATATTTTTAAGCCCTCAAATTTTCATAGCCGTTTCGAAGCCTATTCGAGACAAACATGCGGACAGACACTTCAATTTTATTTATTGGTATAGATTAAATGTGTAATAACAACAGATATAAAGTAAAATGGACTGAAATGATTTAGAGTTGGATTAATTAATTATTATACTATTAAATATAAATTTTACAAAACTTTTACCTCCCCAAAATACTGCTCTACATCCGCTACTGCCTAAATGCTTAGCACTGAAATTGTTCCGAGGTCATTTTACTGCCTCTGTGTATATTGGTAAAGGTTGTAGTTAACCTCTCGTTGGATAATACGTGATGGTAATGTGGAGTGCAGGTACTCCATAGATGCTCTTTCTGAAAGGATCATCTAACAGTTACTCGTTGACCCTAGGTTCAGGTATCGTAGACCCGTTCTTGGGGGTCCCTCCCTATTTATCTCTCGTCTCGTGGAAACGAAAGTATTCTGTATTTACTTTTGTTAATAGATACTTTACTGGCTCCTTTCTTTATAGAACCTAATAATTTCAAATTTAAAAGTTATCTTGTTACAAATTTTAGGATTATATTTGGGCCTTGTTTTACAGGTAATGTTGGTATACGTATTATAAGTAACAGCAGTTTTGGGTAAATTATTGCACTCAAAATTGAAAGGCAATATATGATGCAATATGTAAATTTATTATTGCCATGTCCCGTTTATCTGGGGCAAATTTGAGTATACGACCGAACATCCTGATCCCAGTCGAGAGGTTTTCGATGAACGTTATCTCCAGTATAACTTCCACTCCAAGTGTTGCAGTGATCCTAAATACCACTCGATATGTATTACATTATGTGACCGTTACTACAGTACACTGATTCCGTTACGTAGTCCCATCGCCTACAGATGGTAACTGGAACTTAGAAATTTGAATTTGTTTTGATTCTCACGGTTACGTATTCATGTAGTTTATAAATTACCATTAATTATTGAAATATTTTGTGCAGAATGTTCACTGGTTAAACTACTTTCTCCTCTTTCATCCTAATGCATGAATTAGTCTCTCATTAGATTAATTTATCATAATTATTATTACCTATTGATTGCGTGATTATTCCAAAAATATTCCAGCTTATCCATGATACTATAAAAGTTACCTATTTTACTGTACACAGTCCTATATAATTTATGATTAATTATAAAACAATTTAATTAATATAGATGTGAAGGTTAAATACTATAATACTATACTTGTAAGGGTTGCCAGTAAATTTCAATTTCGTGCTTATAACTCAAAATAACGGTGAAATTATACAGATTATAAAATTGTTTATTATTTAGAACGGGGGTCTGTATTTTTTCTTCAGAAGGAAAAATAATTAAGATTAATATATAAGGATCAGGTCCCAGTGTCATGAAATATTGATGATGATTCATCTCAAATAAATCACTTGAATTTTTCCTGGAACTTTGCAATTAAGGAAATAGCCTTAGTTAAAGATATGGTTAGTTAAAACATGTTGACGTGGTTTAATTTTTGTTTGCAATTACTTAATATTCTCTCAACAACAGAAATTAAAAATTTAATTGAACATTAGCTGTTACGAGTAGAGCTTGCGTAATGAAGAAATACTTAAACACTAAACATTAGTTGCGTTACGCTCAATAAAATATTATCAATTCATAAAAATAAATTACCTTTTTTTGGATTACTATTTCATTTAAATAATAGTCATATTTCATCGTCCATTCAGGTTCAGGATATACGACAATCTTTGTCCAAGCAAAATGTTAGAAACATCGACGGTTTACATAGATACAAATTTATAGATATTTGGTTCTATATATATATATATACTATATTGTTGTAAATCTACGTTAATTTGTACTATAGATATGCATCCTCAGTCACGGACTTTATTGTGTATTATGCAACAAGTTAAAGTACCTCATGCGTACCAATTCGGAAATGAACAACGTTAAATAACTCTCTAAGGTTCTGGCGAATTCCAGCTCGAGTGAACTTTTTTTACAATAAAAATTGTAGGGTAAAAAACGATGTTTTATAATTAACGTGGCATTGTTTATTATTCTATTGTACGTATTGCTAATTAAAAGCGTGAAATAATTGCATACACAATCGATACAATATTGAAAGGATTTGTGGAGAAAACTAGTTCGTAAATCAATACCGCTGTTTACATTTTGATGGCTGTTGAATAATAAAATAACAGCCTCAGCGCTTAATAAAGATGCGAAATTATACATAGGCAATAGGGAATTAGAATTCAGGAATTGGATCACTTGACAATTTGAATGTATTACGATTTATTACGAACAACTTAAAAAAAACTTACACAAATGTCTATTGAAAATTTTAAAAATTTGTATAGAAACTATATGTATTACAGATACAAAAAGACTCACCCTGTAGACTCTAATATATTTTTGTAATTGTAAATTCATGAAACACTCAAATGCATGATTTTTTCACTTCAGGCTAAAATATATAAATAGACCTAGAATTTTATTTTTTTATTAAATATGAATTCCGATTCGTTCATTTTGTAAAACAAAACCGAGTTTACCATTATAAACTATCATAATACAAGCGTTTTCTATTAATATAGAAATCAAAAAGGCGCGTTATTATTAAATATGTGCTGAGAGAGAAAAGGAATGATTGAAAAAATAAATTTTTAATCACTTTTGAGACTAAAGACAGTTAAATATAATCTCTATAATTAATAAATTCATTTAATCATCTGTTCTCATTCAGGATACATATTAATTTCGTTAAAAATTAAAGATATATATTGAAATAAATTGTTTGATATATTTTATTTGATTCCGATGTTTAGACGGATGTTCCGTGTAGTATATGAGGATTCCTTTCGACCCAAATAATAAATAAAGTATTGAGTAAAGTTTATCATACTAGTTGTTGAAACTAGAAAAAGAGATAATTAAAAAATAAATATAATTTGTCATTTTTAATATCGATTATAATTCTTTTACATAATTACTTGCAATTAAATCTACCCAAAATTAGTTTGTATAGAAAACGTGACTGTTCTTTGTTCACGCTTCTGTTAAATGAGAAATTCAGAATTTTCTCGGTTAAATCATTAGTCGTTTGTTCGAATTCCTCTTTATCAGAGTTAGACCACTCGTTTCCTTTCGTTAGCCCGGGAAAGTTTCGCTCTGGAAGTTCTTTATCGTCTGTTGTTGAACACCTCTTTCCCCTCCGTCTCACACTACTCAGTTCGTAGATTTACACCTAAAAGCAGCTAGAAGTTCTGATTGTAATAGCTTTAAACATTCAGTGAATTAATCGACCGTTTCCAGACTAAAGAAAATACAATTACTGGATATAGATTTTATGCGGTAGTAATATAAAGCCAGAAGTTTTAAATTTACAAGAAATCTCCTTTTAAAGTTCTAATCTTCCACAATAAACTTTTATTACTGCATACCAAATTTTTATGAAAATATAAGTTGCAATAATATTCCCCTCCAACAATCCTTTGCATGTAGTCCATTATACTTTACTTTAAAACACGTAAAATGCTTTTAAGCAACATATTTAGTGAAATAGAATGTTAAATACTTTTAAAACTCTAGCCGAAGAAAATTAGACACTTAAAATATTATTTCATTACTACGATATTTACCTGACATTACATAAATGAATGGTACAGCGTTAATATGCCAAAAACCTTATTATTAAACTTTTTTTGGACTTCAACAGGCAAAATTTGAGAATGTAACAAAATTTAGTATTTTCTGAACAATTGTTCATGAATTTCTAAATTTTGTTAACTTGGAGACAAAGGTTGGACGTCATAAAGTTTCTTCTAAAATACGGATGTTCCATTTATTTAATTTATTACTGCAGTATATATTTTGCTCACAGACTTCTTTCTTAAATTTTCAGTGAGCAAGTTCATCCACTCGTCTGATAATTTGGACGGAGTTCCGTTTTTCGAGCAACCTCATTACGAAGTTGATGTCGAGGAGAACGTTAAACTTCACACCAGCATCCTCAAAGTCGTCGCTACCACCAACGCACCTGGTAACAATTCAAATTCACTTTAATTCCGTGAAATACTTGCAGTGTTTCCTCTTTCAATGCAAGAATTAAATCGAATAAATTATATACCGATTACAGACCAAAAAGTTTAACATTTAATTCATACGACGTTTGGGACTTTATCAACTAATTTATTCAAATATGATTATTATGATTTGGAAAATAATATACTGCTGTAAATTTCCCAGTATTATGTGTGTGTCATGAATCGGTTGTTCAAGAATATTCAGTGGGAGAAGAGGGATTTCTTTTTTCTGCTCAAAATTGCGCCCGCTCCTACGACTAGTCGTAGTTCAGTTTCGAAAGGAAAAAAGCAAACACTAACGCCAGTTCCCATTCGCCCACCGTGTTTACTCGACTTAGCTCCGAGTGACTATGTTTCACTCCAGAAAAATAAATTCACATGAAGGTTTTTTTTTGGTTAACAGGCTACATGAGGGAGATCCTGAAACAGGCAACTCCCCTTTAATAGCATAGGAAGGGAATTGAAAACAGGGGGGATGCGGAAGGTAGAGCAAGGTAGCCAAGGGTTGACTAGGGCCCCCGGGCTATGGTTTAAGGATCCTACCCGGTGTTTCACCTAAAGAGATGCAGGGAAAACCCTAGAAAACCTGCATCAGGTAGGTCGGGCATTGGGTACTATTCTCACGCCCTTCCGAATGACGGGAGACGAGTCTGCTGTGGGATCGCAGCATTCCCTTCTCCGTGTCTCCACCAGTTTCAGGAGGCAGTTGGCCGACTGATCCAATGGGATCAGCAGACAACTCTTGCCATATGCCCAAGGTCTTTGACCCCAGTACATATACCTCCTAAAATAGGTGAAGGTGTCTCGGCATATGAGAGCTTTGATAAAAAGTACCCAGAGAGAGTGCGAGGCATTCCCGACATGATCAGGTGAGCCCCGCAGTCACTCTGGGATGAAGCGCCTGCGAGAAAACTCCCGCAGCGCCCTCCTGCACATGAAGGGACATCGCTTTGACGACATAAACGACACTGAAGCCTTTCCGCATGCGAGTTGAAGTGCATCCCAAACAAGGACGTTTTTGACAGTTTCATATGATCCTATGATAGTTCTGTGAGTTGTACTCAAGTGAGAGGAAACTACGTAGAAGTCCTGAACCAATAAAACCTTCAGATGGTTTTCTCTATTTTTTATTATTTAAGTATCGAAACTATTCGGACACACGGAGTATAACATTGAGACATGAATATGATTGACTAGGTTTGGGTCCCTCTTAAAACTAGCTACACGTCGAATTTTCAGCAGTGAGTCGGTACATAAGCATCATAAGTGAATAGACGTATATGAACTATCGTGACGTATCGCCTTTCAATTTAAGGACGTCACTCTCCACTGCTACAAATAATATTACAATTTCTTGGTTTATAACCCACATAATTATTATAATACAGACTTTTCGTTGAGAAATTAAAATGTTCAGATTGAAGGAAGATGATTTGAAATTATTTTGCAATACGTCAATGAAGTAAATTATTGGAATAAAATTACGAGGGAGACAAATAACAATGGGAAAACTCAATTACTGGTTTGTTGTAAAGTTGCAAGGGGACGTGTCTGGTATCAAATTGTGCTAATAAGTTTGATATGTCTGCGGTAGGAGAAGTTCCATTTCCAGCTCCCAGAGTGCCAAGTTACTGCAAGAAACCGAGCTTGATGAGTTTTCAAACTTGGTAATTAACAGAAATGGCGAATTTAATTTGGTTAGCTAACGAAGTACATCGAATCATGTGACTTGGTGTAAAAGTTTCTGTCATTGAATGTACGAAATTTAATGATAATGGGGTTTAAAAAAATTATATTTCGCAATTATTCCGGTTAAATAACATCCACACAGTAAAATAAATTAATAAAAATAGTAGGCTCATATTTTAATTTACAATCTCAAAAATTATTCATCTTTCACGTTAATTGAAAGTATGGAATTTTTTTTACAAAAATCGACAATTTTAACAATAAATTATGGCAGTCATTTCCTTCAGACATGTATTTTATTGAAGACGAGAGCTCGAAATTTTTAAGTTTTCCTGTATCCCTGTCAATCGACGCCTGCTATAAATTTAAGACAACTCAACTGCTTTTTTCTTTCTCTCTTTCATATCAAAATGAATTAAATATTATTCACCATATTATTATAACTCAACCGCATTTTATCTGTGGGATACAATAATAAACAAGAGGTTTATTGTTATACTGTATTCTCAAGTTGAGAGAGTATCTTTCAACAATGATCCAAATAGCCCCTCCTGAGCATTGTTTCCCGGACACTGTCAACGCTCTGTGCCGGATTAAATCGACTCACAAGCCCGTTAATCCCCTGCACATAACATATGGAAATAATAAACAAACATCCCGTTTGTTATCTGCAACCTAACCAAAGTTGTCACTCAAATATCTGTTCACGTCAGGCCTCAGCAGTTTCGGTTCACTTTTTAAATAAATTACAATTCAACGCCTAAATTGAGTCGTTCAATGTACTAGTTTCAGTGACAATGCAATTATGATTTCATAATTATCACACACCAAATATTTATTATTCGAATAGTTTGATTTAACCTATGAAAATTAATTTTAGTGTGTCCGTGTATGTGTGTTGGGGGGGGGGGGCTGCTTATTTATATAGTGGGCCTCATTCATCTGCCGTGCGCGATTTATAAGACATTTTTATGGTTAGTAATAGTATCCTATCGTAAAATGTTAGTTAAATTAAAATATTAGTTCTCGCTAAACAGATGGATCAAGCATCTTTTTATTACAAATATGGGGTTATGTATGTATATATGTACCGCAAAAAAATCTAAACGCGATTTCGACCAAATTATGTATACATGTTTCTTGCGACTGCAAACCAATACTGTTGCGGCAAGATACGAATATACGACTACTATTTCCAAGTGCATCGGTGAATGGGGCGGAAATTTTTAAATTATGATCACTACAGTCGAAATTTGCGTCAATGAAATTGTTAGTGTTTCTTCCGAAGCTGATTGTGTACAATTTTAATACCGTACGCCATGGGAAGGGAGCATCTATAGGGTTCTGGGTAGAGGGACGTATATAGTAGTAACCCGAAAATAATCAAGCATCATGTCTAATTCGTATTTATGCAACGACTGTAACAGTTCAGGCACAATGTAGATGGTGACGGAAGAAGGGGTTGATGAGCTTATCTTTTCTTCTTCTTTGACCGTGCAGCCTTGGCCTACCGGGTCGACTGCGGACTGTCATCTTACATGGCACATTCCGAATTTGGAGTGATACGTGGTCAGCGTATCGAGTCTCCAGCAGTCTTAATTCCGGTCTCCGGGACCGTGACGACACAAACATCTGAGCCCATTGCAGGATTCGAACCCGGGACTTCTGTCTTGTGAGGCAACGACGCTAGTCACTAGACCACGTGTGTTACATAAGCCATTTTGGAATATATCTCGTTCAAAAGGCTCTTAAAAACAAAGACACGTTTGTTAGTTTTTTTTATCTATGTCGATACGAATTATATTGTATTATCCTGCTGCAGTGACTGATTTGTTTTCCTCTTCATTTATATTTCAATAAAAGCATTTAATAAATAGTTGACATGGTTGTTTATGATTGGTGTTTGTTAAACTGATAAATAATTGGGAAATAACGTGGTAGTAGGACTGTTTGGTCTCCAACATTTTCTTAATCCACTACTTCTGCCTTCAAAATCATAAAATTATATTGACTACGCTGTATATCGAGTCAGTATAAAATAATTATGAAAATTCATTTGAATCTGTTCATTCCCTTTTCAGTTTATCTCATCAAACGTTTTATTTTTGTACATAAATTACCGACAGCCATATTTTATTATAATTCTTGTTACATTTACGTTAAATTGAATCTTAGCGGTGATAAATTTACAGTTATTTAAAATAACACTTTATTAAAATTATTTATTTTCAAACTGTAACAAGTGACGAATTCCTGTAAAGTTCGTTCTATTACATTGACTTACAAATCAACCACTATAATGCTTTTAAAATATATGTCGTTCTTCTATTCAGTGAAAGAGAGCAGAGAAGCAGACAAAAGTTACCTCAAATGACAAGTCAATGATGAAAGACAACAAACCCTTACTGCAGCACTGATGCGTTGTCAATAATATATGACAACGTCGCAGGAATTTGATTGGATGAGAGCTTCATGAGCAAATCATCTCCCATTTAAAAATAATTATAGTCTTTTCTGTGTTAAATAAAAAACCCAAGCTGCAGGACTCTTTGAGATGTGTTGTAAAGAGAAAAGCAACAATTCATTAATAATTCTAATAAGAAAACAGAATTATAAAATATATTTGATAACAAGGAAACAGTTATTGACGACGAGGGATTATTGAATACTATCTGGAGTAATATAAGACCTTGGGCTAACATTCCGCCTGCCCTGCTGAGCAATTTTGGCAGAATTTATTATGAACCGATTTATTGATCCGAATTCTTAAGAATTTCTACGCTTAAGATTAGATATTATTAAATAAGTAGAAAAGAAACATACTTAAAATTAAATAATTTTAAATAAAAGGAGATACGGAGTGTGTAAATATTCCTCCAGAAAAGAAAATATTTAAAGTAAGAAAACAAGTTAGTTTATTAAAACAAAATTAGGAAAATTTATTTTACACATTTTACAGAAAAGTTAAATGTATTGTTTGAAATATAATTCTTATTTTAATATGTTATTCAGTACTATTGAATAATGTTTCGATAAAAATACTCTAATACCTTCAACATGATATACTCTTGTTAACCTGATATACATTGTATATAATTTCAATAATTTCTTTATTTTATTGTGTATTTTAAAATAGGGAAATAACTATAGTCCTGTAACACTACGACGTTTCCAATTTGATGAGTTTAGATCTACAGCGACAATGGATGGATCTTTGCGCATGCATCACGAGATTTCTCCAGCATACCAGAAGCTATTTCAAGACATATATCTGTTGAGCCATATTCTACGAAGGATTGAATTCATATTCTATGACATGCTGGGAACATCTCGATTAAGCATCTGACAAGATGTGATTATCCTTTCAAAGAAATCGATTTTCCTTCATGTACCTTTATAAAGCATTCGTGATTCACTTCTTTGAAATTTTACTTAAACCTTAACATTTCGAAAATTCATTTGAAAGAAACTGGCGAGTTATGATCTGATTATTAATTAACGAATTATTAAAATTGATAACGTCAAAATAATAGCGTAAGTATGTTGCAAAGTACGTGTCTCCAAAATATTAAGCGGTGTTTATGTATTCTACGGAAATGAAGGAGAATAAAAAAAATATTTATGCTAGTATATGTGAATTATAATTAAATAAAAAGGCGGCCAATAAGTCGGCATATAAATTTATCATTATTTATTCAAAAACGACGTTTCGCTAACTTGTTGGCCGTCTTTATATTTATTGAAAATTCTAAAGTCAGAAAACTATGTACTGAATTATAGTTCCTGAGTCTATGCCACACAATCATTTTTAACGTGCAGAAACCAAACCTTTTAATATTTATAGAGTTAAAGAGGAGTTAAATATGGTGCTATAGGCGAATGATGAAAATCAGATGGGTTGATAGAATCACAAACGAGGAAGTTCTAAACAGAATAGGGGAAAAGCGAACAAAATGGAGGACGTTGACTAAGAGAAGGGATAGATTAATAGGCCACGTTTTAAGGCACGAGGGTCTTGTAAAATTAGCATTAGAAGGAAGTGTGTGGGGTAAGAACAGAAGAGGGAGGCCAAGGATGGAATACGCTAAGAAGATTAGAGAGGATTTGGCGTGCGCTAGTTATAAGGAAATTAAAAGGCTTGCGCAAGATAGGGTAGCATGGAGGGTTGCATCAAACCAGTCTCTTAGGACTTAATACCACAACAACAACAGAGTTAACGTGTTTCTCCTTAATTCAAAACCATGTGACCCTTTCAATACTTAGAGAAGTTAGCGTATGTTATATAAAACATTAGACAATGTCGAAATTCAGTTCAGATGGCACGGTTTAGTATAGTAATTATTACAGTTATGACTAAGAAAAATACTTTTCATCTATGTGTACTTTCAGATCGAACAATTTGTTCTTGTTTGTTAATTTATATATTAAATATCAAATGAAAATTATTTTTTAGAACCGCAGATCCATTATAAATACCTAATTTGTCAATTAAAATTTATCCAAATTTTTTATTTAAAACTGGAAAAAAAATCCTTTCTGACGATTTCTTACAATATTTCTTCAAGTTTTATTTAATGGATCCTTTCTACAGTAAAAACCAAATACTTGCTGTTTATCTCAGCATCAAAAAGAAATATTAAGTTTCTTTATGTTCTAAGGATACTAACGCGCATTCGAGAAGATTTCAAATTGTCTTGTAGATGTTATAATTGAATGCCTTGATCCTTCTTAAACAGCCTCCGGGAGGCCCGAGGTTTTGCTCTTTCGTCGTATTTACTGTGCAGTATCGTGCTCCGTCTACCACTATAATGAAGAACCGAGACAATGCAATTGAATTACAAACCACAACAGTCTTCTCCATGTTGCCAAAGTGATTTAGCTCGGAGAGAATTCAAGCTTTGTGTAGCATATATATTTTTAATTCGTTTACAGACCGAGAAATAGTATTTGCCATAAATTTAGTTACTCATAAAAATGCTATAATTAATTTTAAATGCTCTTCCATTAATACATGGTTTTGAGAAACGTAATGAAGTCCTTAATTACATACTTGCAGTAAATAAGCAAAATATTCACATTATTTTATCTAGTGATACAAATAATAACTTAATTGCATACTTAATGCTTGTTATGATCTTCATTATACAGAAAACTGCCATTTAGGGGAAGTCGGAGGAACGGGATAGCGGGTCAGAACAGGATACTCTATTTTTTTACTGGATACTGCTGGCGGTTAGTAAACGGAGATGGAACACTGTAACTGGTTAAGGAAAAAGTCCAGGCAGCCGACTTGACCAAGTTTTGACTCCTCCTTGTGAATGAACTCTTGTTTTGGTGCCTTACATCTGTAAATTTGTAACTTTTGCAGCATTTCGGCAGAAATTATTCACAAAACTTTTCGCTTTTAACTCTTTAATGGTATATATTCGTAAAGTATGTGTCTTTTTCTGCGTATAAGTTACGTGAAAAACGTTAAACTGAGACTAGTGTGCCAGGTGGAACGGGATACTACTGTATAAGGCAAAATGTTGTGTGTTCCTCAAGAAAAAAAGAAAAAGCTGGCAGATTCAACTTTTGAGGATGAGTTACAGGATGCTGTACCGAAAAAGAAAGAAAGGGAACGGAAAAAAGGGGAAAAGTTAGAAAAAACTGTGCAGTTGCAAAAAAGTGGTTTTACGGAAGGAAAAATTAATAAAGCGATCAACCGTAAGCTAAATAAGTATAAGAAATAAAACAGAAATGTGTTAAAATTTTTCTTACATTCAATTTAATTTTATTGCTCTAATTGTATATAAAAAAAACTCCTATCCCGTTCTGCCCCGAGCGGTGGGGCAAACGCGAAATTTGTTACTTTTTCTTCTTCTACCTACGGCTCTTTAGCCCGTAATCGGACTCTAACCTCCTCTGTTTCTCTTTAAAAATTCATAAAATATCTAAATTCGTTGATTTTAAGTTATACTAATATTAGATTAAGTAAAGATTAAAATAAACTAATGTTTTGTATTTTTATGAAGTCAATTTTATTATTCCATAATTTTACAAAATTGTTAAGTATTAAGTGCCCCGTTACGTTTATTATGTTTCAGAGACAACCAGGAGACTTACTGGATGAAGTCCAATAATCCTATTAAGCTTTTAATTTTTGGCTTTTTATAATGTTCTTTTTCATAGTAAACTGTGCGAAAACTGTTATACTCGTTAGATACTTGTAATGGGAGGAGTTATTTTTATCCATACCCAGTATGAGTAAAATATAATCTCGGTACATAAGGTGAATTTCTTGTTACATGCAACGGGAAACGCTCAATATTTATGACAAGTAATTTACTATGTTGATCTGCTATTCATACTGTAATAACAGGTTTCATTTACAATTTACGTTGGCCTGAGCTGTTTTGCGCCTGTCTTATTCGTAGCTACACTTGCCCGCGACACTCGTAAAGTCTCAATTTAAAATAATATCTGGTTTAGCGTTGACACGATGCGCAATGGACAACTTCATCGAATTGCAGTGGGGGCAGAGTGTGACCTATGTTACCACAAGTTGGTAACATAAAAATTCAGAAAACATTGACACTAGGACGTAATTTTTGTTGCACTATTGTTCGTCGAAACGCTCGAAACTTTAAGTTGTTTGTAATGGCACCCTAAAACTGGTGGAGACACGGAGAAGGGAATTCTGCGACCCTATAGAAAATTCATCTCCCCTCATTCGGAGGGGCGTGAATATAGCCCGACCTGCCTGATGCAGGATTTATATGGGTCTCCATGCATCTCTTTAAGTGAAACAGGGGGTAGGATCCTTAAACTATAGCCCGGGAGCCCTAGTTAACCCTTGGCTAACTTTCTCTACCTTCCACATCTCCTCTTTACAATTCCCTTCCTACGCTATTAAAGGGGAGTAGCCTGTTTCAGGATCACCCTCATGTATAAACTACAAGCAAGGAACCAAAAAACAGACGTTGAAAAATACTCATGACTGGAACAATCTGCCTGCAGGAGTGTTTGGGGAACTTCCTCTAACAGAAAGAAAATGTCGACTCAATCTAAGTTTAGTGTAGTGTAGTGCAGTGTAGTGAAGTGATCAGTGCTGCGAAATCTCTATAAATATACTACAGTGAAATATATTTCCAGTTTTTTTGTTTCTTTTTTTTCAGGCAAAAAGAATACTTTTCTTTTTTTAAAAAAATCATTTCGCATAATATGATTCCACACTTATTTATTTATATTGAATATAATTATACATTCAGCTATAGGTTAAATATGGTCCTTACGAACAGTTTATTAATTATTGTTTAAGTTCTATGTATCTGCCACCGAGCATCTGCCCATTTGTAGATTTAATAAATACAATGTAACATTTACCCCCCCCCCCCAAATTGCAAATTTATTCGAATTAAGTTTATGGTGTTGTAACTAGAGGTTTCCGCAATCTGTATATCCTATTACCGATAATACAATGAATGCTATTAAGCATTGGCGATAATTGGTTACTACAAGCGACGAAACTGTCGAAAACGCTTGTGTCTCAAGTCAAAATGTCTGATGACAAATGCAAATAGTCTCCGGACAAACTTTCGTCTGATAGTTTGCTTCGACCTGACAGAGACCGGTTTCCTGTCCCTAGCAACCTAATCTCATTATAGCAGTCAAGACGGAGCGTCACGGAAAAACAACTGTTGTTATTTATTCATTTATGTTATTAGAGGAATAAAAAATTGCTCGGGTACAGCCATTTAATATTGAAAGCAATAAAAACGATTTTGTTAATAAATTACGAGTGGATGAAAACAAATTTTAGAAGGATGAGCAATATAAAATTTGGTAATATTTTAATTGTAAGTACCTAAAGCATACCAAGTTTATTTATTTACTTGTGTTCAACTATGCATATTTAAGCTCATAAATGTTTTGTAGAAAAAACTGAAGAGGTCCCGAAAATTTGGGGTGAAACGTTTTCAAATAAAATTATTTCGTTTCTGACTTTTGGCTATTATTTCAGTTTTATTTAAAGTATAAAATAATTGTCAGTCTGAATATTTAGCCACCTGAACTCGAAATTGAACACACGCGTCTCTTAATGAGTAAACGTAGAAACACTGAATTTGACCCGTAATTGACTTTAATTACACACAGTAATGACTGCGCCAACGTAACTCGTGCAAACATCTCCACGGCACTGTACATACATTAAAGACGAGTCAACAACGGAAGTTCAGACGTGTTTAATTTACATGCTAATGGGAAATTAATATTTTGGCGATGCACAATGAATTTAAAATTAACAATTTGTTTAGAAATAAATTATGATCAGGTTTGCTTAAGAAATTAACCCCGTACGTTTGATTTAGGATTGAACGAAACAGTGCACATCGCTTAGAGCTAAAAGAAAACTAGACCAAACTCGTAATAATAAGTTAAAAAATCTACTTCGCACTGCGTCATTACTATTAATATGTTACAGTAGATGAATGTTTTTTCAATATTTATTTTTGTCCTAACGACTATCACCTTACAAATATATAGGTGATTTTTTGGTATAGAAATCTACTCAGTACAGTTAAAAATAAAAGTACGACGAACATAAAGACATACGAAACAGTCAAATACTTGAACGCCTACCTTTATTCGTATAGGCAATATTAACTGCATAAAAGTATTATTATTATTATACATCTTTATTAACCTATGTTTCCTCTCACTCATTCAGGCAGTCGAATATAAGACTCCTTTATTCTAGTAAAGGGGAGTTTCCCCATTTTCAATTCCCTTCTTATGCTAAACGGGAGTTGCCTGTTTCAGGATCACTATCATGTAGCAACATCTTTTTAAAATCCTTCTGTCGTTTTCCGACATCAGTTATTTTCCTAATTATTGTATAATTTCTACAACATAATTTGAGTCACTAACAAAGAATCTTTTATTTCAGGTTCTGACATTCGTTACGCAATAGTGAACGCAAACAGACCTCTTCCCTTTACCATAAACAGTCATTCCGGTGTAATTTCTACATCCGGATCAATCGACTACGAAAGAAATGATAAGGTAAGATGTTAATATAGTCTAAATTTGTTATCGTAATAGTCGAACCGTCACAGCCAAATTCGCATATTCTACGAAATATCGTGAAGCGGAAAATTTGAAGAGAATATTTACGGATAGCTGTAGATGTTTCCAAATATATTGTACATATGAAGTATATAAATTACGTTTTTTATACTTATGATCGAATGAGTGATGCTTACTTATCATTTATGCGGTTTCACTGCGCTGGAAATATTATTTGGCCTTTCTCTTTTAGTATATTACTTAAAACTGTTTTTTATTTTGAGTCCCATATTAGCTCGATATACTTATTGGTGAAAAAATACGTCAGTATGCTGAAGTTAAAATTAGCTTTTTAGATCAATCATTGCTCCCTTGTATTAGTGGCCCGTTCAAAATCGGTTTGTGAAAGAGACATTCGTTTAGGCCAACAAAGCAATGGCATATCGTTTGCCCCAGCACGGCCAATCCAGTGATGGGGTAGACTATCGTACTATTTTTTGCCAATGTGGTCTTTCTCCTCTGAAAATGCCTTTCTATGATGACAAACGATGGTGTTTTGGTGTATTACGAGATTTTCGTCTCTGACAGGTAAACTGGTATAATTGTAGTTTCAGAATTAATTTGTTTCAGCAAATTGAACCAGCTACAGAAGTGGTACTGTGCAGTTATTTTTGTCCCACTCAATATGAAACACCCTGCATTAAACATAACGTTTCGTCGTTCTCTGAGACCTCTTCAAACCTAACCATTTTTAATTTACAATTGAGAGAGAAAACAATATATATATATAATATTATTATTGTCGTTGTTAATTAACCACATCAATCGTTTCGTTATAATAATGTGTGGGTTCCTCAGTCAATCTTCCTCTCGTGATTTGAAGGTATAAAATCCCACCTCACCACACTTTGGCCAAAATAAAAATTAAATCGGGAACAGAAGGGGTAAACGCGAGTTAAGTATTAGGCCATAATTTTTTTAGTGGATTCCGTTTCCAAAATGGTGAAATATTTTATGAGTAACATCAGTAAAGCCGGCACAAGCTAAATTGAAACTCCCGGTGATTAATTATATCACTGCAATCAAATTTTATTTTCCATGGTACTTTTATTAGCTCGAAGTTCATTTTTGCACACGGTCGGAATTGTAATCCTGGTTCGCAGAACCGGAACAATAATAAGCCAGGCGAGACAGCGCATCGCTTAAATCCACGTTCCATGTCACTTGGGACTAGAATGTGCGGGGGTGTTCACCGCAATAACGTCTCGTCGTTAAGGCTATAATTATTTCATACGGAGAGGGATTGCTGCGTTGATAATGCACTTATGACATTCGTCTCCATTAAGAAAATAAGGTTAGCACGATATGCCAAAAATAATAACTTTAGGCAAAAATATGAATATCCGCGTGGGTATGTTGATACATAAAAATAAAAAATTCCTATCTACGTTCTGTTAATGTTAGACTTCATCGTCAAATCAAAACAAACAATGTCAAAGACTGCATTTGATTGAGACTTAGAAAAGTTCATCAATTTGATAACTGAGGAGCAGCCATTTACTGGTAGTTTCATGTAGCCTGGTACCCCAAAAAATGTATTTTTACGAAGGACAGAAAATAGCTGGGATCATACTCCACACGATTCCATCAACAATATATTTTTCCTAAATCACATTTTGATATAAAAACAACAAAAACAAATTACACAGACTAAACTGAAAATATTAAGAAACTGCATGTGCCTAAAGGGGTTTAAAATTTAAAATTATACACTTATCATTTAATATTGTTAAATTGCCTAGGTTTTGGAATATATTTAATTTTGACGTAGGTCCCTCCGTGGCGACGGACCAACAAGCAGCTGGTCGGCCGACATCAAAGGCGCAATGTTTTGGGTCCCCTCTTCGTTTGACCGTTCCCTTTGAAAGTTTCGCAATAAAACTGATTGGCCTTCCGGCATTTAATTCGTGGAAATACATTGATCTTGTCCACGAGATAGGGTTTTCCTTCCTTTTTGGGGAAAAGTTTTTTTCTCCTACGTGTGGTGTAACTTTTATGTAATAAAAACCAACAATGGATGGTTTGTTGTAAACACAGAACCGATGTACGAGCAGTTTCAAACTAAATCGGTGTTTGCTTCTTCTCTTTGAAGCGAAATTCTTCTAAAGCATTGGTTGGATGTTGAAAACGTTACTAGTATCTTTTACAAAAAGACCCCTGTACAATAGCAAAAATAAATATATTTTCAGTATTTAATCAACAAAAATTTTCCCCCACTTTATGATTAAATTTTTCTTTAATCGCATATTAAAGGTCATAATGTAACACAGCGACTCGCATTTCACCAGTTTCGACACCAAACTCGATAGCTTCCTTTTTATTTTCAATTTTATTTATTTTTATTAGCACTTACTAAATTTTAAATTTTACCTGACGCGAGAATTAAATCACTTAATCAATATATGTATACATCGTTTCGACGATCCAAAGAAGTTTATTATTTCTCAGCCTTCTGCAATAATACATAGTAAGTGGGATGAATGATATAGGAACGCCTAATAGGACTTATAACTCGCAATTGGTTTACACACCGGCTTTCGCATGGCAATTCCAAGAAATCTTCCCGTAGTATTAATATATTTATTTATATTAATATCTTCTGCAATTTATAGAAATTAAATATGCATGAATATTTAAATTAAATCTCCTCTTTTTAAACCCTCAAATTTTCATAGAAATCCATTGAGCTGTTTCGGAGCCTATTCGAGACAAACATACTGACACTCCAATTTTATAAATGATGATTCTCCAATAGAATTATTTGGTTCGATTATGCACTTTCAACTTGAGTACTTCGCACTTTTCTTTCTGCGCTCGCATTGTTTGTATTTTATTAGAAAAATTATTACATGATAACTAATCTGATAGAGCAGGGGTGGCAAACCTTTTGCATACCAAGCGCTACTTTTTTGACAGATGAGCTCAGACTCGCCATATGACTCGAGAACATTTTATTTATTGGTTGCTATATAGATATGAGGATAGAATTTGATTGGCTTAGGAACGAAAAGGAGTAACTTTGGCGCAGTTAAATTAATTAATTAATAACCTTCGTTCTTTAATTAATTTACGCCATTTTAATAAAGCATCAATTTACTAAGGTCAAGAATGATGTTCCTGTACGATAAGATGATGCTGACACAGTCTCGTTTGGTGAAGATAACTTTGGACTGCAGTTGTAGGCACTGAGAGCGAGATCAGCTTGGAACTTGGAATTGTCTGTTCTCTCTGTTTGTCAGAAGAACTGTTATTAAATTCTTCTATTTCTAGCCATTGACCATTCATTGTATTTATTTATAGGTCTAACTGTACAACACTTTTTAACAATTTACTTCTCGTCCGAAATACAAACAGGCTCAAGGATGCAATGAGCCACTTTTAATCGTCCAAAGTGCCATGTTTTGCACATGTGCCATGGTGTGGCCACCTCTGTGTATCAAAGTATAGTTTGTCTATAAAAAAAGGCGCGTGACGGATAAAAATTAAACCAGCGAACTGAAATGTATGCGTCAAACTATCAAAAACTTTATAGTAACAAAAAAAATTGTTTATAATATTTCTTAGATATATGAAGCTTCGATTGAAGTAATTCTTTGAATTGAAATTCATGCACATAAATTATAATTTTTATATTAAGAATTTTTATAAACATTGAGAATGCAACATAATTTAATCTTTTAATTAATTACGTCATATATATGTATATATTACTTTTTAATGTAATAAATATCGTGAAACACAAAACGGTACAAATTTTGGTTGATCAAATTTTTATAACTTAAACAACATTACATGGACTTGTATCTCGGTGTGTCATTCAAATTTTATTTGATGGCATAATATGAATAAAATTTCCTAACATAAATTTTACGTAGATAATTATCTTGATGCCCTTAATATAGTTCTCCTCCTCGCGAACTTTACCTTCACATTACTTCAATGTAGCCCACTCTATTTTGCACTTGTTTCACTACTCGTCGCACTTTTCCTCTAGACCTGAAAGCAGTGATAGAAATTAGTCTCTTATATTTTAGAAGAGATAAAACGGAAGAGAATTTCAACTGCAACTCCAATTACAATAGTATTACCGTGTTGAACATGGCCGCTAAGCCATATATTTTGAACAGAAACAAATCTTTAAAAACTGAAATTATTTAGACTTTTTTACTTTCATACAATTATGAATACAGTTCAATTGATGTGAAATACGACCACGCCTCAGAAAAAAGGATACAAACTGTCTAATTAATTTCGTAAAATTAATTTTTTTATGATAAACTGAAATAATGAAATCCAACTTGAAATACTCCAGGTTGGAACGAATACAATCGAATACCACCAAGACTGCAAATTTTAATTTAAAATGTTTATAACATGATTAAAGAACAGAAATTCATAATATTGTTTCCCCGGTAAATAAATTATAACGAATAAGAAAATACCATTTTAATGGATATGTTCGTAATGGAAATCCCAGTTTTAATGGAAGATAATTTGAAATGTATTTCCGTAGATTAGGAAATTTCAACGTCAAATGTTTTCAATAAATACGATTCTGTTTGAAATAGATTCTTCCTAAGGGAAGAAAATTTGAAACGAGTTTTAAATAACTCAAATTAATAACCATCGGGATTCTGAGAAGTGTTAGATAACTACAATTGGATAATTTATATTGTTTTTAAAGAAACAAATTGTCCGTAGTATTTTAGTTTTCGTATCGTCTGCTGAACTGATTAATCAAAGCTTTGCTATTGGAAGTACAATTAGGATGCAGATGATCGTCAAATTTTTAGTCTCGTCAGTTTCATTGCTTTAACTTTAATATATTTTTCACAAATTTTAATTTTTTTGTTGTTAAATATAAGCTAATTTTCCTCGGTAATAATGTAGACACGTTTCACACGACAGTATGATCTGGTGGTGGTCGCTAAACATGAATCTCACGAGGCCAACACCTTGGTGAATGTAAGGGTGCTGGATATGAACGACAACCCTCCAGTTTTTGAAAGGCCCTTGTATCGCACCCAGATCATGGAGGAAGACGACCGAAACCTGCCGAAACGGATTTTGCAGGTAAATTATATGTTTGATGCTTATTAATAATAACATATGACGACTCAGTTTCGATACAGTAGAACATCGATTATCCAAACTAATTGGGACAATCTATAGTTCAGATATTCAGTTATTCGGATAACGGAATCTATGAAATTTAAAACAAAAAAAAAATGTTGAAAAACAACTTACTAATGAATTACGAATGTTGCTTATCAGGCTTATTGATGAAAAAGTTTTCAATACAGAAACATACATCATTTTACTGACTTTAAATTTAATGATAAATGAAGAAAAAATAGGGCCAAATAAGTCAGCAAATAAATATAATTATTATTGAATTAGTATAAATACAACGTTTCATCCAACTTAGCGGACTTCTTCAGTTAACAGTACAAAAAAATTATAAAATCAAAAAAACTATTAATACATAATTTCTTTAAATATTAAGTGTAAATTTCAACGATTATTTATTAAAACTGTAACAAGTGGCTTGCCTTTCAGACATTTGAAGTTTCGGATAAGTGACATTCAACTGACCTACATTTATATTTTCTCCCTACTTCATGACATTGGTGGTCTGTTGCTTATGTATGATTTATGCACTCACTCTTTGTGTTGTGATATTTATTTTTCATTTATTTTACATTTTGCATTTACATTTCTCTTTTTTTTTTCTTTGAAGGTCACAGCAACAGATGCAGACAAGAATAGGTCAACAAGCATTGTTTACTTTGTAACTGGACCTGGTGTGAATCCAGAAAATCCAGAGCACAATGCGTTCAGCATTAATAGTTCTACTGGAGAGATTTTTGTCCTCAAGGTAAGGTGCTCAGTGCTCAATAAAATAATTTGTTAAAAATGCATTTATTTTTCAGTCTACTAAAAATATTTCAATGTAAATACAGTACTTTTGTAGATACATAGCTAGAAAGAACTAGAATACAGTTGTTATCATGCTGTATGTGCCAAAATGAAGTAGTGTAACATACCAAATTTATGAAATGGAAATGTACATGACATGGGATCATAACACATAGATTAAATTACCTGCTATTGTTTTTATAAACAGGAGCATTATAATATCTTATATCACATTAGCAATAGACTGAAACTTATAGACATATATTAATCAGTTAAGCTATAAAATTTCAATTTTGATTGTTCATGATTGTTGATTTCTTCTTAAAGAATGATAAAACTATTGAAGTCTTTTCTTGCTGTCTATTTACAAAAATGCCATTTTTGCTTTAAAATATTTTAGTAGAATGAAAAAAAAAAGTTAATTAACCATTTGTGTTCACATTCCCATAAATTTTAATGTTTGGTTAAGCATTATACTTTACAATGTTCTCATCTGAATGTTTGTAGGCCCTAGACCGTGATCCTCCTCATGGGAGAGCTCAGTGGAGGTTCACAGTTTTTGCCCAGGATGAAGGAGGAGAAGGTCTGGTTGGGTACGCAGATGTCCAACTTAGCCTCAAGGATGTAAATGATAATTCTCCACAATTCGTGCGAGGCTTGTATTGGGGCAACGTGACTGAGAACAGTACAAAAGGTATAATATGAGCATTATATCTGCCTTAATAACCTGTATTAAGAAATTAACATTCAAATAAAATTTACAATTAAAAATAAAAGATACACATAAATTATTGATACAATTGTAAAAATGAATGCAATAACACTCTACATTAATTGAAGTATGATACATCAATTTGGACTTATATATTTAAACCTTGGGAGCCTTACTCTTATGAATTGGCATTAAAGTGTTCCAAATACTTACACATTTGATAATTAATGTATCAATGTTACATTAGATATGAGTACTTAAACTTTTAACCATTATTGAAATGAAATTTGAATAACAATATTTTATCTTAATCATTTGTTAAATTGGTAAAATTTAAATTATATTTAACTTTACTTTTAGGTACAATTGTGATGATTATGAAGGCTATTGACTATGACGATATTAATGAAGGATTTAATGCTCAGTTGTCTTATTCAATTGAAAAAAATGTTATAGATGAAGAGTCTGGTGCTCCTATATTTGACATAGAAAGTAAGACAGGTGTTATAAGAACAGCTATTTGTTGTTTAGATCGTGAAAGAACACCAGATTATTCTATACAAGTAACTGCTATGGATGGAGGTGGATTAAAAGGTTATTTATATTATATTTTGTGATAAATAAAACAAACTAATGGATTTGACTTATTATTAAAAATAATTCTGGCAAGTGTTTTCCTATTTTATTATATGAAAAAAATCTGTAAATAATTCCATTTCATCACTCTAGTAATATATTTTTGCAACAAAATGTCGGCAATGCACTTGCTTGGAAATTTTTTCCACAAAATTTTTAATTAAATATAGAGTATTAATATTTCAGAAAATAAATTATATTCAGACTTGTAAATTTTTTATATTTGCATCTGAAAAGGCACCAAAAATTGAACAATGTCTTGCCATTTTTTTAATATTGCTTATTTAAAAGGAAAGTTTCCATTGAATGTTAACACCAAACCCATGGATTTTGTGTAGGTCACATTTTACAGACTATATCATTGAGTCATTTTACAGAACCTTATTATTACTTAATAACTTATTATAAATAAAAGAAAATTCTGAATGAGAACTTTATATTTCAAACTGTAACTGATTTGTGTAATTCAAACCTGATGCTAAGTGTGGCAAAATGAATTAAATTACTTTTTAGGAACAGGTACTGCTACAATAAAAGTGTTAGACATAAATGACATGCCACCAATCTTCACAAAAAGTGAATGGATTGCTGAAATTAATGAAACAGATGACAACAATCTTCCAGATACTCCCATTATAACTGTAACAGTAAATGATGCTGACGAAATTAATACATTTAATTACAAGGTAAAACTATAATTGGTATTTTATTCATTATTTAACACATTTTTTATAACTTCTTTGTACTTATGCTACAATTCTTTCAGATAGTAGAAAACAGTGGCTTTGGAGCCAATAAATTTATGATAACTACAAATTCTGACAATACAGGATCTATAAAAATATTGAAGCCACTAGACTATGATGATATATTACAAAGAGATGGGTTCAAATTTCGCATAGAAGTCAGTGATAAGGTAATTTTTTAGCATTTGTTTTGTTAATAAAATATGCAAAATGTGTAAGTTTTTATTCCTGTTAATTTTAGGGTGGAAATGTAAATGATGAATATCATAAAGCATATGCACAGATTGTAATTCATTTAAAAGATTTGAATGACAATTATCCTGTTTTTGACCAAAATAACATACAAGTCTCAATTTTAGAAAATGTGGAAGCAGGAACAGTATTATGCAAATTTAATGCTTATGATATTGATAATGATGGTAGAAGTAAAGTTACATACAACATAGAAAGAAACTCTGATCCAAAAAGACTATTCAATATAAGCCAAACTGGAGTTGTTTCAGTGCAAAGAAAGTTGGACCACGAAGAAACAGAATTGCATAAGGTTAACTCCATGATATAACCATATTATATTTTAAAATTTTAATTTTTATGTAATAGTATTTTTAAATAAACAGTAATAATTTCTGACCTGAAATTGCAGATTAAAATTCTGGCTATAGATGATGGAATTCCTCAAAGAACATCTGTTGCAACATTAATGGTTGCAGTGGAAGATGTAAATGACAATGCCCCTGAACTGAGCCAGGAATATAGACCTATAGTTCAAGAACACATTTCTCCTTCTGTTATAGTCGAAGTTCATGCAAAAGACAAGGATGATGCAGTAGTAAAGAATGGTGCACCTTACACCTTTGAGATGGATCCAACTGTGGATGATGTGATTAAGACTTCTTTTAGAGTGGAATATAATCCAAGTTTGTACATTCCTATTGATAGAATAAAAGTTTATATTGTTTTTAGTCATTAATTATTTGTGTTGGCTTAGAGTTTAACATATTTTGTATTGAATTTATTACTGTTATGGAAAAATTGTGCAAAAATGTCATTTTTAGATGGTGATGGTAGTGCCATAATTTCATCTCTGCAATCATTTGATCGAGAGTTTCAGAAGGAGTACCATATACCAATAGTAATAACAGATTCTGGAAAACCTCCAATTAGTGGAACAAGCACTGTGACAGTTGTTATTGGAGATATAAATGATAATGACATGAAACCTGGGTCAAAAGAAATAATTGTTTATTGCCAATTGGTAAGATTTATCTACTTAAAATTGTAACAAATAGGAATTATATATAAAATAATTCTTTTTATATTTGATTAAATAATTACATATAGTGTAATGAAAATTATCATCATTGTAAATTATTTTTATGTTTCCTTAAGTATAACAATTAAAATAAAGGAATAAATATAAATTTGATGTCACATGTTTATGCCTTTAATCAGACATAATGAGTTTAATGTTGATATTGAAACAGGAATGTGCTTGATGTTTTTTGTATGTATATTTTCTTATTAACTTAATGATATTTTTCTTTAATTTCAGAATTATACTTCAGATATTAACATAGGCAGTGTGTATGTAAATGATCTAGATGATTGGGACTTATCTGATAAAAGGTTCTTTTGGGATGAAGTGGAACATCCTAGTTTTAAATTAAATGAAAGTACTGGAATGATTACTATGAGACGTGGCACAAAACCAAACAGGTTAATTTAAACATTTTCCTACCAACACTTAACTAGAATATCCATATGTTTTGCTGTATTGCAGTCAACATTCTCAAATTTTAAGCTGTGTCTGCAATGTATGTTTTGAACTAAGAATGTATTTTTACTAAATTGATGTATTATTACTTTCAACATTGGAAAAAAGGTTACAAACTGAATAAATATCTCAAGTTTATTTCTATGTACTTTCCTATGCATATGTAAATAATAAATAATTGTATTCTATATAAAAGATATAAAATATAAAAATAGGTTTTAATTTACTGATTACAACTTGATATCATTAATATTATAAATATTACCCAAATTCATAAAATAGTCAGTTTTAAATTATACTTTTAACTTCATATCTTTTCCCTCTAACACTCTATTAACAAGTTAATTAATGTACAATTACAGATACCATATGAGATTTAGAGTTCATGATCAACATTATCAATTATATGTCCTTGCCAATGTCACAGTTACTGTGAAGATCATTTCTCTTCAAACAATAATGAACGCAGGATCAATTCGAATCCATGATATAACAGATGAAGAATTTATTAATGTTTGGGATTACAAAGTAAGTAATAATTAATATTTAAATATTTCCACTAAAATTTTTATTAGGTTATTGAAATATTTTAAATACCTTCCTCTTAATTTCTTCTGTAATGGATACAGAATTTAGGCATTAGCTATAAATAACTCATATGTCAAGTAATGTGAATATATACTTCTGTGTTGTAGCATAAATTCTAACTATCCCAAATAAATTCATGCTTGCTACGGATGAGATAAACTAAACACTGTCTTGTTGCCATTATTACTATGAAGTTCAATACACATTACACTATGATACCACAGACCACTACAACAATGCTGTCTGGTATGTCTGTAAAGCCGTCTTTGCGGCTAATTAGCTGATGCTGTAACTTACATGTTACAATATAATTGCACTTCATAATGAAATTCTTCACTAATATGTTAGTATATTTGATGATATAAGAAAGTGTTAAGAAAGGTAACTAATGTTAGTAATTATTATATTTCTATCTGAGTATCTATTTATATTTTCACAGTCCCAAACTATCATCAAAAGCAAAGCTACAATCATCAGAGAATTACTTGGAAACTATCTAAAAGTACCAGCTGATAATATAGACATTTTCAGTATAAAACAACACAATATGAATCCACCAATTATTGACATTTATTATTCTGTTTATAATTGGTCTCATATTAGCTCTACAAGATTAAATGGAATCATTCTGATGAACAGAGAAAAGGTAGAAAACTGTAAATAATACTGTTTCTTTTATCAATTAGTTTTCATACTACATTGTATTTAATATTTGTAATGAAATGTATAAACTGTTTTATTAATATTTTTAAACATTTAACACTGTTATATTGAAAGTAATATATTTCTGTTTCAATAATTACTGAGTTTATAATACACAAGATGACATCTCCCATAATACACATCTTATCATTATTTTACTGAATTTTACCAGATACAGAGACAAGCAAGAATTAATATAACAATGGTTGGAATAGATGAGTGCCTTCATGAAAATGTTAATTGTAAAGGAAGTTGCACAAATAGGATGGAGGTTGTACAAAAACCAGTCATGGTTGATTCAAACAGAACAGGATTGGTTGGAATACATATCAAAGTGATTGGTGATTGTTTTTGTGGTATTAATAATTTCTCACGTGTTGCAAATTGCCAAATTGGGGCATGTTTTAATGGGGGAAAATGTATACAAGACAAAAGTGATTTTAGGTGAGTTTAGTATAAGATAAATAAGTAATGTACTAGCTCATACAGAATCATGAAGATAAAAATAAAATTAGTTGCATAAAATAATTATTGTGATGCCTTCATTTTTAAACATGTAAACTGTAAATAATACTGTGTTTCTTTTATCAATTAAATGAATTTAGTATAACAGTAACAACACTAAATTTCAATATTATTTTAATTCAAAAACTTAAGAGGTCCCAAAAGTTGGTGATGACACATCTTATTTCTGAATTAAAATTAATATATTATATATTACATTTTGTTTAATAATAGGAAAAACCTTGATTAATTAATCATCTTACTAGAAAATCTGACAAAATATTCAAATCTTGTTCCTTTTCTTAATTATATATTAAAAACATTATTTTGCTTCTGTGATTTAGGTGCTTATGTAAAAAAGAACTTATGGGACCAAGGTGTCAGCAGACTACAAGAAGTTTTAATGGAACTGGATGGGCATGGTTTCCAGCATTACCAGTATGTGAAAGCTCACATCTTAGCCTAGAGTTTGTGACTAAATATAAGGATGGATTACTGCTGTATAATGGACCAATTGTGCCTCCTATGACAAATGAAGTTTTGCTATCAGGTTGCAAATTATATGCAAGTTCCATAAATTGCTTTCAACATCTGTAGTTCTTAGTATTACTTATACTATCACTTAACTATATCATTACAAAATTAAATATAATTTCTCTATCACCAATAATTTCAACCAGTGCTAAACACTGACTCCCCTCAAAGCCCCCCTCCCCAATTCTTCATGTCTTGCAGTCCTGCACTCAATACCCTACAGACCTTCCGCACTGACTACCCAAAGCAGCACAAGTGTTTAAATTAGAGTATGTCTGTATTAAAACCTTGATATGTGTGTATACTTTGGTATGTGTATGTATGTTGAGATATGTGTGTAGGCAGTGATATGTGGTTGTATGTGTTTGCATATGTGTGTGTTTACTTGAGGGTGTATGTATGCATCTTCCCAGTCCCCATCAATTCTTTGCCTCTTCCCTGGCCCTAATTGTTTACTAGCATAAGCTAACTGCGCAGCAATTTTTTGTCTACTCAGTCAACGGCTGTCACTTGAAACCTTCTGATGAAGAGGGTGGTGCCTCTGAAAATTCAAGAATCTGAAACTGTAATGGTGCCTGCCATCTGTGAACTTCCGGCAAGGCACCAACTTTCTGTCACTCTTTCCTGTCCTTATTAATTGTTTTAATTAACTTGACAATGTCATTTTCTGTCGCACATTATTTATAATTCTGAATCTACGTTTGTTGAAAGATAGATTTGTGTGAATATTAAGTAAGATATTTATTAATTTTTGCACTAACAAATAATATTAAAAATCAATGAAATTTCAGTATAAATTATAATTGTATTAATCTATCAGATTTAATTGCACAGTCTATTAGGTTGGGCTTTGTTAAAAGAATTTGTTATTTGATTCTAAATATAATAAAAAGTAGTAAGTTACTATTAATTTTTTAGATTTTATATCAATGGAACTAATTGGAGGAATGCCAAGAGTACTAATTGATTTTGGTTCTGGAACCACTGAATTAAGTGTCAGAACAGTAAAATCTTTAGATGATGGAGAGTGGCATAGACTTGATGTCATCTGGGATACAAAGGTTAGAAATATGGATGATAAGAACATGCATCATAAACAAACACTCAGAAAATAACTAATGTATAATTAAGATTATTTTGTATTATTTTTCTACAGACACAGTTTAATTTTTTTTAAAGTACAACCATTGTATTATCTCATGATAGTTTCATAGTATTTCCTACCGATTTTTCAGTGCTGCTGGTACTAAGCTATAAGCATTACATTTCTATGTTTTTCTTCCAATATTCAACCATTTGCTTTTTTATGTGAATCAAAATTTCAAGATTATATTATAAAAATGTTTGCTTAACATAATAATAGAATGCCCAAAACTCTACTGGGAAAATATACAATTAGCTTTTAACTTTACTTTTAACAAAATAAATATATTAATTAGAAAATATTTTTGTGATTGTTAGGAAATTCAACTGATTGTTGATTTCTGCAAATCAGCTAATATGTCAGAAGAAGAAGATGGGAAAGCAGTACCATTTAATAACTCTTGCTGCTATGCAACTAGTTTAATTCGTCCATTCAATGAATATCTGAATATCAATACACCTTTACAATTAGGTGGATTCAACATTTATCCAGTGGATCCATCTGTTTATCATTGGGAATTTGTTCCAATTGGTAAAAGTTTCAATGGTTGTATAAAGAATGTTTATTATAATGGCCAAATGTATGACTTAGCAGAACCTGCTCTTTTGAAAAACAGTAAAGTGGGTTGCCCTGAAGCAGAAACACTTTGCAAAACTGTAGAATCAATATATAGCTGTGAAAAACATGGCTTTTGTGTAAGCAACTTAAATGAAGCTTGGTGTGAGTGCAAGCCAGGTTGGACTGGCTTAAACTGTCTTAGTCAGACTATACCTGCTACTTTCAATATAAATAGTTATGTGAAATATGCATTGTCATTTGAACCTAATCCTTTCACTACACTTCTTCAGTTGAGATTAAAAACAAGAGAAGTCCAAGGAGAACTTTTTAGAGTTAGTGACCAACATTTCAAGAAATATGCCAAACTTGAGGTAATTTATCACATTTAAACAATATATATTATCAAAAATTATATTAAAGGCAAGGTAAATAACATTATATGTTATAGCTTTTGATTATGCTTAAAGATAGACTATTAAGAATTGTAATATTTGGATCATGATTTAAGGCAAGCAATAATTGAGATTTGCAGAAAAGCTATAATTATTATCACATTTGAAAGTATACTTAAATTATTAAATTTAAAGGTTTAATATTGGAACATTTCTATTTAAATGCAGATCAATAAGACAAATTCCTTGCTACATTCTCTTAACAGTCCATTTTGTTGTATAAATTTGTACCTTTACATTTTAAAATTAAACTCAGTAAAATGTTTATTAATGAAAAATATACAATTAACTTTACTTTTAACAAAATGAATATATTAAATAGAAAATATTTATTTTAACTTCATTCTTATTTCATTTCAGGTAAACGATGGTCACTTACAATTCTGTTTCAATCTCCATAACATAGTTACAGAAGAAAAATGTATAATGCTGTATTACACAGAAGTTAATGATGGTGTATGGCATACAGTAAAGGTAATTTATCCATCTCACACATTTGTAGTTGTAATTCTTCTAGTTGTCTACCTCTAAGGTATTAATAGAATCATTTTTAAGTCTTTATATATTCAAAGAATTTTTATTTCTGGAACTAAATTGGTTTTTCTTTTGAGTCAAAATATTAACTAATAAAATAAATGAAACAATAGTATCAAGAATTTACATAGGATTATATTATGCTATCAGTTGATGTAATGTCCCTATTTAGTAACATTCCCAATGATCTTGTTATTAACAGTATTCAAATACGTTGGGATAAAAATGTAAAATTCCTTGGAACAAGATAAATATTATCTGCAACAATATTTCAATTTGACTATAAATGTTACTAACAAATTGAAGGTTACTCCAGTGGGAGCTCATTTATCACTTTTTTAGGAATTTGTTGTGGGACTTGGAACCTTATTGTTTAAATAAATTAACAGCTCATCCTATCATATACCATAGATATGATTGTGGTATTTTTTGTATTTTGCACAAAAGTTAATTAATACTACAAACATTTTTAATAGTTACCATAATAAACTAAAATTTGCTTATGAGTTAGAAAATAATAATAGAATGAGTTTTTGAATGTTGTGAAAATTAGCAATCATGCTACTCTTAAAATTAATTTGATTTGGAAAATACATATTCAGGACATGAATTATATTTTTTATCAAACCATACAAATCAAAGAAGAGCAATTATTTTTAACCTTATCGATAAAGCTTTATTATTATCAAATCATAAATATCATAAGGAGAATGGAAAATTATTTAAAATATTTCAATTAATAACTCTTCCCACTTAATTTAATTAATAATTGTATTTAAAAAATAAGTAGTCACCACAGACATAATTCTAAATTTATGTTAAAAAATTATGAAAGTAAAACAAATTACTGTTCTATGCTAAAATTAGTTAATAATTAATAAAGGTATTAAAAAGTTTTAAATTTAAGGTTATTTTAATATCAATAACCAAATTAACATTATAAATAGAGGAAAAGACAATTAAAAATAAATTTTGCTTAATTTTATTTATAAAATTATTTGTGGAAAATGCTAGATCTAGGGGAAACTAAATGTGCTCTTAGAACTAGATTGAAGGAGCATAAGAATAATCATAAAACTATTCATAAATTAGAAGAAAGTCATGAATTTGATAGGAATAATGTTGAAGTTTATTTAATTGTTTAGCAGTCTAAGAACTGAATAATACGACAACAACAACAAACGTTTCTCAATTTTAAAGTATCATTATGTGAATATAAAAAAGAGTGACAAATATTATTCCAAAAAAATACATAAAATATAAAAGTTTTGAATGTATCTGTGTAAACAGTATAGAAATTAAAAACTATGAAATATAATAAAATTATGAAATGTTTTAGTTATTTTTATATAAAATTCATAAATATATTTAGGTTTCAAGGTATGGATCTATTGCCACATTAGAAATTGATGGAGGAGGAGGCAGAAAATACAATGAAACCTTTCAATTTCAAGGTCATCAGTTACTTTCAGTAGACAAACAGGAAGGCATTTATGCTGGTGGAAAAGCTGAATATATTAATTCTAGAACTTATGAAGTGTATTCAGATTTTCATAAAGGTATCAATATCACATTTCTTTGAATTTTCATAGAAACTGTATCCAAATTATCATGAAAATTAGGGATCCTGACCATTATTACTTTTACAAAATATCAAAAATATAAGTTAAACATTTACAAATTATATAGTAATGTACACTGCAATTATAGCCCATTTAAAGTCCCTAATATTGTCATGAAGTATGGTTACATAAAACTTCTAAATTACTTTTTTGTAGATATCTAAAAGCTTATATGTGTATTTAATTTTCACAGTGATTATGTTTTATAACATGGATCAATGCAGGTTGTATGGATGATATTGTTTTGGAAGGAAAGAATTTACCTTTACCACCAATGTTGAATGGAACACAATGGGGACAAGTTACAATGGCTAGAAATGTACAACAAAATTGTTTTTCAAACAAATCTTGTGAAAATGTTACATGCACAGAGCCATTTGAATGTAAAGATATGTGGAATGAAATTAAATGCATGTAAGTCCTTAAATTATTGTATATTCAATTATAATCATTATTAAAATTGAATATATAATTTATCAATACTAGCATTAATTTTGCCATTGATGATTATTTGACTCAAAATAACTTAGCTAAACAACAAAATTAGTTTGCCTCATATATTTTATATTTATGAAAATATTTCTTCAATAATTCTTAATATATTTCTACTTCTCACAAGTGATACTGCCAGTAAGTAAATGTTCTTGATTTAATTATATGTTTACATATTGTTTCTATTAACACCCTCCATTATACCGGGTGATCTAAACCTCTTCTCCAGGGAATGATGGATCTAACAATAAGGAACCTTTTTTGCTAAACAATGTAGATCTTCTGATGTGTTGTTGTGAAGTTACAGCTGAAAATGTTTCTCTGTGGGAGTACATCAATGTAATTCAAATGTGTGTACCCAGTTTGTTTTTGTTTGTAAAAGATGAGAAGGCTTGGAGATGACCCATTCACAGTTGAGTATTGAGTCATTTTAGTGTAATCTTCAATTGAGAATGGATGTCTCTACTTTCCATGAGTTAGCCAACATGGTAATGTGTTAATGGAAAGTTCACAGAGCAGAAGCAGCGCTCTCTTCATGTACCAAGAACAGACCTTACACGCAATGGTCCGACAATGTAATGACTGTAATCAGGTGCAGGGCAAACACTTTGAACACCTGCTGTAATTTTTTCCAATTTTTTAAATAAACATGTAGTTATAACAGAGCACCTGCATTTCCTTTCACTTCCTACATAAACGTTTCCAACAGTACCTTCAAAACAATGTGTCAGAAGATGTAAGTTGTATAACAAAAAATGTTCCTAATTGTTAAATTTATTACCCCTCAGAGTGTCACAGAATGACCCTGTATAGTACAATTTTACATTCAAAAAATATTTATTTCAGGTATGAAGTATATCTTTATGTTTCATACTTTCAGATGTCCTGATGGTTGGATGTATGATCCTTTGCAAAATATTTGCATAGACAGCAATGAATGCTTAGAAGAACCATGTTACAATGGTGGAACATGCATCAATAAAGAACCACAAGAAAAGTATCTGTGTTTCTGTCGCAGAAATTACTGGGGGAAAAACTGTGAATTTATTGACAAAACTCATAGATTAATATTCAGTTTTGGAGCTATAATTTCTGTAGTTGCATCTTCAATTGTTATATTGAGTAAGTACATGTCTTTCCAACACATCCTACAGTCCAGGCAAATTCCTGGAATCAGCATCCTCTTAAAAATAGCCTTTCCCCAACCACATTCACTTATTTTCCTTTTTACCTTACACTTCTAGTTTGTGTATGTATTATGCTTGTTTTCCTATGTATGCCTTATGTTATTGGGTGTTGATTGTTACTACCTAACAGCTGGTGTACCAGGGTTTAAATTTCAGAATGAATGGCTGGCTTTCATGCCATTCAGGCATAATTTGACATGTTACTGCTTCCCAGTCTAATATTCCACACTATTTAATAATCAGAGTCATGAGGACAGTGATCTATAACAGGGAATGGTCATTACACATATTCTAAAGTTTATACCATTTGTCAGCCCCTTGTCAGACACTATTGCACAAATATTGGAAGATAAAATATAGCTAAATTCACTTCTATGATTCCCGCTTTTACTTCAGCCTGACACCACATTAACTTTGGTGGCTGGTTCATTAGCCTAGCAGTAATCATGTGATCGCTATTTTAGCGACACCCTAAGCGCAACCTTTCTTCCTCATCCCACACCATAACTTGCGCTCATGATTTATGTCATCTTGCCAAACACGTTACATGATACCTTCTAAAGCTAATAAGAACCCATCACTTACCACTTGAAGCGTCCATAATTTACAGCCAGAAATCACGTAAATCATGGTTAGATTTTTTCCCATGTACACTTATGTCAGCAAAGACATCACAAACCCCAACAATGCTGCCTGTGCATCTGTAAACCATCTATGTCCCAAATTGGCCTAGACTGTAACTTACATGTTACAATATATATATGTTTGAGACGTAACGAAGTCACATGCATTGGATATCTTGGAAGAGGTAAGGATAGAAATGAGGGAGGAAGGCAAGAAATGTTATGCTTAACATGTCTTTCTCTGAGCATAATTCTGTGATGAGCATATATATAAATAAATAAAAATAATAAGAACAGTTCACAGATGGTGGGCACCATGTAGGGTATCAGATTCTTGAATTTTCGGTTGGTCAGAAGAGTAGGAAATCATTTCCAGTAAACCGGAAACAGAGACAGAATTGTTGGCTTAATAGAAATGGAGGGATGGTGATGCAATGTCCGACAGAAAATATTTCATATGTAGGAGGTGAGAGGCAAAGTAATTCATATATGTTACAAAATATGTTAATACACATTTACACATACTTATAGAGCATAAATATTTTTAAAAAACATTTCAATTGTTGTAGTTTAATAAATATGAACAAACGAAGCTGTAAAACTAATCCTTTATAAGAATATCGTATTCCCGGTGTCCTGGCATCATATAGAACCAGTTATTTTTTTTTATTTCATGTCCAGGTTTGATAATGGTTTTCATATCAAGAATACACCATAAATATTCTGTGAGGCCAACCAACCACCCAGATGATGTAATAGAAACAATGATTACATTTAAGGATGTTGGAGATGGAGCCGAAGATATGACAACTTTTGACTCAAAATCACTTCAGATCACTGCAAGTCAGTTACACACAACAGCAAATATTGAAACATTTGGTGAATACATGTAATAAATAAATATTTCAAAGTTGTATTGAATTAGAAAATTATATAAAACATTTGATTTTAGCTATAAGTTGGATACACCAAATTGAAGAAGAAAAGGCAAAAATGGATGAGTACATCACTTCAGACCATGATGATTCTTTTCAAAATTACTCATTTGAAGGTGGTGGCAGTGAAGCAGAGTCACTCTCATCATTGTGCTCTGGTATACATTAATTAGTCTTCATGGTATTTATAATTAATTATACTAAATCACAAATAATTTATTTCATATATATATTCTTACAATTTTAGGTTTTGATATCAACTTGGCAGATATATCCATTAGGAGGCATCCAAAACTTACTCCCTCTCTGCATACATATAATAATAAAAACATAGAAGTTAATAAAGAGGATACAAACAGCATGGAGTCTTCTATCTTGATTACAAAATTTTAAAACTTTGTTGAAGATGAGTCCCTTCATTCAGCTGAGAAATATTGTAGAAATACAGGGATAAACCTTTTTCTACAGATAAAGTGATATAAAGTTTTTGTATGTCTTTCAAATAATAATGAATTAAATCAATTAAATTTGCCACCTCTAGGAGTGAAGTTTTAATCTCAAAATATAAAATTTAAGTGAATACTATTTGTGTAATACTAGCTATAATCATTCAGATTAATAGTTATAACACCAAATATTAAAGAAATTGGTTAATAATAGTTTTAGAATTATTTTTGGATTCAATTAATATAATTTATAAAAAAACTATTGGTATTTGTTTTAATTTCTGAATTTCCTGTATAAAGTTTACAATTAAATTTATAATTTGCAAACTTGGTTTTATTATTTTTTGGAAGATAATTTGAGATTCTTAGTTCTCTTATATTTGGGGGAAAAAATAAATACAATCGATCCCCATGTATTCATTAAACATAAGAAAACATACAAATATAAAACAAGTGCAATACACTCAAATGTATGCTCTTATGGTTTAAAATTAATTGTGATTATATTCATGGAATAAAATGCTGGAAACATTTCACGCAATAATTTCTTGATTACTTGTTGTGGTTTTCAATCCTAAGACTGGTCTGATGCAACCCTCCATGCTAACTTATCATTTCCTTATAACTAGCACAACCTGCATCCTCCCTAATCTACTTAGCATATTCAATCCTTGTCACACGTCTTCTGTTCTTACCCCACACACTATAGCTAATTTTACAACATCCTTGTGTCTTAAAACGTGGACCATTAATCTATCCCTTCTCTTAGTCAACCTCCTCCATATTGCTCACTTTTCCCCTATTATGTTTATAACTTTCTTGTTTGTGATTCTATCCACCCATCTGATTTCCAGCATTCACCAGTAGCACCACATTTCAAAGGCTTATATTCTTTTCCTTTCCCCAACTCCTATCATTCATGCTTCGGACCCATATAACCCATGCTCCATACAAACATTTTTATAAACAATTTCCTAATATTCACACTTATATTACCCGTAAGTTAATTCCTCTTTTCTGCAAAAGCCATCCTTGCCTGTGCTATCCTACTCTTTATGTCTACTATATTTCTACCATCTCTAGTTATTATGCTTCCCAATTAGCAGAATTCCTTAACTTCAGTCAAAATATCCCTTCCCAAACACCCTTTGTTATTCCACTGTTTCCCAAACTATACTTCTACACCGCTATTAATCCTTATATTGAACTCTTTCTCCAAGACTCCGTTCAGGTCATTTGGGCTTGGGGTTTTTATTTCTTCTCCTTGCCATATTTTCTCTTCACTTGGCGACTCACTTGGGAGCCAATGGACACATTACCACAGGATTCCTCCAACCCAGTGAAATCAAGTTTTGTTAATATATTCGTATCGGTGATTTGTGCTTTGACAATTTTTTTTACATGTATATGTAAATAATGTATGTATTTTGAATAATATTTATCAAAGAAATAGTATTTTTATCCACTAGAAATTTATAAAATAGAGTTATATTAATATTTTTTCATAAAAAATTGTTTTGATTGAAATTACAAACTTAAATAGGGTAAAAGCTAATATACAATAATGAATTTTAGAATACGTTTCGTCCTCCAAATTTAGGGACCTTCTCAGTTATTTAAATAAAATAATACGAAAAGTTCTTTTGCTCCCGCAATGTTCGGAGCCGAAATAAGTTAAAATATTATTTAGGCCTCGGACGTTGCAGTAGCAACAATAACTTATTGTATTATTTTATTTAAATAACTGAGGAGGTTCCTAAATTTGGGGGACGGAACGTATTCCAAGTAAATTTTCACATTGCTGGCTTTGGTCACACTTTGCTTTTTATTTACAATATTGAGCCAGATAATATAATTACTTTATTTAAAATAATAAAATTAGTTAGTATTACAGGTTCTTGAATGAATTTTTTCTATTTTATTTTTCCGCGGTTATAAACAACGCATTTATATTTTAAAAAATCTTGTGGTTTTTGATTGTTTTATTTCTTTGAAATGCGTGACTTTACTGTAGAATGGATAACAACTCGTCAATAATAATTTTTAACAAGACAAGAAAATTACTGTTGCGGCAGAAGCAACATCCTCATCGTACTCCATTTTAAACATAATTTTCTGACTTTAAGTTTAAAATAAATAAAAAGACGGCCAATAAGTCAGTAATTAATTTTATTACTATTTAATTAATACAAATACAACGTTTCATCACTCGCGACTGCTACAGTCAAAATTGTTGGGGATACGAAGGTAACTTAATTTTAATCACATGGCTACACACAACCGCACACTCAAAAGT